>CM060950.1:95087154-95642154 GCA_030765055.1 Mantis religiosa
TCACTCTCTCTCACTCTCTCTCACTCTCTCTCACTCTCTCTCACTCTCTCTCACTCTCTCTCACTCTCTCTCACTCTCTCTCACTCTCTCTCACTCTCTCTCACTCTCTCTCACTCTCTCTCACTCTCTCTCACTCTCTCTCACTCTCTCTCACACTCTCTCTCACTCTCTTTCTCACTCTCTCTCTCTCTGTCGAAAGAAATCCTTTTGGTTTGTTCCAGCAAGTGAACCATTTTATGCTTTATTAATCTATAACAAGGCTACACTTTAATGGGCATTTACACTAACTATAATCCATACAACATTTTAAACTTGTTGCAGATATAAAGATCAATTTAGTGACTAAAAATATGAAATATGGCAAATCTGTGTGGCTTTGGATTGAGTTTTACTACGCTTAATGTATAAATTCTGATGAAGGCCAAGGAGTATAATATTGCTGAAAGCTTAAGTTTCATTGGTTTAACATGGCTGATTATTCACGAAGCATTTATTACTTAATAATATTCCTCATGAAAGTCTCAAGTCTTACAAATCTAAAGACGTAATTTTTAACAAATCAAACTTCATAACAAAACAAAAATGACTATCTCCTGAACTATATATTATCAAATTATTACAGTCAAGCACTTTTCTTTAATTTTCCATATGTCAACATTTTTACAATTTCATTAGCCACTGTTTAATGGTTTGCTAGCAAAAAGACTACTATCAATAATTATATTTGGAACACTGTCCCCAAAAAAAAGTCTATTATTTTGTACTAAAGATTCATATTTCTTTAGTTCTAGGTATTCATTTGTCAGGAGTAAAGTATTAGCTTCTGCTGATTTCTTTGCTTTATAAAACTCTGCATCTGTGAAAGTCTTCTGTCTTGCAAGATGCATTTCATCTGTAAACAAAATGCAGAATTTATAAGAAATTGTAATAACATTAATTCCACACAAATAAAAGAACATGGCTTTCTGATCATTACAGATAACACCTACGCATATCAAACCCACCTTCAACATATGCTCACCCGATGGTTAAAATATTCCACATATTTTGCAGATAAGCAAATATATTCAAATACCTTGGGAATACATTATCATCATCACCCGTAGTACATATTGACATTCCATCTTAACTGAAAAAACTATTTATAGTTTGATTTTTGATAATATGTCACTTATATTTTTGAGGGAATAGTTTTGGAACCCATCGCCTCTATTATCAACCTCTTTCCAACTGTCTGTTACTGTCTGCTCTCCTTTCTCTGCCAGTGGAAGTATGAACTTCTTTGTCAAACTATCTACTGACAGTATTTCAAAGTTCATTATTCAGTTCTTATTTTTCCATATGAATATATTCTCCCATGTTGTCTGTTTATTTTGGTTTATCACTCCTTTTGGTAATTTTGGATTTGGATCAATGTCATGGTTTTTGTTCCAAAAATGAAATGCCACTACTGACTTATCTTCTTGTTTCATTTTGATGTTTCTAAAGTGCTCTTAGACTCAGGTTTCGGGTTTCTTTTAGTTTGACCTGTGTAGCATTTTTAAAAATTCTTACAACTTATTTGATGTATTCCAGATCTGTTAATTGGTGGGATTTCATCTTTTGCTTTTGAATTTAGCAATTTTAAAACTGGGTATCTATTAGTAGGTGCCAAGTTGATGTTTTGTTCTTTAAAGAACTTTTTAAATTTATTAAATGTTTTTGAGTGGTATGTGAATGTACTGAATATGCTGTTTTCTTTTTCTTTTGTAAATGAGGTTGCTTCCTTAATGGTTTTCCTTAGTTTAGCCTTTTTCATTTTCTTAAACACCAGACTTTTGTTGTATCCATTTTCTTCTGCTACATGAAGTATGGCTTTTGGTTCCTTATAGTATTCTGCTTTATCCATGGGTATGTTCATTAGTCTGTGTGTAAGACTGTTTATTATTGCATGTTTATGTATAACTGGGTTATAGCTATGACTTTTTATGTAATTTATAACTGTGTTGGCTTCCTGTAAATTCCAAATTGTATTTTTGTGTCATTGTGTCATTCCTGATGATATTTAGGTCCTTTTCTATTGTGAATTTGATAGTCTTTTCTTTCAGATTGAGTAATTTTAATGCATCATCTAAATGTTTATTTGGAACTATTGCAAAGATGTCATCAACAAATCTATACCAAACCTTGAAGATCAATTTAATGTGTTTCAAATGCACTCATAAATAAATGTGCTAATAAGGGTGAAAGTAGAAAGCCCAATGATAACCCTGATTTCTGTTTGCTGTATTTCCCATTAAAGTTAAAGAAATGTTGTTCAATGCATAATTTTGTTAATGAAATGTATTCTTCTGCTTATATTGTTTCCATTTCCATTGAAGTTGGCCATATTTTAATATTGTCTGTAATTTTTCTGTTGGTATGCTTGGGAATAATGAATGTGACATCAAATGAAACAAGTCTGTCATTTCTGTCCAAATTTCTGTCTTTGATTTTTTCTATCAGTTCTAAAGAGCTTTTTAAATTTGCAATTTCAAACTTTGGGAAGCTACTGAATTTATTCAGAAACCATTTGGCCAAATTATATGTGGGGGCATTTATGCTACTAGTGATAGGTCTCATGGCTTTTCCTGTTTTGTGAATGTTTGGTAGCCCATATCCTCTTGGTAATGTTGGACTGTCTATTTTAATTTTGTGAAATTTGTATTGTTAGTTATTTTGCTTTCTTTTAAAGTTTTATTTGTGGATTCAATGCTGTACTTCAATAGGTTGGTTTCCACTTTCCTTTAAAATTGCTAAATTCAAAAACAAAAGATGAAATCCCACCAATTATCAGATCCAGAATATACCAAATAAGTTGTAAGAATTGTGAAAAATGCTACATAGGTCAAACTAAAAGAAACCTAAAAACCTTAGTCAAAGAGCATTTTAGAAACATTAAAATGAAACAAGCAGATAAGTCAGCAGTAGCATTTCATTTTTGGAAGAAAAAAGAAACCATGACATTTATTCAAATCCAAAATTACCAAAAGGAGTGATAAACCAAAATAAATGGACAACATAGGAGAATATATTCATATGGAAAAATAAGAACCGAATAATGAACTTTGAAATACTGCCAGTAGATAATTTGACAAAGAAGTTCATAGTTCCACCGCCAGAGAGAGGAGAGCAGGCAGCAACAGACAGTTGGAAAGAGGTTGATAATAGAGGCAATGGCTTCCGAAACTAGTCCCTCAAAAATATAAAAATGAAAGTGACGAAGTATCAAAAAACCAACTACAAATAGATTTTTCAATTTATTTTTACATCACTGTTACTAAATGCCTCCAATCACGCATAATATTCCATCTTGTTTATAGTTTCCTTTTTGTCTATTATAAACCTTCAATCCTGTTTTGCAGTTCACATTCATTGATTAAAATTATTTTCTATATATAGGTACACTAACTCTAACTTAACTTGCATTAAATCTTGATACCACAGAACCCAATGGTTTCATTGTGACTTGATATATCCTGATGTCCTACACATGTTTGCCCCTTGTTTCTATTCAAGTTTGAAGCACACTTCATCATACACAGGTTCTATTCCTCTGTATGTTGTACATCTCTGAGTAAAGTTTCTTATTTCATAACCATTATTGAATTCAGTTCATATAAACACATACTAACTCTATCTAACTTTGGTTAAATGCTGAAAGCACAAGATCACACTGTTTGACAATGTTTTGCTGTGACCTTGTAACCTAAATTTACCTCCAGTCACTTATCAAACAGTTGTCCTATCAACACTCAAACTATGGTGGAAATTACAAAAGGAAGGAGTCATCAAGAAATTTATTATAGGGTTAGAAAAAAATTATGAGGGAATAAAGTTTGGAACTAGAGTAGATACGAATGAGATAACAGAATTAGTGGAACAGAAAATGGGATTAAGACAAGGCTGTAAACTTAGCCCCATAGTGTTCAACTTGTTCATTGATTATATAATTGAGAGGGTTGAAAAAAGTAACAATCATTGCCCAATGATTAGGAATAAGGTAATACCAGGGCTACTATTTGCAGATGATTTGGTAATAGCATCTATAACAGTGATAGGTTTACATAGAGCAATACATGAAATTAGCAGCTACTGTAAGGAATGGGGGATAAGAATCAATATAAGCAAGTCAAAAATAGTAGTGTTTAAGAAGGGTGATAAGTTAAGAAAAGATGAAAAGAGGTACCTAAATGACCAAAAAGTGGAGGTGGTAAAGTAGTTAGACTATTTAGGGATGGGACTGTGCTATAATGGAGGCTGGGGAGCACATGGGAGAAAGATAAGAGTGAATGGGAAGATAGCGATGTCTGGGGTAAGGAGCTATAAATATAAGTTACTAGATATGTCAGTAAAGAGGCATGAAAGAATCTATGAAGCCATAGTAGAATCAAAAGTGACATATGGTGTGGAGTTGTGGAGGTCAAATGAGATAAGAAATCATGTTGAACACACATATGAACAGTTCTGTAAAGAGATACTGGGTTTGAATACGTCAATGCCAAATGGAGTAGCTAGAGTGGAACTTGGAAGACCTTTCAGAAGTGTGGTAATTATAGAAAGATGTTTAAAATATTGGTATAGTTGTATAAAAAAGGATGATGATAATACAGTAATGATCTGTTTACAACAACAGAAGAATTCAACATGTAAGGACAGCTGGTGGGCAGAGCTAGAGAGAACGTTGGTCAAAATGGGGATGGGGGATGTCTGGCATGAGAGAGAAAGAAATGTTAAAGGTTTTTGGACAATTATTAAGAATAGGATAGAGCACATTGACAGACAAGTGACGTGGGGAAATCTGATAAGTAAGAAATCATTAAATGTATACCTGAAAATAAAGACAGAATGGGGAAGGGAAACATATATAGACATATGAGATAGATATGAGAGAGAGAGAGTTTAGCTTGGTTAAGGACAGGAACCATATTGAGAGGGGGTTCACCAAAGGAGTGCATTCTATGTGGAAAGAAAATAAGCTTAGAATATTATGTAGTGGAGTGTAAAGAAATTGAAAACGGGGGGAAATTAATATGGGATAAGAACTGGGATAATAAAGGGGCTTACATAATAACAATAAAAATGCTTACGTTGAAAACAGAGGAAAGAATAAGGGAGATTGGGAAATTTGCTGACAAAATCAAAGAGAAATGGTTGAGAAGGGTAAGGAAGCAAGAGGTAGAGAAATAGAAGACAAAATCAGAACATTAGGTCAAGGTCGTAAAAGGACTAGGATGTAGGTAAATGGCCAGGGAGCCAACACCACTATCAGCTCGTTATTTAAGCAGCTGACAAATTTGTACCTAGATTAGAATTGTAAAACTTGTAATTGAGATTGTAAGACATGGAAGTGCTGCTGCTGCTGCTGCTCCTGCTGCTCCTGCTGCTGCTGCTGCTGCTGCTGCTGCTCCTGCTGCTGCTGCTCCTGCTGCTGCTCCTGCTGCTGCTGCTGCTGCTGCTGCTGCTGCTCCTGCTGCTCCTGCTGCTCCTGCTGCTGCTGCTGCTGCTGCTCCTGCTCCTGCTGCTGCTGCTGCTGCTGCTGCTCCTGCTGCTGCTCCTGCTGCTGCTGCTGCTGCTGCTCCTGCTGCTCCTGCTGCTGCTGCTGCTGCTGCTGCTCCTGCTGCTGCTGCTCCTGCTGCTGCTGCTGCTCCTGCTCCTACTCCTACTCCTACTACTCCTACTACTCCTACTACTCCTCCTCCTCCTCCTCCTCCTCCTCCTCCTACCACTACCACTACCACTACCACTACCACTACCACTACCACTAACACTACCACTAACACTACCACTACCACTGTTGTTATTGTTATTTTGTTATATTGTTTTATAATTATTATATTATTATTATTATTATTATTATTATTATTATTATTATTATTATTATTATTATTATTATTATTATTATTATTATCATCAACACTCAATGAATGAATGCTAAGCTAATCTTTATGGAAATAGTTGAAATTGAACAACATATCTGCACTACTAATTTTAACTTCATAGCATCCTTTTACAAATGTGTGATTGAAATCCTGAAATTAAGGCACCACCCATCAGTACAGGGCCTTTGGTCTGTGGTGCCAGTAGAGAGCATTTATCCGAAAAAGTCTGCAAATTCCTCTGGTGCAGCACAGAAAACAAAAGAAAAAGAGAAGAAGCAGAACCAATTTCCAGTTCCTATACTGTGAGAGAAGATATTCAAACAGTGTAATACAGAACAGCTGCATACGCAGTTGGTTGGCAAGTGTCACTTTATTATTAATATGGAACCACAGTCCTCTCTACCTGTGACCAGAAACCACTAGCATAAGAGTAGTATGCTGAAAGTACACATGAAGAGAAATACAAAATTGATTAATTATTCAACAATATGAACAAAATCTATAGAGTCTCACATATTATCAGGTTTCTAATTCAATCACAGACAAAACAATATGGAAGTTACAGCTATTACAGGAGCATTATTAAGCAATATAAAATAATGCAAATGTAAGCACAATCAATTTTTTTTTAATTTACGTCCTCCAACATTAAGTCATATTGAACGGTAAGCACAATCAATAATGTGTCATTCCAGTACAACTAGGGTGAACTTTTTGAATATGGCAAATATAATAATGTAATTTGTATGATGTTTAACGTATTTTATTGCATACGTCTCTCTCTCGCATATTTCCCTGCCCTATGATTTTTCATCACTAAAAATTATTTACCTATTAAACATTGCACAATTCCATCTCCTAGTTTGTTATTGGAGCAGTCTTCAGAGGACAATCGACACAGCAGTGCATGTCATGGACAACAATGGACACAGTGCTTGCCACAAAAATACTCGTATTGCCATTGTCACAACGTATCGTAAAATTGAAATGTGAAGTTGAGACTGTTTCTAAGTCAGTTTGTTACCAGTCGCCATAATGTCAAAATATTCAAACTACATGGCAAAATTTAAATTAAATGTATTATCTTATGCCGATACAAACGGGGTGAAAGCTGAAGGAAGATATTTCTCTGATGATCCTAATTCAATACGATATTGGCAGAGACAAAAAGATAAACTCAAGGCTGCAAAGATAAGCTTCAAATCTTTCCATGGGCCTAAAATAGGAAAAATCCTGAAATTGATGGCGACAGGATCTCATCAGCTGACTATAGGAGGCAAGATAAGGAAGCCATCAATACCGACGATGTGCGAGTGGATAATCCATGCGTGGGAGAAACTTAGTCGATACTGTTAAGAGGAGTTTTAAAAAACTGGAATTTCTTGTGCCATTGATGGTTCTGAGGACATATTGTGGAATAGTGAAAATGAAGATGTGTTCTTAGCCAGATATAAATGAAAATAGTGATGATAGTGACGAAACTGAGACCGTAGTATAGTCAGAGAAAAACAATGAAACAATACATTGCAGGCCCAATGAAACCTTGGTATACATCCAGTTCATTCACAAATTACTGTATACCTATATAAGTTTTACATAATACTACATGGTTTCCCTTCCTTTCTGAATTCCTACAAGCACCACTCGCATAATTCCCTCCCCAGAAAAAAAGGGGGGGGGGTAATTAAGCGATAAAATATGGTATATGCCATTTTACCAACTTTTCATGGAGCCTGAAAACAAAGTTTTAACCTAATAGCGTAGAACTGGAAGGGAACATCATCAAGATGCTTGGCAACATTAACAGTATATGAAGCATCACAGTTTGAAACAAAATAGCCCAAGTTATTCAAATAATAGTGGACCAAGGGCATCTTGCTGTCATAGCTATAAATAAATACTAATGGATATACTCGATTGTTATTTTGGAATAGTTTTATGGAACCTAGTACTTTTTGAAACTAAAACGGTCAGACTATTGCAGAAAAATAAAAATTTCACCACTTCTAGAACTGATGCTTTAAAGATTGGTAAGTAACATCACACAAACTTCTCTTCTGATTGGTCTTACAATTCGAAAGAAACATCAAGAGATTTTCTTGGAGAAATAACATAGTGTCTCTGTAAGCATACCTTCAATTTGGGACATCTTCTGTAGTGATTCTTTTTCCAGTACTTTCTGCTCATACTGAATTTTGGCCACTAAGGCTTCCTTTTCAGCCTCAATCACAGCTACCTTGCGCTCTGTCTCTGCATTCTTTTCCACTACTTTTTGATGCTGAGTTGAGATCAGCAACTTAGTTTTTTCACCTTCCCTGTAAACATTGCAGAACTATATCGATATTTAACTGTATTGGAACACCACAGTGAAGCGAAAAATTATTAAATTTTAGATGAGTCGTATTTCTTACACATCTGCTTCAATTCGTTATTTAACTGTATTGGAACACCACAGTGAAGCGAAAAATTATTAAATTTTAGATGAGTCGTATTTCTTACACATCTGCTTCACTTTCGTTTATTTAACTGTATTGGAACACCACAGTGAAGCGAAAAATTATTAAATTTTAGATGAGTCGTATTTCTTACACATCTGCTTCACTTTCGTATTTAACTGTATTGGAACACCACAGTGAAGCGAAAATTTAATAATTGTAGAACTACGTAAATAAGCAAATAACAGCATGCAATTCACAGATGAGAAGAATGCTAATCCAGGGAAGGACCAGAGGAATTTAACTACTCATGCAGGCAATCTGTTTACTATTCTACATTGCAGTGCCAACTGCAGCAGGAGGATCAGTATCTTAAGAATCAAAGCAGCAAAAAAAAAAAAAAAAAAAAAACTATCTTCCAGCATATGCACGATTGTAAAACTACAACAGCAGCAGTATTTATGCTTTTTCCATATTTTAACCTTGAGATATTGTATCACCATTGCAATGTATTTTATTGTTGATACCTAATCAACAATGTGATAATGGTTGCTGTTTCTTCGCTTAACATTCTTAGCTTAATGCATTCTAACAGGAGTGTGTAATCTGTGAACAAATGTGTGCTTGACTCCAAGAATCAGTGATACATCAAGGTACCTAAGTGTAATAACCATTGAATTTCACTTAATCATTCATTCTTCAAATGTTGCACTCTTTAATTTGCAAATCTGTTTACACCATTATATGCATTTATTTATTAGTTTCATTATTTCTTTTCAATTTGAAGGATTTACTGGAGGAGAAGATTTGTAAACTATTTGAAGAATGTGATGACACCTATGCAGATATTACAGGAAAGAATGTTAAGAATACTGAAGTAGAAAACCATTATACAGAATTTGAACAGAGAGAAATGATTCTGACAAGCTAAAATAAGTGCAAAAGTTCTTTAATGGAAGATAGAAAGTGCAGTGTAAAAATGAGTGTACCATAATTACACTGAAATTAAACAAGCTTTGGACAAAATAATCATTGTGCTTTTAGTTTTCATTCCAGTGCAATCTGCATTCATTCTATTCCTCTGTTATCGACATGTTTGATAATTTTCAACATTATTGAAAATACGAATAATACTTTAGTGAGTTTACAAGTACACTTATTAATGTTAGTAAATATAAACTTTGTAAATGAAAATGCTATAGATATACTAGTGCACCTTAGCAATTGGTATTGCTTTGGTGATGGCTGTAGTATGTTTATGCTTTACTTACCAACCATATGCATGCACCAATTAAAGAAACTCCTTTTACTTCAAAGTTGGAGAAAGAACTGAAAAGTACAATGAATGCAGAATGGAAGAAATTTGATTATGCTCATTTTAAGAGCATATAGAAATTGATTAGAAGCATTTTCAAAAACTGCAATCAAAACAATGGCAGAATCCAAGTGCAGCTAAATGCAGTTGAACCTCGTTTACATGCTATTTGCAGATATATGTTAAATGCTTTAGTCAATCAATTTTGTCCATTAATGTTTACCTCAAGTATAGGTTTTGAGCTGATGAGACTGCAACAATTTCGAAAACATCCTGATTTTTTTAAAAGGACGTGAGTGAAGTTACAAGTTTTAAAAAGTATGGCTCAATTTTAGTCTTTATACATGAAATTAGCTTCACTGTTAACAACACTTTTATTTATAACTATCCAAATAGGTTTTCAAACTACATTTTTACCTATTAATTCATCTCATCCTTTGTGGTCCCTGTATAAAATACATGTATTTATTTACTCATTTATACGCTATGTTTATGCTATGTCATGAGAAATTGTGCAAGGAATATTTAGGGATTTTTGAGACCGTATTCTTTTTGCAGCATAAAATAGTTGGGTGAGGCATCAATGTTATCCTCCATGGTCTAGGGATAACATGTTAGCCTCTGGTCCCCAAAGTTGCGGGTTCAAATCTAACGGAGGGTGATGGAATTTTTTTGGCCATCATAAAATCCTTAGCATGGCTTCCTTCAGAAGGGAGGTAAAGCTGGTGGTCCCATGATATAGATTTACAGCATATAAAAGAGTCTCAAGACTGATAAAAAGGCTCTGAGCAAATTTAGGCAGCCTTTCATGTCCAATATAGAATGGGATGCTGAGAACAACATCAGTTAAAAAGCATCCATAAATACTCAATTTCAATTTGAGCCAGCAATATTTTCAGATCACATTACTGCTGTACATATGCCAACAAAATGGTTGGGCAAGGTCTTTCTTCCTCAGAGTGTGTCTAAAAAAGAAAAAGAAAAGGAAGATGTAAACAATGAAAGGGTTCACAATGTGAATGAGGAGATCAATTTATGGAAACTATACAATCCTCGTCCTCATCTTCCTCTTCATCATCAAAAATCCCAAATGATGAAATCTCTGTGATTAATACTTATAATGAAATATGTGGAAAAATCAAAGCAACCAAGAAAGATTTATGACTTTTTAAACCAGTGTAGAGCATCAGTACTCCAAATCTTCCTTTTTTCTTTTCTTATTTATGAATAAATGCCCTAAATAGTGTATTGTGTTTATTATTTATGTGCTTGTTTCATTTATTGCTTTCATGTACTCAATGTTTAATTGGTTTGGGTAATAATCTAATAAAACAGTTTCAGTTCTATAAGAAAATTCACTTTCATGTTTTTTTCATTTATGAATTATTTGAATCCTCTCCTTTCAAAAATGAATAACTGAGGCTACACTGTATTTACTACTGCATTATTATGTAACTTAAGGAAACAGTAATATTGATGACAAATATATGAATTTATATAAATCCTTTCATGGAAGTGTTGAAAACAGTGTTGTTGTATAAATTAAATTTATTGGGAGTCGATTAATGACACTAACAACACTTACTTTTAAATTTTCCCGGAACTAGTTTCAGAGGCCTTCCCTCTACCATCAGCCGGACATCGACTGGTTCTCCTTGGTGTAGCTGGCAAAATTTTGTCATCAGTCTCCTCTGGTGGCAGTTCGAGGAACTTGCTGAACAAATCTTTCTGGGGGATGTCGAAATTGAATACTTTGTTCCTATTTTTTTGAAATAAAGATGTGTTCCCATGTGGACAGTTCTTGTTTTCCTGTTGTATGTTTTAGTAATTTTGGTTCTGGATTTATGTTGTGGTTTTTTTCCCAAAAATGCGTGGCAACTGCTGATTTTTCTAATTGTTTGTATTTTATGTTCCTAAAGTGTTCCTTTGCTCTTGTTTCTAAATTTCTTTTGGTTTTTCCAATATAAATTTGACTACAGTCACAGCATTCAATTTGATATATCCCAGATTTTTTGTTAGATGGAATGGCATCTTTGATGTTTGAGCAAATTAGGTTTTTTAAGGAGTAATGGTTCACTGGTGCTAGTTGAATGTTTTGTTTTTTGAAGACTTTTTTGAATTTATCAAAGGCCCATGGATGGTAAGTGAATTTTTTGAAGATCATTTTTGTTTCTGTAGCTGAGAGGGTTGTGGTTTCCTTTAGTAGTTTCTCCTTTTTTGCTAAGTTCACTTTTTTGTCTACTAGTGATTTGGGAAAGTCATTTTTCTGTGCTATTTCAATAATTTTGTTGTATTCTATTTTGTATTCTTCTGCTGTGAGAGGGATGTTGACCAGTCTGTGTGCTAAACTATTAAACTATTAAAGATTGTCATTAATCGACTCCCAATAAATTTAATATGAATTTATGTTCCTAATTTAGTAGACAGTTTAGCTCATACTGTGCCTAATTTCTGACTCCTGGACAGCTGCTTCGTGGCCAGTGTATAGCGTGTCTGCAGCTCAAGTGCATAGATTTACATGTACACATGCATACAATAACCACACATCTTTATCACAGAAAGTGTTGGAAATAATGCCCTTGTGCCACCAGGCAATTCTCACTACTTTTACAAAAAATTTCATTAATATGCATAAATTTTCTTCAGAATTCTGCAGTAATTTCTCTTCTCATATTGCCTTTCAGTTCTTCCAACACATGCAGATTGTTCCAATACACTTTATTTTCTAAGTTCCCCCATAAATAAAAGTCACATACTGTAAGGTCTGGGGACCACAGTGCCCAGTGTCTTCAAAAATTTTCTCAATTAATTTCAACAAGTAATCAGCTGATGTCATGCAGCACAGTCTTGTTGAAAATACACCTGTGTACATTCAATTGTTCTCTAAATCAGTTTATAAGTCTAATTACTTGTCTGTGAGCCACATGGATACCAGTGAGTCTGTCAATAAATATCTGGCACTTTGACCCCTGTATATGTTGGAAGAACTGAAAGGCAATATTAGAAGTGAAATTACTGCCATTTCAGAAGAATTAATGCATATTGCTAAAAATGTTCTTAAAAAGTGTGAGAGAGCGTGGCAGCACAAGGATATTACTTCCAAAACCTTCTGTGATAAAGATATGTGATTACTATATGCAAGTATGCATGTAAATCTATGCATTTGAATTACCAGCATGCTATGTACTTGAATTCAGGATTTGTGAATGTTCATATATAAGCTGAGGCTTTCACGGACGGCATCTTTATGACAAATTGTTACGTTCCGAGCTTATGGGCCACGAACTGTTCTTGAACAGTCAACTGACGTTTTGCCAGGAACTGGCATCATCAGGGTGGTGATCTGTCCATTGTGAAAGTCAGAAGTTGAATGAAGCGGGCTGTCCACACATCGTAATTTATATTGGCTGGAGAAGGGTGGGATTAAGGCTCATCACATTCTGATTGGCAAGAGTAAACATATGAAACATTCACTTCCCGACCAGAACCAAAAAAAAAGTCAACACATGGAACATCCAGACAGAGACAGGGAGATCTGTGGTTCAAATCCCAGCTATGGCATTGAATTTTTCAGTCTGGCTCTACTCATCCAAACCTTAGCCTACACATGGCTAGTGTGGAAGAAATGATTATTTCCATCAATTTACCTAAAAACATAGTGGTCTAACTATGAAGCCTGGGACTTATGTACTTACAGCATAGTTAGTTGCCACAAAAGGTGTGTGTGTCTCATTGTATATGAGAACCCCTAATGGTTTACTGGAAAAAACTAGTCAGTTGAAGAATTTAATGTCATGTCGGCATGTTGGCCATAGTAGCTCAGTGGTTTCGAGCAACCTGATGGAGACCGGGAGATCCGTGTTTCAAATCCCAGCTAAGACATTAATTTTTCAGTCTCGCTCTACTTATCCAAACCTTAGCCTACACATGGCTAGTGTGGAAGAAATGATTATTTACATGGAACATTCACTTCTCGACCACAGCCAATCAGATGGCGATCAGCCTTGGCCATGCCCCTCTCCAGCCAATATAAATTACAAAAAAAAAGGGCGCCGGGGTAGCGCGGTGGTTTCGTTCGCGGCTCCCGTTCTAAGGGTCCCGAGTTCGATTCCCGGCTCTGGGGTTGGCGATTTTAAGTCGGCCCTATCCACGCCTTCACCTCTGTCTAGCACACGTGAAGTATCCCCTATGCCCAACGTGGTTCGGAGTCCACGGTAAAAGCTGTAGGTCCTCTCACCTCACCGCCATCTTCACTATCACCCTATCATCGGAGGTAATGGACACCGCCCTCTGGGTGCCTCCACCTGAGAAATGGGTCCGGTCATCACTTGGTGGGGTGAGGTTACCCCGAAGGCCAAGGTTGCCATGTGGGGAGTGTTAGTAACTAACTATATAAATTACAAAGTGCGGACAACCCGCTTCATTCGACTTCTGACTTTCACAGAGAGCGGATCACCACCCTGATGATGCTAGGCGCAGTTCCTGGCAAAATGTTGGTGCACTCTTTAAGAACTACTAGGCCACGGCCCAGAATCCTGGAATATAACATTTATCTTGTGAATATTTAACTCGGCCAGCAACAGTGTGCGGTCCTGCAGCAACAGTAGGCTGCAAAGTTACTGGCCAGGAGTCAGAAATAAGGCACTGTGTTTTAGCAAATCAACCACAGACTATAGAATGTTACAAACAGGATGGTTACTTTGAAGCTCAAACACTATAGTTTCCCATCATAAATTTTACCAATCATACCAAATTACTAAGTTCAGGTTAAACAGCCTACTTTTACCCCACTTTTCTTATATGGTAGACTCTGTTTAACTAGCTGTAAGTGGTACCTTAAGCTGACAAACTGTGGCTTTGAACTGGAGATCATAATACATACCCTGAAAAGTGAGCATACTAGTATATTTCTCAATACCGACTGAGCAAGAGCATGTTAGGCAAGTGTTATTGTGAAACTTAACTGTTACTTTCCACTGCAAGGAAATGAAGTAATTCACATGTGCTTATATATTCTTGATGTCAGAATGGAAGTTTCCTATAACTGATGATATATGCACATGTATAAAAACAGAGCAGCTTCATTTTTTAAAGAAAATTCTCCAAAGCGAGAGAAAATACTACATTTCTTTATATGAAATGTATGTCTGTTCATTATACTTAACTCGTTGTTCCAGAATACAATAAGTTCTTAGACTCTGTTCAGGTTAACATATGCAAAATGGAGAAAGTTTTTCAACTTACATAGCAAGCTTCTCCATTTTATTAATACCAAACAATTTCAGACCAATAATTAACAGAACAGCAATGCAGCATAATCCTAGCGTTGTGATGTCACCATGTAATGATTCAGTAACAAAAGTGCTTATAAAATGTAACTTAAGATATAGAGGTCAATATTGTACAGCATTCCTATAAAAATCCTCTAGAGGTAATAGCTACACACTTACATCAGCTCATAGTTCTTCCTTATGCTCTCCGGAATCTTTGGTTTTGTAACTCTCACTGCTTGAATGTAGAGTCCAGGAGCCATTATATTTAAATCTTTCTGCAGTGCACTTTTAAGGTTCTCATCTATTTGATCAAATAAATCAATGTAAACCTGTTACATAAAAACATGATATTAATTATAAGTAATAATATGTATAAAAGAAGTTAACAATGAAGGAGTTTGAAAAATAACACAGAGTAGGAAAACTTATTTACACAGTTCACTACATACACAGTACTTGGAAATGTTTAAAGAGTCCATTGTTCTCGTCTGCTGCTGAACTACAGTGAAATGTGTAAATGAGCTTTCCAATTCTTCATCTATTTTCATCATGATCTTTTTAGTTACTGACAATTTTGGCTGTAATAAAACTTGCAGTTTGAATTTAGTATTTTAATTAATACTTGAATGAATTTGTGATATGATGCTTAATTTACACTTGCTACTGAGTGAATTTATTTCTCTTCTTCAATTTGTAAAATATAATTCATACATGATCATATACAACTCTATTTCTAAATAGCCCGCCTTAGTAGCGTAGATGGTAGCGTGTCTGCCTCACGTTCAAGAGGTCCCGAGTTCGAATCTCAGTCAGGGTGAGTTACCTGGATAAGGTTTTTCTGGGGTTTTCCCTTATCCTGTAAGACAAATGTCAGGTAACTCTAAGCTCTATGGACCATGGGCTCATTTGAGCATCATTTCACCCATTCCATTCATCGTTCGATATGACTTAACATTGGAGGACGTAAATTAAAAAAAAAAAAAAGTCTAAATTTACTCAAAGAACTGTTTACATTTACTATATCTTGGACTTGAGTTGCGAGACAGGCAACACCATGAGAGTTGCAACACCATGCTCTCTACGTATATATGCACTAAATTACAATTTACATAAACTCAAACTACTCATAGACAGGTATCTTTTCATTCCAACGTGTAAGGACTATGCTACAATGAAGCACAAAATTAATATAATTTTAAGTCAAACTAGTACTCAATGCTCCACTTATTGCTAGTATCTACCTAGAATGCATTTCGTTAGGACCTTCCTAACATCCATCAGCTGTTGTCGACTATTTTTTTTTTTTTTTTTTTTTTTTTTTTTGAGTTACTATGTTTACACTCAACTTCACTTACTATGTTGTATAATTGAAACGTTTTCAACATCATTTTGTTTGGTGACTAAATGAACATTCTTCTTCCTCCACTACTATGGTGTTCTGATCCCAATGCCATCTGGTGTTAGGGGCACTAAGTTTTAATACTTCATTTAATGCCAGAATTTCAAAATTTATAACTTTATACTGGTTTTTGGTTATGAATATTTTTTCCCAAATATCCAATTCTATGGGTGTACTTAAAGATTTTAACAGTTTTATGTTATGGCCAATGTTGTGGTTTTCTGTCCAAAAATGGTGTGACACTGCAGATTTTTCAGTTTGTTTCAACTTTATGTTCCTCTGGTGTTCTTTTTGCCTGGTTAACAAGTTTCTCTTAGTTTTTCCTATGTAGCTTTTATCACAGGTTTCACAGTTTATCTGATAAATTCCCTATTTCAAAGTGTTGGGGATTGAATTTTTTAGTGGCTTATTTAGCAGATTCTTCAGACTGAATTTGTTTTGGGGTGCTAGTTTTAAGTTTAGTCTTTTGAAGATTCGTTCAAATTTTCTAAAAGCCCATGGATGGTAGGTGAATTTTCTATATTGCCAGTTTGTGTTTTTAAGCGGTGTGAGAGTGGTATTTTTTGATATTATCTTGAGTGTTTCCTTTCTTTTCATCATGTTTCTTATGATGGCTGGGTTGAATCCATGTAATATTGCTACTCTTTTATGTGTTGTTGTTCTTTCAAAAACTCCTCCTTACCCAGTGGGATGTGAATTAGACTTCTAAAGGCAGCTAGTTGATGTGAAACTGGGTTGTATTCATCTGGGTTGTATTCATTTTTCTTTATGTAATTATCTATGTGTGTGGGCTTCCTGTATATTCCAAAATCTACACCATGACGATTTCTAGTTATCTTGAGGTCCAAAAAGGGTAGGGTGTTGTCTCTTTCTACTTCCATTGTAAACTGGATATGATTAAACTTAAAACTAGCACCCCAAAACAAATTCAGTCTGAAGAACCTGCTAAATAAGCCACTAAAAAATTCAATCCCCAACACTTTGAAATCAGGAATTTATCAGATAAACTGTGAAACCTGTGATAAAAGCTACATTGGAAAAAATTAGAGAACTTGTTAACCAGGCAAAAAGAACACCAGAGGAACATAAAGTTGAAACAAACTGAAAAGTCTGCAGTGTCACACCAGTTATGGACAGAAAACCACAACATTGGCCATAACATAAAACTGTTATCTTTAAGTACACCCATAGAATTGGATATTTGGGAAAAAATATTCATAACCAAAAACCGGGATTAAAATTGAAATCCCGGCATTAAATGAAGTATTAAAACTTAAAGCCCCTAACATCAGATGGCAGAGGGATCGGAGCAGCATAGTAGTGGAGGAAGATGAATGTTCATTTAGTCACCAAACAGCTGAGGATGAGATCGAATGATCTTGAAAACGTTTCAATTATACAACATAGTAAGTGAAGTTGAGTGTAAACATAGTGACTCAAAAATCAAACTCAAAAATGAAGAATACTTCACTGTTAATAATGCTTCTGCTTTTAATATTTACAATGTATGCTGGTTTGGTGAACTCCTTGGAGACAATAGGGGCATCTCTGTTGGTATCTTGATGAACTTGAAGTTTGGGTTCTCTTCAAAGGTAGTGTCGAAATTGAACAATTTGCTTTCATATTTCTTTATGAAAATTTTTTCCCCATGTGGTTAATGCAGCTGGACCTTGGACACTTTTTAATAAGTGGATTTCTCGTTCTATATTATGATTATCCTTCCAAAAATGGTAAGCTACCGCCAATTTATCTTAGACACGCACCTTGGACACTTTTTAATAAGTGGATTTCTCATTCTATATTGTGATTATCCTTCCAAAAATGGTACATCCACTTATTAAAAAGTGTCCAAGGTCCAGCTGCATTAACCACGTGGGAAAAAATTTCCATAAAGAAATATGAAAGAAAATTGTTCAATTTTGACACTACCTTTGAAGAGAACCCAAACTTCAAGTTCAAGATACCGACAGAGACGTCCCTTTCGCCTCCAAGGAGTTCACCAAACCAACATACATTAGTTAGCAACAGCTGATGATGTTAGGAAGGTCCTAACAAAACACGTTCTAGGTAAATACTATCAATAAGTGGAGCTTTGGGTGCTAGTTCAACTCAAAATTATATCACCTTTTCATTATTAATTTGGTATTACCATATTTCTTTAATTTTTTATAAAAATTCCCCTAGCTTTCTGATTTATTTTCTTTGTTTTAATTTATATTTATATTATCTGCTAACTGCTGCTACTTCTGTGGAATAAATTGGTTCCTCCATATTTTGGTCTCCTCACTCTTAGCATTACTTGGACATGTTTTCAAAGCCATCACTTTCATCTTCAGCTGAAGGTCAACTGGTGTTAGCAGTGTTTGTAGAAATGGATCTGGTAGTAAATGCAATAGTGACATCTGTAGGGCTCCAGTCAGAAGTGAGTATGATGAATCTGCTGAATCTATCTATTCATTGGCAGTATTTCAAACCTTGTATCTTGATATGGAAAGGTAGAGTAAGACTGAAAAAAATCAATGCCATAGCCGGGATTTGAACCACGGATCTTCCAGTCTCCATCTGGCTGCTCTTAAACATTGCACTACCATTGTCAACATGCCAGCATGACATAAAATTCTCCAACTGACTTGTGTTTTTCTCGATCTGTTCTCAGGGATACCAATTTCTGATCTGTAGTATCATTCTCCTACTTTACCCTTCCACCACTGTGTGTTATGGGTGGTCAGACTTTACAGAGGCTCAGTGTTAAAAGAACAAAAGTTCCTTGGATGGTAGGCAAACCAAAGAACAAAACAGAGAAATGGATTAAACCTTGTATCCCCTCCATTAGTACCACAGTTATATCTAATCACAAACATTTTACCCCAGATGTTTAGTTCTAATGGACAGCTGGAATGTTTTACCATGGTAGCATTGGCATCTTCTTTGTGACTGAATCCCAGAAAAGTGCAGCAACCACAGATTTACCTACAATTACTTATATTTTATACTGAGAAAATGTTCACTGGAGTAGATTTTGAGTTTTATCTACATATACTTCATTGTAGCCTTTACAGTTTATCTTGCACACTCTGCATTTCCAACTATATAGTATTATCTGTTTCAAATGGGATGATGTTTAGCCTTGAGCGCTCCTAGGTGAGCAACCAATCAGAGTCCTGAGGTGTTGAAATATTGCATTTCCCCTAAGTGGTGTGTGACAAGTGCCATCCTAATCAATCTCTATTAAATACTATTCGCGCTATGACAAAAATTCAGATTTTGCCAAAACTGATACATGTGGAAGGTAGAGAGTAACAAAATCTGCATATTTTTAGTTCAAATAGTTTTCCTAATGCAAATAAATAAAGCACTATTATAACAATGCATCACAATGTAAGCACTGTAATGAATAGCATTATTGGTTGGAATGCATGCGTATACGTATATTTGTAATTACTCAGACCTGAAACATAACATTTCACATGGCATGGTAAAAAAATTACTTTGAATAGGCCAAGGTGTTTGCTAAATTTAAGTGTGAGGAAATAGTACACTTCCTGCTGGTCGGGCAAAACGTGTCTGGCCAAATTATATATTTGTTTACAAATGGTTCGTAATGTCCATTTACTCTAGAGAGTTCAAAGCAGTATTATTCAGTTCTTCCATTTAAAAACCATGTAAAAGTGTATCAACTCAAATAGTTTTGTAATATAAACAAATAAATATCAATATATCTACCGATGCATCGTGAGGCAAAGCACTGTCATTATTGGTTGGTTTATATGAGTGTACATATACTACAGGTAGACAGCAAACAAAATGCAGTCGGTGTGCGCATGCGTGAGCAGAGCCTTCTCCTCTCCTAACCATCCAAGCATCACTTGACTCCCACCCCTCCCTTCCTGCATGCGACAGGGTGCAAACCTCTGCATGTATTTTAATGCTGTTTTGATTTTCAAAGAGTATTAAAAATGTCCAGAAAAATGAATTGTTCGTCTTCAAAGTCTTTGTGCATTTCCGGGAGGCCACTCAGACATGAGGCTCATGAAATAGTGTATAATGTTGCCCAGTATTTCAAGAACATGAAAGAAAGGTTTAACATACAAAATGTTATAAAAGTGAATCGAGAATATATTGACACATTGCTTCACTCACACTGTTTATTCACAGGACATGTTTCAAGAGCTCTTACTCTTATCCTCAGCTGATACTCGACTAGTGCAAGTTGTAGTGGTTTCTTCTTTCTCCGTATTGTCAATAGATGGCGTGATGTACTTGTCAAAGATGTCCGGTGGTGGAGTTTCAAAATTCATTACTCTATGACGATTTTTGTTAATGAAGATTTTTTCCCATACGGAAAGGTCTATGGGGTGATTAACATATTTTATTAGAGATGTTTCCAAATTGATGTCATGTCTAGTATTCAAAAAATGAAAAGCCACTGCTGATTTTTCTGTTTCACCATTTTTAATGTTTCTCATATGTTCTTTAGTTCTGATGTTAATATTTCTTTTTGTTTTTCCTATATAAATTTTAGGGCAAGTTTCACATTTTATCTCATAGATTCCTGGTTTTTCTTTGGTAGTGATTGAATTTTTGGGAGGGCCTTTTAACAAATTTCTGATATTAAACCTATTTTGAGGTGCAAGAGTTATGTTGTGTTTTGAGAAGATTTTTTGGAATTTGTTATACGCTGATGGGTGGAAGGTGAATTTTTTAAAAAGTTTTTTCTCTTTTTCTCCTGTAGGTTCTAGGGTGGTGGTTTCTTTTATTTTCTTAGCTTTGTTGAGTCTGTTAACAGTTCTGTCTACTAAATTTGGGTTGAAACCGTTGGATATAGCTACTTTTTTTATGTGTAGGTATTCTTCTTGATAATCTTCTCTGTTTAGTGGAAAGTTGATCATCCGAAAGATTAAACTGTTGAAAATGGTATGTTGGTGTTGTTTTTGGTTGAAACTGTTGTTCTTAATGTAATTATCTGTGTGTGTCGGTTTCCTGTAGATACCAAAAGTGAGTTTGTTGTTCATTTTTTTGATCTTGATGTCCAAAAAGGGGAGCACACCATCCTCTTCTGTTTCCAATGTAAATTTTATAGCTGGATTTTGTATATTCAAAAGTTTAAGACCATCTTGTATGAGTTTTTTAGGTACTATTGCAAAAATGTCGTCAACATAGCGATACCACACTTTGAAATAATTTGGAAAAGCTTTTGTGATATGTGTTTCAAAAGCACTCATGAATAAATCTGCCAAGAAGGGAGACAATGGGTTGCCCATAGCTAGGCCCATTTTTTGTTTATAGATCTGTCCATTAAAGCTGAAAAAATTTTGATTGATACAAATTTCTGTAAGTTGTGAAAGTTCTTCTATTTCTTCAGGTGTTATTTGTATTGATTCCAGCCATTTTTTGAGAAGTGGAATAAGCTCATTGGTAGGTATACTTGGATATAAAGAAATGACGTCAAAGGAAACTAAAGCATCTGTAGAGTTGATCTTTGTGTCCTTCAGGAGATTTAACAATCCAAACGAGTTTTTGATACTTAAATTTTCAAATTTTGTGAAGGATCTGAAGATTTGAACCAGCCATTTTGATAGTTGGTAAGTGGATGCACCAATGTTATTAATTATTGGTCTGAGGGTAATTTCAGCTTTATGTATTTTGGGTAAACCATATATGTATGGTGTTTTTCGACTGTCTATTTTATTATTCAATTTATCTCTTTTAGTCATGATTTTACTGTTTTTAATTGCTAATTCCACAGATTTGCATGCTTTCTTTAATGGATTGTTTTCTAGTTTAACAAATTCTTTTCCGTTTAAAAGGTTGTCCATTTTTTTGCGATAGTCTTCTTCGTCCAGTATTACTATTTTGTTACCCTTGTCTGCTTTTGTGTAGACTACCGGTTTTTCATTTACATTTTTGATTAATTTTTTATATGAATATCTTTTTGAATTTGCATTTTGAATATGATCTAGAGTTTCTAAGCACTGTGTTCTGATCATAGATTTTTTGTTTTCGGGCAAATTATATATCGCTATTTCAATGTCCGCGATATAGTTTTCAATGTTTTTTGTGTAATCTACACATGTTTTTAGGCCTTTGTTTAGAAAATCTATTTCTTTCTCCGTGAAGTTGCATGTGGATAGATTCGTTACATTGTTAGGTTTTTGACATGGGAGTAATAAATCTTGCTTTTTATGTGGATTTGGTTCTTGCTTCTTTTGAAGATTCATGAATTTTTGTTTTAAAATGGCTGTTTTCTTACGCATTTTCAAATTAAGAATTGACAGCATATTATTTTCTAAGTTAGACCACATGTCCGGGTTCATACATTTCGAAATTTTTAAGTGTAGTTCGTATATTTTTAATTCTGTGGAATGTAACGAATTGTAGTGGTGGTTTATTTCCATTTTAATTACACGTTTTTCTGCTGCTTTTTGTTGTTTGCTATTATTCTTGTGTTTAACAATTTTTCTGACGAAAATGGGTGTTATATTGAATTTCAAACATTTTTTTTAGAAAACGTATGTCCGCAAAATGTTAATGTACTGGCAATGACAAGTGAAGCAACTGGGGTTTCAGCAAGAACTGTAGGTAACATTTTAAAAGACAGAAGAGTGTCCATTGCAAATGGTACACTGAATTTCTCCACTCCAGATGGAAAATCAGAGCTAAAGAAACCTAGAATTGAATTGGATTCATTTACCAGTTCCACTATTCGTCAGAAAATCCATGCATTTTATACTGTGAGCAAAGAAGTGCCAACAATAAAAAAACTTTTAGACAGTCTAAAAGAATCCTTGATTGTGGAAGGGAGTTCTTGCAAAAAAAGCTTAAACTGGGGTTCAAATGGAGTTGTTGCAACTCCAAATGCAAGATTTTGGTAGAACGTTCGGATATAGTTGTTTGGCAAATATAGTATTTAAATGACATCAGGTAGTACAGGGCAGAGAGATGGAATGTTGTATATATTGATGAAACATACATCCAACAATTGCAATCAGTAAGCAGGTATTGGGATCAGAGGAAGAACTTGGAGTTTCAGTCAACATTGGAATGGGACAGAAATTAATTATTGTTTATGGTGGAGGTGAGGATGGATTTGTCGAGGGTGCACTGTTAATTTTTAGAGGCGGACAAACTTCAGGAGACTATCAAACATCCATGAATTTTGAAAACTTCCAAAAATGGTTGGAAACGCAGCTTCTTCCAGATCTTTCCCACCCTAGTATTATTGTAATGGATAATGCTAAGTACAACAGTGAGAGGGACAAGAAGCCAAACATGGCAACTTTAAAATCTGAGGTGACACGCTGGATGGAGGACCACAGTATCGATTTTGATCCTGCAATGTCAAAAGCAAAATTGTTGGAAATTATCAACAGCAAGCCTTGTGAGAAGCAATTCGCCATTGACAACATTATTTATGAGCATGGTCACATTCCATTGCGCCTTCCCCCTATCAACCCGACTTTTTTCTTTAAATTTACGTCCTCCAACATATGTCGTATCGGACGGTGAATGAATTGGGTGAAATGCTGCTCAAATGAGTCCAGGGTCCATGGAGCTTACAGTTACCCGACATTCGTCTCTCAGGATAAGGGAAAACCCCGTAAAAACCTTATCCAGGTAACTCACCCTGACCGAGATTCGAACTCGGGACCTCTTGAACGTGAGGTAGACACGCTACCATCTACGCTACCGAGGCAGGTGCACCCCAACTTAAAACTCATTGAAATGGTATGGGGTGATATTAAGGGAAAAGTTGCATGCCAACTTGGAGGGAGCTTGAAGGAGAAAGAAGAATTGTGTTGACAATTGTTTTTGGAGTACTCTGTTGAACAAAGGGTTAAGTGTTGTGACAGTGTAAGTTAATAGAAAATAATTACCTCGGACATGACCTCACAATCGATAAAAAAATAGATCGAATCATCTTTCTTTCAACCCTGAGGAACAAAGCAGTGATTCAGAAGAAAATGCAGAGAGTGAATCTAACAGTGAATGCGAAAGCGAGTGAAAGAGATGACTAGTGCAGCCGGCACAATGGAGGAGAGACAACCTAAAATGACGGTAGAGGGGGAAAGCTAGAAGACTCCAATGTTGGTAAGCTATGCCTCCAACTGCATTTTGTTCGCGGTCTAGTTATAGTAATTACTCAGAACTGAAATTTAAACTATTGACATGATGTGATAAAAGAATTACTTTGAATAAGCCAAGGTGTTAACTTCAAGAAAGAGCAAACACTTCATTTCATAAGGTTTTGGATAGAGTCAAACTGAAAAATTCAATACCATGGCTGGGATTTGAACCACCTGGATTCCGTCCAGCCGCTCTTGCCCATTGAGCTACCATGGCCAACAGGCCCTCCTGACCTTAAATTCTCCAGTTGACTCCAGTTGATTCATGGTTCAAATCCTGGCCATGGCATTGAATTTTTCAGTTTAACTCTATATATCCAAAACCTTAGCCTATACACAGATAGTGGGAAGAAATGATTAATTTCCATCGATTAACTTAAATAATAAGAGTTAATGATGAAGCATGGAACTCAAGTACTTACAACTGTCTGTAAGTCGCCACAAATGGTGTATCTCATATACGAGAGCCCCTAGTGGTTTACCACGAAAATATGTATGAGTCAACTGGAAAATTTAATGTCAGGACGGCAGGTTGGCCATGGTAGCTCAATGCGTAAGAGCAACTGGACGGAAACCAGGAGATCTGTGGTTCAAATCCTGGCCATGGCATTGAATTTTTCAGATTGACTCTATCTATCCAAAACCTTAAGCCTATACACGGCTAGTGTGAAGAAATGATTAATTTCCATCCATTAAGTTCATTTCCTGTTAGCCTGTGGAATACTGTATGCTTATGTTTATGAATGAATGCTGGATAAGAAATGTTTATTTACTCTGGAGAGTTCAAATCAATACTATTCAATTGTTCTTTAGACAACAGTAGATTAAGAGTTAAACAGTGCAATGGCTTCTTGCGATGAATTTAGTAGTGAGTCAAAGAGGCAAGTATTGCAAAGTCAGGCTCGAAGTATTATTTTTAAGGTATACATGTTCTTCAAAAAATTGGGCAGTGAGGAATATAGAAATCAGCTTGATTTCAAAAATGCTCAACAGCTTACTGCTGAAGTATGTGGTGTAGGTAAAGCAAGTGTGTCCCATATTTGTGGAGAGGCAAGAAATTCTGATCCCAGTGATGCCAAAGTGTTTGTGTCACCCAGAAAACATGTTGGTCCTCCGAAGAGGATTACAAATTTAAGTGACTTTGTCAAGGACTTTGTACATAGAACTGTGTTGAGTTTTATGATCAAGGTGAATTTCTAACTACAGAAAATAACTAGCGCTCGTATAACTAAAATTTCATACACTGAATCAAAATCATTGACTTTCAGAATTTTAAGGGGATTAGGGTTCAGGTACAAAAAGACAAATGATGGACGTCATTTTTTACTGGAGAGGAGTGACATTGTTGCAACAAGATTAAAATTTTTACGCAAAATGCACTAAATTAGACATTCAGGTGATGTGAGACCTATCTTTTACTTATACGAGACATGGGCATATAAAAACCACACTCAAAACTCAATCTGGCAAGACTTCAAAAAAGGGTGGCCTAAAGGTACCTGTTGGAAAAGGCAGTCGGCTCATCATTTGTCATGCAGGAACTGCTAAGACAGGGATCCTACCAGAAAGCAAATGGATTTTTTCTCCAAATGTAGTACTTCAGACTATCACAAAGAGATACATTTAAAGAATGGTTTCTTAACAGATTCTTAAATTATTTAGAAGAGGGAAGTATTATAATAATGCATAATGCACCATGCGGCATACTCCAGTGCCATTAAGTTGCAAAACCGCATATTATATAAATTGTTTGGGTTCTTGTGGTGGAAATTTGGAGCTATGAGTTCTCTTCTCAGGTGAATGGTTATAGGAAAATGGGTTTGTAGATGTTGGTTGCCCAGTGGAATCAATAATTCTCAGATGACTGTGAAATTTTGTTTAATTATCTTGTAGTGTGTTTGTTCCATTAAGACTGAGTTGCAACGGTGACCACTTCCAGTTAAATTCTACCAACGTATTATATTTTCTTCTCCCGACTAATACGTCTGACTTCAAGTATGATGTAGCAAGTCTGTTACTAAATGTTACATTTTCTTCTCCCGACCGACACTAACACGTCTCACCTCTTGAAGTACAGTATAGCAAGCAAGTTTTACTAAGATATTACATCTTCTTCTGACTAATACGTCTCACCTCTTGAAGGACGATCTAGCAAGTAAGTTTCCTCGACTTCGCGATTCAGTTCGAACCTAATTCTGCTCCCCACTCTCATTTATCACATGACCAAAATAGCTCACCCTTCTCTCCATTTTTCAGATCTTACATTATTATTGGTTTCTGATTTATTTCAATTTATTTTTCATTGGTTTCCAAAACTCATCTAACTCATTTACTTAACGCCTACCCTGAGTTCTGACATGCCTACCCTGGGCTCTCTGTAACGGTATACATCGTTATCACATAAGTAAACCAACCTTCATGCTTCATCGCACCCTGAAAGCCTTTTTGTCTCAATGCATTCCTTGGTACTAGCGATCTATGGTTCTAAGACGTTCAACCCTTTCTGACACAAAGAAGATAATGGTCCTCTTTCCTGTCGCTTACAGCGTGTAGATTTTACCCGAGTATTCGTCCTACCTTGCCTTGATGCTGACATACCTTGCTATATTAAATTATGTTCTTTCCTCCTCATTCTTTAAATAAACCGCTATTTTATTCATCATCCTAACCATTCTAATTTTATTTTAATATAATAAGGTTTCTTTATATTGGTTTATCAAAGCATTTTTTTATTAATTAATATTCCTTTCTTCAATATCGAGATTTCTATTAATTTGTTGCCTCCTAATCGCTGTCTGATACTGACTGCGGTTACAACCGTATCATTCGATTATTGCAAATAAAATACCTAATTTGGCCAGCAGAAAGAACGAAATTGTTGAATGGTTGCAAAAAAGGGGGGCTGAATTTTTGGAAATAGAAATTAAAAATGAGTTATTGCAAAGAGTACTTCCATACTTCCATTTAAAAACACAGAAAAAGTGTATCAGCTGGGTCAACTTACAATTGAAATGGGACATGAGGTAATATGCCTCCCGCCTTATCACTTGCCAATATAATCCAATTGAGTTGGTGTGGGCTCAAATAAAACAGGGTGTTGCAAACAGAAATAATACTTTTAAAATGACGGAGGTTGCAAGAGTTGTTCACGAAGAAATTGACAAAGTGACACAACAGGACTGGGAAAGCTGCGTGAGATTTTCAGAAAACCTAAAAGAAGATGATTTTAAGAAAGAAATAGCATGTGACAAGATTTTGGAACCTATAATCATAAATTTGCAAGACTCAGACTATGAAGACAGTGACATTGACAGTGATATGGATGAGCCACTGGCAGTTCCATTGGATTAGAAATACAGGTAATTCTAAACTATAATTATAGCAAAGTATAAACTTGGAAGAAGCGTAGGGACAGTGAAGCACAATTAGTACAAAAGTGAATCGAGAAGATATTGACACATTGCTTCACTCACACTGTTTATTCACAGGACATGTTTCAAGAGCTCTTGCTCCTATCCTCAGCTGATACTCGACTAGTGCAAGTTGTAGTGGTTTCCTCTTTCTCCGTTTTGTCAATAGATGGCATGATGTACTTGTCAAAGATGTCCGGTGGTGGAGTTTCAAAATTCATGACTCTATGACGATTTTTGTTGATGAAGATTTTTTCCCATACGGAAAGGTCTATGGGGTGATTAACATATTTTATTAGAGATGTTTCCAAGTTGATGTCATGTCTAGTATTCAAAAAATGAAAAGCCACTGCTGATTTTTCTGTTTCACCATTTTTAATGTTTCTTAGATGTTCTTTAGTTCTGATGTTAATATTTCTTTTTGTTTTTCCTATATAAAGGTTGGAAGGTTGTCTATTTTATTTGCTTAGTCTCCCTTGTCCATTTAGTAACTAATAGTTCTCTTAATTTGTAAAGCAATATTTCTGTTAGACTATACTGTCACAAATTAACCAAATACACTGAATACAATTCTAGAGATGCCAACATTAGTACTTTCAGCTAAGATGAAAGAGATGGCTTTTGAAACATTTCCAAGTGTAACATGTCAGACTAGGAAGGAATTTGAAGGAGCAGGTATTAAAATGAAAACCATGAATGGCACTTTTAAAATATTTGGTATATATTCTCACTAGTGCACCAGTTTCCAATTTTCTACCACATCTAGAAACTTTATTTGAGAACCATAATGGTAATAACACAAACATAGTACTAACTGGTGATTTCAATATTATTCTTGACTTCACAAACAGTGATTACAGAAAATTAGTTGATATACTTAATGCTAACAACCTCAGAGATGTTATTCAATAGTACACTCAAATCACCGCAACTTCTTCATCTATTATAGATCGTATAGTTACCAACCAACCAGAATTTAACATCACCTCTGATATCATTAACAGCTATTTGTCGGATCACTATGCCCAAGTATTATATATCAAAACCACAACCAAAATCAACACGCTGATTTTGAAAATAACAATTTTTACATAACACATACCATTTTTATGAAATTTAATACTCTCTATATATTGGACACTATATATAATTGCAGTATTTTCAAAATTTATTTTGTGATTTGTGAGAAAACCTCACATGGTGGAAGAAAATGGAAAGCAGCACTCAAGTTATCATATCCAAGTCAAAGTATAACTTGAAAGAAGCGTAGGGACAGTGAAGCACAAATTAGCACAAAAGTAAATTGAGAGTTAGTGAAGCAATGTGTCAATATCTTCTCGATTCACTTTTGTGATATCCAAGTCAGTTGATATGATCTCTCAAATTGCAAATTTTACATTTTGTATTTATTTTATACCTACTGCATGTGTTTTTAAACCAAAAACAGTAGTTTCAAAATTTATTTTGTGACTTTTTAGAAAACTGCCACCGCTGCCACCGCCGACACTGCTGTCGCCGCCGCCACCGCCACCACCACCACCATCATCGTGCCGTCCGGAGTTGCATTAAAAATTGTCTTAACTGTCCGATCTTCTGCACGGAGAACATGCCTGACCCATTGCAGTCTCTTGATCTTAATAGCTGTCACAATATCTGGCTCATCAAACAATTTATACAATTCAAAATTGTATCTCTTTCTCCATTCATTCTGTTCCTTTTTAGGGCCAAATATGAGGCGCAATACCTTCTTCTCAAATATACTAAGGGCCCTTTCATCCATTTTTGTCAATGGCCATGTTTCCGAAGCATACATTAGGATTGGTCATAATAAGACTTTATACATTAAAATTTTAGTATTTTGGGATATTAGTTTAGATGTAAGATGTCTTCTTATTCCACAGAGGCTTTTATTAGTTATAAATATTCTTCTTCTAATTTCAACACTGATGTTATTTTTATCATTGATCTCTGTGCCAAGATAGATAAAACTCCCAACTGTCTCAAATTTATACAATCCAATTTCTATAACGTCAGATCTACTACCTTGTTTTCTTGTAACTGGCATATACTTTGTTTTCTTCTCATTTATTTTTAGATTTACCTTCCTTGCTGCCTTTTCCAGGTCTATGACTGCTTCTTTCATAGCTGTTTGTGTTCTTCCAATAATTATTATATCATCTGCATATGCCAAGATCTGTATTGACTTATAGAAAATTGTCCCCTAATGTTAATTCCAGACTCTCTAGCTACATTCTCTAACATAATATTAAATAGAAGGCATGCCAAGGCATCTCCTTGTCTTACTCCATTCTCATATTTTATTGGATCTGACAACATATTTTGTATTTTTATTTGGTCCTGTTTTAGCAAACCTTACACAATAGAAAAAAATGGAAAGCACCATTCAATTTAGACATCCAAGTTAGTTAATATGATCTCACAGAATGCAAATTTGCATTTTGTATTTATTTTATAATGCACTTATTTTTACACCAAAATCAGTTTTTTCAAGATTTATTTTGTGATTTGTGAGAAAATGTGATAGAGAAAACTGGAAAGCATATTTCAATTAAGCAGATCAAATTTAGTTCATATCACCTTTCAGATAGCAAACTGTAAACAGAAATTTTCTTTTATTTGGACAGTGTTATCAAACAAGTATAAAAGTGTCATCAAAGAATACCACCAAGCCCTAATTAATACATGGTCTTCAAGGTTCACTGAAAAAACACAAAACTCTTCCAATAGATCTAAAACTGTCTGGAGTATAATTAACACCTATAGAACGGGAAATTATGAAATTATGCATGAGACAGCAAAAAAGATTAGAGAACTCAAACAGTTGGTGGACAGAGATAGGAGGAATTATGGAAAAAATAGGAATGGGAGATATATGGAGATTAGAGGAAAGAAATACAAGCAATGTGGGTAAATTGGTAAAATGCAGAATAGAAGATATAGAAAAGCAGGAAATATGGTCAAGTCTAAAAAATATGAAATCATTACAATTTTACAAACAAATAGAAAGAAACTGGGGATGAGAAGCATATGTAGATTACTGCAATAGGCAAGAGAGGGAAGGGCTAGCTTGGATGAGAACAGGAACAATATTCCTAAGAGGGATAAGAGGTAAGGAAAAGGGAATTTGTGAATTGTGTGGTGGAAAAGAAAGTATAGAACAATATGTAACAGAATGCGAGGAGATTGCAATATGGAGAAAAATGGGAGAAAGTAGAGAAGAGGATAGTAGTTATAACAATGTTAACAGGAAAGGAGCAAAGGAAGGTAAGAAGTATTGGTGAGTTCTTACAGAAAGTAAAAGAAAAATGGACAAGAAATGTAAAGAATATAAGAAATGTAGATGGGGGGGGGAGGAAGAAAGGGGTTAATTAAGAAACAAGGAGGCATGGAGGTTAAGAGTTACCTGGCAGAGCAGAAGACCAGGGTGTCGTGTAAGCCAAGGTAGCAACAAGGTAAAGACAAATAAATGTAACCTAAAGTTGTAAATTGTAAAAAAAAATGTAAAATTTTGGAATATGCACAATAAATAATTCACTCATAAAAAAAATAGACAGAACAATGAGTGAACAACATATCTAACCCTACATGTAAGACTCCACTGTGGATGATCCCACCATAGTTTGTAAAAAGCTCAATAACTTATTCCGAATATCGCCATATAAATACAAACCTACTTTTAGTGACATGCACCTGCAAATGAAATTATTTTCAGTTGATCACACAATATTTATAACCCCTACCACAGAACTAGAAATAAACGATATTACTAAGAAATTCCCTAACAAAAGTTCCAGTGGATGGAGTGAAATTAGCCCACTCTTGCTGAAAGCCTGCATAGCTTATCTAGTAACATCCTTGACATATTTAACACTTGTATTCAGAAATTGTCTTTCCAATTTGTCTAAAGATAAGCATTACACGAGCTGTTCATAAGAAAGGTGACAAACATCTAATAAATAATTACAGACCAATTGTACTCACTCATACTGGTTATTGCCAAATTTATTTGAGAAAGTAATATTCAACAGAATTGACAACTTCCTAAATAAACACAACATTCTCATTAGCATGCAGCATGGATTTAGAAAGGGTTATTCCATAAAGTTCTGTAACCTGTTCCATTTATTCTATATATATATATATATATATATATATATATATATATATATATATATATATATATATATATATATATATATATATATATATATAATTAGCAAAATTACTTTGGTACCATTACATATGCAGGTGATATTAACATTCTATGCTGGAGAAAACACTTTAAGTAGTTTGCAACAATCAATATCTAAAACTATCAAACTATTTGGAAAATATTTGGGCTCAACAACCTGGCAATGAATAAAAGCAAAACCAAAATAATAATTATACGTGACTGGAGGAATTTAGTAACAGTGAATGTCAAAACTAATTGAAAAAACCTATTTATAGTTGGTTTTTTTAATACTTTGTCACTTACGTTTTATATTTCTGAAACTAGTCCCTCAAAAATATAAAATGTTTGTTCTTGCATCATATTTTGACCTACATTCATATGGTGATTGTTGGAACAATGTAAACATTTAATACATTCTGTATCAGATGTTGTTTTCACTACTATTGACTTGATTAATATGATTCAGGAATGTAAAGGAACACTATAAACGAGCTTACCGTGTATTTTACATGACACATAGTATACTTCAATTTAATATCAAATTATCTTGAAACAGTTCATAAAACTCAATTTGAATGTAAGTAAACACTATAAAGAAATAAAGGAATGTCCCAGAACATTATTAAACAATTATAAACAATGCTTAAAGCATGTGACCACTCACATCACAAATCATCACGTGACTACTCGAGGGTTAATTATTTAATGGTAACACAAGTGCAGGATGCCACTTGCCACTATGCAAGGTAGAGATTTTCATATCTACCTAGCACTCGCCAGCAACGATTAGGCACGCTGGCACCGTGCAAACTGTACAGGCATAACATGCATGTCAGTTGGCAGAGCATGGTATAAACCCATTTCAGAAAGAAAAAAATTTACTTAAGTTCACACTTTGCAAGTTGCTTTTTAATTTATTTTCTAAAAACCAATACATATTTTTCAGCATTTGACCTCAAAGGGCAAGTACTCATAGAGTGAACTGATGGTTTGGGATTAAATCAATAAGATTTGTAATTATTTGGAGCTTTGTTGGTTATATTCATGAAAATAGACCTTATGTGAGTGAAGGCAAGAAATAGTTTAATATTAAAGCACGAAAAGTACAAGTAGTTTACAAACAAATTTTATAGGAAATTATACAGTTCTGAGTCGAGACTCAGCTGAAGATGGGAGCAACAGCTCTTGAAACATGTCCTGTGAAAAACAGTGTGAGTGAAGCAATGTCTCAATATCTTCTCGATTCAATTTTATTTTAAATTTTATAGTCCCAATGACTAGCAAACAGCTAATCTTCCCATAACAGCAATGGACATTCTAGACCAGATCTGTGCATTCTTGGCCATATTGTCACTCTATGTCAGACAATTTCGACCCATCCCTTTCTCATTTACTGTTTGCAACACATAAGCAATCTTCTAACCCACTAGTATTACCCGCTACTTAAGATAATTACAGGATACATTCCAAAAGAATTGGTTAAACATTTAAACATTTAAGAGAAGAATGGCATTTTTCACATTCTGTAGCATTCAAAGATGCCGCAATATACTGTGTGCGAGTATTGTAAAGATTGTAACTATTGGATATTGTTTGTTCATTTTGCTTGCAAGTTTTTAAGTGATATTAGATTTATTTCCTGAATTTGATAAGCTATTTTGAATTTAAAATCTTTATTGTATTAATAGTAATGAATAAATCACTTGATTTTGCCATTTAATGTGTACCTTAAATTTTAATAAACAGGCTTTTCCAACTAAGAACTAGCATTACGCCACCACTCCAAAGAGAGGTAGCTATATTATATCACAGTAGTCCTCCACAACTTTCCTGAGTATGACACCTGCTCTAGACCAAAAGAGTAAAAATACATTTTGGTACCTGCAAATATCCCAGGAATATCACGTTATAAAATATATGCTATGTACCTCTTGTAGGTTGTGAACACTGCAGAACTGGTTAAGTTCATGATGAACCTTATTGAAAATTAATGTCTTGTCATAATCAGCTGTGTAGTTCTTTACAATGTCATAAACTGAAAAGAAACAGAAGTATCAATAACTTCATATTAACAGAACTTCTGAATCCAATATCTAGTATATTACACAAACTTGGCACTTCATTCTTAAATGAAAATCTTATAACACTCAATATTAGATGGAATTACCTTCACTGAAGACAATGTTGAGAACTTATGATAAAGTTTCATCTGGTTGTATAAAAATTTTGCATGTAGAGAGAATTAATTATCAAGTTTCTTTTCTCAATTACCAAGCTCTTCAATGTGTTTATTTCATGCACACATACAATATTTGACCAACTATAATATTGGATCACATTAATTATAATAACACTATTTATCCAAAATATTTTGGTTGTTGACTTTATCATTAGTGAATACACTTTAATGGAAACAGAAATATACACTTTATCTTAGATATACAGCATTTTAATCAAATTCATTAAGAATCAGTTTTAAGAAAATATTGGAAAATGCTGCGTTTAAAGGACAGTTTAGATTCAAGGAATTTTGTTAAACTTTTTTGCATGCATTTATATGCTCATGAACCATTTAAGAAAAAAGTTTTTATGGATTCAAGAGTCTCAAAAGATATAATTCTAATGAAATGTCAACTTTGAATTTTTAGGTGAAATACAATTCTTCCTCTTATCTATTATAAGTAGAAGGCATAGAAAGTGAAAAATATGCAGAAGATACAATTCCATGGGATGGGTTAGTTCAAATGTCACAATCTTCTTTACTGTGTTGATAAATTTGTCCCTGATGCATCTTAAGGCTGGTAACCATTTTGGACACTTTGAGTATTGTACATTGGCAAAAAAAATGCTCATGGTTTTTTTTTCTTTGCAGTCAGCAATATTTTACACATGCAAAAAAGAAAGTGCATTAAATTTGGTTTTAAAAATGAGATGAAGTGCACCACTATATGAAAATGTTGAATGAAGGTTTATGTGAGTCTTTTACATAAAAGAAGATTTAACAACTGACAGTAAAGTAGTGGGCTGTGATGACATTGAGCTGAGTGCCCTGAACACCTCAGCAATCAAAAATCAGTAAAAATTGAAAAAGTGAAGAAAATATTTCCATGCATAAAGAAAAGCAAAGGTGCAAATTTGTAGCATTTTTTTTTTTTTTTTTTTTTTTTTTTTTTTTTTTTTTTTTTGTAATTTACGTCCTCCAACCTTTAGTCATATCGGACGATGAATGAAATGGGTGAAATGATGCTCAATGCATCCGAGGTCCATGGAGCTTAGAGTTACCCGAAATTCGTCTTTCAGGAAAGGGAAACCCTCGGAAAAACCTTATCCAGGTAACTCACCCTCACTGAGATTCGAACTCGGGACCTCTTGAACGTGAGGCAGACAGGCTACCATCTACGCTACTGAGGCGGGCAAATTTGTAGCAAAATAGCTCTTTACATGTGCACTTTGATAATGCATGTGCTAACTCTTCAGTGCTTGTTTGTGAAGTGTTGGCTAAAACCAACTCAGTCATGATGACTCAGCCTCCTTATTTGTTAGGGCATGACCCCCTGTAACTTCCTTCTTTCCTCAGCACTGAGGACATAAAGGCACAACAGTTAAAGAAACTAACTTCATACAGAAAATTGCTTTTGAGAGAGCTTCAAAGATTAGAAAAGTTACTGGCACAGATGTGTTATAGCTGATGGGAACAACTATGAATGGGGAAAAATTAATATTAATGAATGAATCATATTTTTCTTTGGGAATAATAAAAATTCTCCATTTTTTTTATCAGATCCATAAAATAGAAGTTAAAAATCAATAAAAGTTTATAAAGTTTTAAAATAAAATAGGAGGGAGGGAAGCAAGGATGGAAGGAAAAAAAAGGAAAAAGAGAAAGAAAGAAAGGAGAGAGAAATAAACAAAAAGGAAAACAAACAGAAAAAAAAAAGTTTAGACCAAAAGTCACTAATAGGCTATGTTAGAGACAAGAAACAAAAAAAGTTAAAATTCACCAATTTTGCTAACTGAATAATACTGTCGCGAACCCATTATTACGATCGCATGGCTTGTGCGCACAAAGGGACAGATAGTGCGGCGCGGAGGTAACGGACAGATAGTGCAACACGGAGATAAAAGGCTTGCCGAAACAGATAAAGATAGTTGACTTAAAGGTTCGTGTTTCGTCTGGTAATTTCTGGAACAGTGGATAGAGAACATTCTACAAACATCTAGAAATACGAGTGAGCTATAAAAAGGAGCCACGATTGCAGTTAGAGGAGAGTCGAATTGGAACTTGAGGATTGTCTGCATACAGCTGGGTTGTGAACTCTTTTGTTTGTGGTCAACGACTTTGAGTATTGTATTTTTGTATGTTACGTAATTCTGGTACTGTACGGGTTGACCAAAGTGTGTTTCTACGGAAATAAAGAGCATTTTGGAATTCCTGCGACTGGACTTTTAATTCTACGAACCAACAAAGTCACAATTGGTGTCAGGAAGTGGAACATACGACAACAGACGCTACATTGACAAAAATTATAGAAGAGAGCTGAAAGAAATGAGAACGGCGAACGATAGCCTGGCAACAGAAATGAAGACGGCTAACGACCTCACCGAGAAGATGGAAGAAATGAAGTCGGCAAATGAAACCCTTGCTGCGAAGATGGAAGCTGCAAAAAACCTGACCGCGAAGGTGACCGAATTGACCATGGAAATGAAAGCGGCAAACGAGGCCCTCACCGCAAAGTTTGAAGAGCAGTTGACCAGCGTGAACGATGACGTCGCAGAGCTGGGCAAGCGGATGGGTCAAGTGGACGAGCGCCGTAACGATTTAGAGGTAAAGGCCGACAATAACACCAAATCCCTGAACGCTATGGTGGAAGACATCGAAGACCTGGCGAGCCGCGTTAACAGCCTAGAGGGAAAGGCCGACACCAACACTATGTCCCTAAACGTCATCGGCAGGAGGTCGAAGGATTTAAAGGCCGATGCGCCGGGACGCGACACAACTTCTGTGCGCGTCAAACCTCCTAAATATGATGGCGCAACAACTTCCGAAGTCTTCCGCCGCCAGTTAGACACAGTGGCCAAGCACAACAAGTGGTCACCAGAGGAAGAGGCCGCACAGCTAATTAGCCAGCCTCCAGGGACGGGCCGCAGATTTCTTGAACGCGGTCCAGACAGCGGCGGCGCCCAAGGACATCTGGAAAGCCCTGGAAAAACGCTTCAGAAACCATCGCTTAGCCGCAGCCTGCCGCAGCCAACTGAGTCAAGGTCGCAGCAGCCGAGAGGAAGGTTGGGTGAGAGGTTAGCGGAAAACTAGACGTATTTAGGCAGGGATTCATTAGCTACTGACTCACCCAACTCAGAAATCGAATTCCAAGAAGCTCTTTTAGCGATGATAACAAATAAATCCAATGGTGAAATTTCAGAATCGCCTCGAATAAAGCCAGAGAAATATGCAAAAAGAAAACTGACCTCTAACAGGCATATTTAAACAATGTATGATTAGATTTAAGACTGAATATAATGATGCTAAACTAAGTTTAAGTTAAAAAAAAAGTTTGCTGTCATTCATGTTTACATATATTAGTACATATTCTCGGGTATCTAAAATCACTAAGACAATGTGTTGTGAAAGTGAAAGGGACCTGTGTTGTGAACCAGACAGCTGAAAGAGAAACTGGTTTCCCAGAATTGCGACAGAAATTCCAAGTAGTGGATGATCCGAATGAACAATGCCACTTGAGTAGGAAGATTCTCACAAAAAAAGAGTGTGGGTAATGTAATTTAACTCAGTGGTTATTGGAGGTGAGGCAAAGTGAGTAGAAACTGGGCAAAAAGAGAGAATTTCGATTTATAATTTAAAATCAGTGTGCCATTTTAACTTATAAATCGAAAGGGTATTTTGAAACGGTACTCTCTTCCTCGAGTTAATTAAATGTTAAAGGAACATATACTTGTGAAAAAGAAAAATCTTGTGTGTATTGTCATTTTGGTGCAGGACTTTGAGAAGGTCGTTTACTCCCCTAAGGACGCACGCAGCCATAAATTTTACAGGTGGCAACCAGTGTTTATTTTCAAGCCTAATTTTGACAGGAGAAATCAAGGGAGGTCTAGAAAGAAGGGGAGAGAGGTTGTTTCCGTAAAAGAGACGCCATATGCATTCTATCAACCAACTAATTTAAAATAATAAGCTGTGGGAGAGAAAAGAAACGAAAAAAGGCAAAAGAAGAAACCGCGTCCATTCAGTAATTGGCCTCTGGGTGCCAAACTGAAAAGTTGTATGACTTAAACAGCGTCCAACAAAGTAGTTGGCATATGAGTGCCAAGCTAAAAAGTTGTGTGATGATACACGGGAAACAATCACACCAGCCCGCAGCCAACTTCTCAAAGTTCATGTAGCCAAATTGTATTTCAATAGCAATTGAAATATAACTGATCGTCACAAAAGAATAGAACTGTGCTTCTTTCCGAGCACCCAATTGATCCACCCACAAAACCCCGAATCAAGAGATCCTTGCTACAGATCCTATATTCATGAGCTTTAAGATAACTCCAAGAACAGCCACGGACTTCAACATTGCCAATCATCATCGCCGAGGCTGATGACGGAGTAGACACCTTGCACTGTGAATTTCAAGATATTTTAATATTTAACATTTCTTAAGTGTTTTCATTCTTTCTTCCCATGTGCCTAGCTTATAAATACTTCATCTTCCAAAATAGATTCTAAAAGAGGTTGTAATTTCTTTATGGAACAGTTTTCTGGAGTTTGGGTTAGATGCATAAAGTTGGAAGTCCATTAAATTCATATGTATAACAGTTTCCATTTGTATGATCAGTGAGAATGGAACCTATTAAAATTGAATGGTTTAAAAATGCATATAGCCCAAATTGTACAGCAAAAATTAAAATAAAAAAATAAAATAACAGGGATACTTTCAAACAATTTAGTTTGAATTGTTAAGGTTCATGGAGTTAAGTGTTTTGAAGAAAAATATTTTGTCTTCTTGTGTAACATTTTGTAAGTGCCAAGCAACTTCATAACCCTAAGGTACAAATTCAAATGATTTAGATACTTACCACTCGATGGACTCAGAATATTCACCACCTCAATTCTATCAAAATATATAATCACACCTCCACTTGTTCCACAAGGTACATTCTTCACCTCATCTGTTTGTAATGTAACCTAAGCACACCAAAAATTTCTCTGTTAAACATGCTGGAAAATAACACAATAAAAACTAAAACTCTCTTTAATGCTCAGGTTAAAAAGTATTCACTTTATTAACAATGATGTTAATTTCTAGGATCATGTCAGTGATATCAGTGTGCCAGAATTTTGCCCCACAAAAGTTTTTCAATATGACGTAAATCTACTGACAGAGAGCTGTCACTTTAAGCTGGGCCAGATTTCCTATAACTTTGGGATCAATAGGCCATTGGCTATCTAACAGCGTTACCCAGACTAATACAGCTTGATTCATATGTAAGCACAAAGGAGAATTAAAACTAGCAAGGTACGGTCAGTTACAAGTGAGTTAGTTACACTATATGTTTCAGCTCAATGGTATGTGGTCAAACCTATGCTTCCTCTCTTGCTGTACAAAATAATAGCAGGCATTAACTTCAATTAGTGTTTTATACAAAAGAATGTAGAAGCAAAGTATTTTTGTCATTTGCCTTCAACTATCCGCCAGCTGATGATCTTAAGATCCAACAACATGGATCAGTTAAATATCTACTACTATTTGTTCGTGTCGTGCTTAATTTAATGCGGAGGACCACCTTGATTTTAGCTGTAACCAAGGAAACTGATTTTGTGGACTGTACTCAATAGAGCTGTATTCATATCACTAGATAAATTTATTGCACACGCTACATTTCTTATGTGAATAATCATGAAGAAGACAACAATACATTTAATATTTGAGATAAACTAAAACGGTTCTTTCATTGCAACAACAGCTGCACGCAGCCACACAACGAAGCACATCACATGTCTCAACATGTCTGTAACTATAAAGGAAGAAGAAGCCTCTTTTCTTGCGCGCTGGCGAGTCACATGATCAGCTGGCCGCATAACCGGCGCCAAGTGAAATATTCATGCACCCGCCAGAACAAATGACGATAATGGCGCAAACATACTGGGGCCCAAAAAACTGAACAGACTTTTAATTTAACATAGACACACTTTGAAAAATATCAGTTGTTCTTGAACTGGCAGAGGACACAGTTTCACAATGGGACGCCTATATTCACCCTTAGAAGTTCGCACTGTAGCTACCCGCACTAAACCATCACCACCAGGATGAGTCTCAGTGATGATTCCAAGTTCCCAATGCAGAAGAGATGAATTGTCTTCCATAGCAGGACCATGGTGTCTGCCTTAAGATTTTCACTGGAACTGGACCACTTTTGCCTCTGCTGGAGTGAATGTAGATAGTCGGTTGACCACCGCAGATGTTGTAGATGATCTTGGAGCTGTTGCCATTTCTGTAACTGATTCCGATTGTCAGAACAAGGAGATGGTATGGAAGTTAATGGTTCTCCAATGAGGGAATGACCTGGAGAAAAGTAGGAAGTATCAAAAGGATCATCAGTAAGGCGTAGCAATGGACGGGAGTTCAAGCAAGCCTCAATTTGAATTAGTAATGTGGTTAATTGTTCATAGGTCAGTACTTGTGTACCCATTACTCTGCGAAGATGATATTTCATAGATTTCACTGCAGCCTCATGTAATCCTCCAAAGTGGGGTGAGCTGGGTGGTATAAAATGCCATGTGCATTCATTAGATGAAGCATAGTCTTGTACAATCTCTTGGTGCTTGCAAGATTGCAAAAGTAGTCTAAGTTCTCTAAGTTTGTTGTTAGCACCTACAAAATTTGTGCCATTGTCACTTAGGATCTCTTTACACAATCCTCGTCTAGCTGTAAACCTTCGTAAGGCAGCAACAAAAGCATCAGAAGTCATATCTGAAACCAACTCAATGTGAATTGCCTTTGTGGATAAACAGACAAAGATAGCTATGTAGGCCTTCACCTGACTCTTGCTGCGAGGCGAGCCATAACGTAGGAAGAATGGACCAGCGTAATCAACTGCAACTCGTAGGAAAGGTCTCGCTGGAGTCACTCTGTAGGTAGGTAGATTGCCCATTAATTGTTGAGCTCCCTTGGCCTTGAGTTTGAAGCACGGCAGGCACTTGTGTAGGACTGACTTAAGAGTTTCTCCTATTCTTGGTATCCAATACCGTTGTAGAAGAGAAGAGGTAAGTAGCTGATTGGAAGTATGCAAAAGTTTAACATGTTCACTTTCAATAATTAGCTTGGTAAGATGATGCTTAGGGTTGTGAGATCCAATCAAGACCTTTCCACCACAAGTCATTTGAGGCAAGAGGTTCAGTTCAAACTCCTCTCGAAATGAGATCTGCTGGATTATTTTGAGTAGCTACATATCGCCAAGCAGTAGTTTCTGATAACTCTTGTATTTGTGAAACTCTGTTGGCTACAAAAGTCTTCCATTTGTGTGGGTTGGATTTAATCCATGCTAGAACAATCATAGAGTCCGTCCATAGATAGTTCTGTGCCGTCTGCAGCTTAAGGTTAGCTACAACCTTGTAAAGTTTAGCGAGTAGTAAAGCACCACAAAGTTCGAGCCGAGGAATGGTTTGCTTCTTTAATGGTGCAACCTTGGATTTGGAGCAAAGAAGTCTGGTTTTCACCTCATTGCAGCTGTTCATAGAACGAAGATAAATACAGGCACCATAAGCCTTTTCTGAGGCATCGCAAAACCCATGTATTTGTATGTCCCTTAATGTATGTCCCTTTATGTATATAAAAATTATGAGAAATTTATCCAAAAACAAAATCGTCATCATTACGGCACTCGGAAAGAGTCCAGCATAAAATACCCCATGCATAGATTAACATTATATGAAAAAACACCCCATTATATGGGTATAAAAATATACAATAAATTACCTCAACGACTCAAAGAAATAAAAACTCTGAAACTATTTAATAAAAGTGTAAAAGATCTGTTATTACATAAGACATATTACTCCATACAGGAATTCATGGATGACACAATATCATAACTACTTGTAATTGATAATTATTTATCTATTTATATATTATTTGTTATTTATTATTATTTAATATTATTATTTATTATTATTACTTGTAATTGATAATTTATGTACATATACATTAGAATTAGTTTTTCTTTTTCTTTCTTTTAAATTTCTTTTATGTATAACTTGACGACTCACCAGTTTACCAGCTAGGCTGACAATGTAAACGTTATGTGACAATAAAGATTCTATTCTATTCTATTCTATTCTGTACCTGTGATTAGGACGTGTCTTGGAATACGTATAGCATGAATGATGGACAATGTCTCGCAGAAATTTAGCCATTGTTGGATAAGGTGAGATGGTATCAATTCATCCCAACCGAGATTTTCCAACCAAAGAGATTGTAGAAACATCTTGGCATTTATGAAAATAGGACTCACTAGGCCTAAAGGATCAAAAATAGATGATATGACAGAAAGTATGCTTCGTTTGGTGTAGCTAGAATTTAGATTATCCTGAAGAGATGGATTGTCTTGTATCTGGAATTGATCTGTTCCAGGATGCCAGAGGAGACCAAGAGCATGCGCATTTTCACTTCCAATGAAAGTGGAAGTTGTCTCTCTCTGTGTTCCGGTGGAATGGATTTTAAAATATCTTCATGATTAGAACACCATTTCCTAAGTGGGAATCCGCCACTGTCTAACATCTGAAGTAGCTGCCTCTGAATATGTAAAGCTTGCTGTAGATCATTATGACCACATAAGCAATCATCTACGTAGAAGGATTCACGGATAGCTTGAGAAGCTAGTGGATATTTAGCCTCTTCCTCATAAGCTGGTTGATGCAAAGCCCTTATGGCCAAAAAGGATGCAGGTTTGGTACCATATGTGACTGTAATAAGAGCGTAGTCCTTGATAGGTTCATCTTTGTTTTCTCGCCATACTATTCTTTGGAGATCTTGATCATCAGGATGCATTTTCACTCGCCTGTACATCTTAGAAATGTCAGCTGAGAATGCATAGTGATAAGTTCTGAAGCGTAAAATTATGGAGGTAAGGTCATCTTGAATAGTAGGACCCAACTTCAGCACATCATTCAAGGATAGTCCTGAAGATGACTGCACAGGTCCTGAAGATGACTGCACAGATGCATCAAATACAACTCTGGTGGGAGTAGTAGTAGACAAAGGTTTGAAAACTGCATGATGCAGAAGATAGTAACAAGGTTCACCTTCCTTTGGTGGTGACACTTGCTTCATGTGCCCTATGGATTCATATTCAGAGAGAAATTGAGTGTAATCTTCTTTAAGTGTGATGTCATTTTGAAGACGTCGTTCTAAGTGCATAAAGCGATTGATGGCTTGCTGTCTAGATTCACCTAAGCGATTTTTGTCCTCCTTGACAGGTAGACGAACTGTAAAGCTACCATCAGCATTACGAGTGGTTGTTTTTACATAGTATTCTTCACACTCCTTTTCCTCCTTAGTAAGAACATGCTGAGGAAATTCTTCCAAATCCCAGAAACGTCTTAACTGTGTGTCAAGGTTATCAGTGCTGATGAAGAAATTATGCTGAGGCGAAGACTTAGCCTTGTACTTGTATGATGACCTTGGAATAGGGCCTGATATTATCCAACCGAGGGCTGTGCTGGCTAGTATAGGATGTCCTTGTTTCTTTAAGGTTTTCCCATGCAATAACTCGAAGAATAAGGAACTTCCGATTAGGATTTCAACTTCATCAGGAATGTTGAACCTAGGATCTGCTAATGGAATGCTAGAAGGAATATTCCAGTTGCACAAATTGATATGTGTGGAAGGTAGTTTTCCTGTTATACGAGGAAGTACTAGACATTCAATTTTAGTCTTAAAATCATGTACCATAGATTTCAGATTGACCTGAACATGGTGAGTGGCCATAGAAATGGTGCCATTTATACCATTGATAGGCGTATCAGCTGTCACCTTGTTAAGCTGTAAGCGCTTCGCAAGATCTGCAGTTATGAAATTGGATTGACTGGCAGAGTCGAGGAGTGCTCTACATTGTATGAGATTGCCATATCTGTCTTCCACTTGCACTAGTGCGGTGGCAAGTAAAACCTGCTGTGTGGATTTTGATTTAAAAGAACAGTAGCTAGATGGAGCGTCAATCGTTCTAGTAGAATCATTTACAGGACTAGATGAGGTTGCACGTGAAGCATTTTCTCTGTTACTATCATGAAGCAACTTGCTGTGAGTGGATGAGCCACAATTGCAGTATGAGGCACGATTACATTTACTTGATATGTGATTAGGAGCAAAGCAATTGGCACAAAGGCGCTTGGATTTAATGAAAGTCCAACGCTTATGAACATTAAGGTTTTTGAAGTTATCACAATTATGTAGCATGTGATTGCACTGACAAAATGGACATACACGATCACTCGTGGATAAGTAAGAGTGTTTACTGTCTCTGCTGTTGGGCTTAGCAGAGTGTAAAACAGTCTTAGGCTTAACTACCGTCTTGTTACATGCAGTGTTAGCAAGCAATTCAAAAGAGTGTGCTCATGCTTCTAAAAATTGCATAAGATCCTTCAAAGAAGGGAAGTTTTGAGAATCTATTTTACTCTCCCATTCTCTGCGTGTGGTGTCAGACAAATGTTCTAGGAGAAGTTGCATTAAAATGATTTCATGCAAAGGCACTTCAAGCTTTAATGCTTCAATGGCATTCAAGTTATTTTGAAAATGGTTGAGCAAGGTACGTAGTTCATTTACTGTTTCCTTATGCATTACTGGTAGTGCTAATAAATTTTTTATATGAGCTGTAGCTATTAATCTTGTATTGTTATAGCGTGAGCATATGAGCTCCCATGCTACATCAAAATTTTCACTAGTGACAGGTATGTTCTGTATTAGTGACTGAGCTTATCCCTTGAGAGAGGAAAGTAAGTAATGATATTTCTGAATAGCATCTAAAGCTTGGTTGTTTACCACTAAGCTTGTAAATGTGTCATAGAAATGTTTGAAATGAGTGACATCACCCTCAAATTTAGGTAATTGTATCACAGACAGTTTGATAGCTTTAGCTGCTTGTGACAATTGCGACTGCACTGTGTGCTGCGAATGTCCAGAACCATTTTCTTGCTGTTCATGATCCTGTATTAATTCAGCTAACCTAGCCTTCAATTCGATGTAACTGTTTCTTGTTTCCTCCTTGTGTTCTGCATGCATATCTAATTCAGTTTCCGCTTCCACAAGAGATTCAATTTGGGTCTGAATAGCTTCATATTTGGAAATTAATTATTCTTTCACACTGGCCGTGTGTAGGCTAAATTGTGGAAACGTTGAGTCAGACTGAAAAATTCAATGCCATAGCCGGGATTTGAACCACGGATCTTCTGGTTTCCGTCCAGCCGCACTACCATTGTGCTACTATGGCCAACGTGCCGATATGACATTAGGAGTCAGTTGGAGAATTTAATGTCATATCGGCACGTTGGCCATAGTAGCACAATGGTAGTGCGGCTGGACGGAAACCAGAAGATCCGTGGTTCAAATCCCGGCTATGGCATTGAATTTTTCAGTCTGACTCAACGTTTCCAGCTTCCTATTTGTCCCAAATTTCACTTAAGTTATCGAAATTAGCTCTCAATATGAAAATGTTGACCTGTTCTGGTAATTTATCAAGAAATTTTCGAACAAAGGTAAATTCTCTTTTGATTATACCCCTTCTTTTGACAAGAGCTTTCAAATCCTGCTCCATATTGAATGGCTATGAGACTTGCTTAAAGGAGAGAAAGAAAGAAAAGGAATGTTCTGACCTGAAATGTGTTGCGATGCAGGCTTCTGCGTCGTTGCAAATGAAATGCTGATCATCTGCTGCGTAGATCCCGATGCCTGGTGTCCTGGGGCCCACTGATGTACATCCATGCAGAAGAAACTGTTGCGTTGCACAATAAATATCCGCCCATGAAGGACCAATGTTCGTGTCGTGCTTAATTTAATGCACAGGACCACCTTGATTTTAGCTGTAACCAAGGAAACTGATTTTGTGGATTGTACTCGATAGAGCTGTATTCATATCACTAGATAAATTTATTGCACACGCTACATTTCTTATGTGAATAATCATGAAGAAGACAACAATACATTTAATATTTGAGATAAACTAAAACGGTTCTTTCATTGCAACAACAGCTGCACGCAGCCACACAACGAAGCACATCACATGTCTCAACATGTCTGTAACTATAAAGGAAGAAGAAGCCCCTTTTCTTGCGCGCTGGCGAGTCACATGATCAGCTGGCCGCATAACCGGCGCCAAGTGAAATATTCATGCGCCCGCCGGAACAAATGACGATAATGGCGCAAACACTATTTGTTGCAAAACAGCTCATTTTAAGGCAATTGGGCTTTTTTCCCCTAAACTAATCATGTCTTATGTTGGTCTTGAAATGCTTCTACAATCTCTGAAGCCGTTATCCCTCAAGCACCTCAGACAGTTGTGCACTAAAAGCAGCAGTCCCAATTTAGTACACTTACTTTTTTTACTACATGTTTAAATAACAATAAGATAGGTCAATTCATAGTCTCTCTTATAAACTGCAAATTTAATAATTATTTTTATTGTAGTTTCTTGGACTGGTAAATAAATAAAAATTCCAGTTTATTTTGATTGATTTCAATTAATCAAAATATAGTTACAGTAAGAATGTGAATAGCTTATTTTATGTATCTGAGGGTTAAAAAATGCACCTATACAGGGTATTAGGGGTATGACTGCACAGGCTTCAACAGCAGCTTACTGACGTTAACCTGAAACATAAGTTCCTGTACCATTTTCCTCTAACGTGCATGGCTGCATAAATAAAAAATAAAATTGATCAAAGCTTTGATTGCAAATATGTTATCACATTTCTTTCTTGGAAGTGTTGAAAACAGTGTTGTTAAATTTAAAAGGAGTTAGTTAATGACACTATGCTAATAATAATATCACATGTTAATTGTTTACTTTTGCAATTAGGAGTACAAGTAGAGCTACAAAAGATGACTTAATGTGTCTTTACCATATGTTGTTAAAATGATTTTTTAACCTCAAAATGTTATTGAAGGAGATGAATTTCTGTGTGTCTATTGCAATAAAGTTGTGGGCTTACGCTTGGCAACCTCGCAACATTGGCCTGCGGTGGGTATACATTTGGAATGGAAGGTCAAGAATGTAAACTGTAAATCTATCTGCCATGATACATGATGCAACAGCAGGTTCTACCAGGGATTCAGATGCATCTAATGCATTCAGAACTATGGCAGTCTTTACAGTTCAAGAGCATGCTTCTTGCTTATGACAAAGCCAACTGCAATACTTGAGACATTTCCCAATAGGAATCTTAGCATAGAAACTGACGAAGCATATTTTAAATATGTACTGTAAATAGACATCATGTTGATGTAGCAGTTATTGACCATTAATAAATTTCCTATTTGGCAATCAATGTGGCTTTGATTTAATTTTACACGGTACACCTGAATGCAGTGTTTCCATAATTTACATTTGAATTTGCTATCCTTGGTCATCTTATGAGCAGCCTCTTAAATTTAGGTCTCGTGAATACGATCGAATACCTTAAAAGAAAATCATCTTGCCCCTCATTACTAGCAGTAGCTGACAAATAACAGACACATGGCAAACCGGCTTTCAGCACTGGCCTTGTTTGAACTTTCACCCATTGTATGTCTGCCTGACAGCAAACCAAAACAAAAACATTAAACTGTGAAATCCTACTCTGTTGCCAGACTTTGCAAATAATGTATTCAGTAATATTCAATTACCTCCTTTATTTTTCAAGACAGATGCAGTTGCCCGCCTCAGTAGCGTGGTGGTAGCTCACGTTCAAGAGGTCCCGAGTTCGAATCTTGGTCAGGGTGAGTTACTTGGATAAGGTTTTTCCGGGGTTTTCCCTTATACTGAAAGACAAATGTCAGGTAACTCTAAGTTCTAAGGACCCTGGGCTTATTCGAGCATCATTTCACCAATTTCATTCATCGTCCGATATGACTTAACGTTGGAGGACGTCAATTACAAAAAAAGAAAAACAGATGCAGTTATGGGACTTCATTATTTTTCATATTTGGATCACCCAGCTTGCGAAATCTGCGCGCTCATACCCCTAACACCCTGTATATTTACACTTTTAAGTCAAGTTCAAAGTTAAAACAATGTACATCACTACACACATTTTCCATCTATGAATAGTATTTTATATGTGCCTTTGTTTCATTTGTCATCGAAAAGACAATTTTGCTACATATACATGTAACAACTGTTTTGTGAATTAAAATAAAATTAGAAATTTATGTCACTCTCATAAAGCAATATTAAAAAGCACGAGCTTCATCACCTATCTGCAGTAAAAGCACATGGTAACTATATCCTCTATTCTTTGAAGAAAATTTTTTGTCAATCTATGAAAGAAAGAGTAAAGCATTCATTATATTTATCAAACATAATCACTGAGAACTCTCTATGATTTAAAGAATGGAACATAATATAGGTATATCTCTTCCACTTATAATATTATTTTTCACTGTATTTTCTTCAATCAAGTTTAACCGCCCCTTAAGCAGCCTGCACCTGTATAATTCCAACTCATTTACTGATAAAACTAATATTCAATGATTCCACATAAATTCCTATAGTCTACATTTCTCTACATAATGCTCTATCCATTCTCTGCTCCTTATGTATAAATTCAAAACACTTTCTGAAAACTTTTTGCACCTTCAGTATACTTCAAAAGCAATTATCCTCATATTCTTCTTTTCTTTTTTTTTTGTCCATCTATAACCCGCCATTAACTGCAGTGATCATATCGGCAACAGTGCTCCTTTGGAAAATATTGATGGTGTTACCTCGTATACGTTAGATTGCTTGTACTTTGTATTTTAATCATTAGATCACACACATATTCACACTCTCATTCATACTTTGGAATTGTCTTGGTTGGAGAAAAATCCCAGCCTCCAGCCAGGAATCGAACCCAGGACCATCTGCACAGCAGGCAGGTGCTTCACCGACTGAGCTACGGGGCCAGCCCCCTCATACTTCGTGGATCAATACTTTATGCATTTAAAGAGGATTTGTAGATCCACAAGGTTAGTGCAAAGGTGGTGCACATCAGTTAATGGAGATGCAAAAATTGCAACTGACAAAACCTGAGCACAAATGTATAAACTTCAACTAGAGTGCCTGTCAAATTATTCGCATCATCCTGGTTCATTCCAAATACACAAATTTTGGAAAAAGCATCACATAAAAAGGTCACAATCAGTTTGAACATATGATAACCAAGGTGGTCTGGAGTGCCAACCTGTTTGTGAGGGCCATACTGTCAAAACCCATATCACAGATCATTCATGATGTACTATCTGCTTTGTACACTACGAAGGAAATGTCCAGCACTGCTGAACAATAACAAAATCTTCAATGATAATGCAACAACCCATACTGCATTTGCTATCAGAAACCGTTTGCAATAGTAGGGGTTGCAGATATAGGAAGAAGCTCCTATTCATCTGATCTCAGTCCAGACAATTTTGATCTCACTCTAAACCTGACAAAGCCATTGCATGGGGAGTGGTATGCAAATATGCAACGCTTCAAGAGCATTTTGACAAGAGGTGGTGCAATACATGAATTGCACACAGCTAATGGAATTCAACACCTTCTGTATCACTGCAAAGATGTATGGAGGCCTTGTGGGTTTTAATGGGTGTTTTGAGTAAAAAGCTTAGCTTACTTTTGTTCATAATAAAAAAAAATAATTTCTATTCACATATTCTTCAATGTCCTCTATCCATTGGCTTCTGTATCTAGATCAAATGTGGTACTCAAATAGGATGATGTTTGTCCTTGAGCATCATCAGGTGAGCAACCAATCGGAGTCCTGAGGTGTTGAAATATTGTATTACCTCTAAGGTGTGGCAAGCGCCATCCTAATCAGTTTCTATTAAATACTATTTGTGCTAAGACAAAAATTCAGATTTTGTCAAAACTGATCCATGTGGAAGGTACTGTTTCTAACATAACAGTAAAAGCCCCATATTTTTAATTCAAATAGTTTTCCTAATACAAATAAATAAAACACTACTATGCCCGCCTCGGTAGCGTAGAGGGTAGCATGTCTGCCTCACGTTCAAGAGGACCCGAGTTCGAATCTCGGTCAGGGTGAGTTACCTGGATAAGGATTTTTCCAGGGTTTTTCCTTATCCTTACAGACGAATGTCAGGTAGCTCTAAGCTCCATGGGCCGCGCCGTGGCTCAGGGGTTAGACCGCTTGGCTCTTACCAAGGCGGCCCGGGTTCGATCCAAAGCGACCGCAAAGTGAGATTTGGGGTGGACAACACGGCGCTGGGGCGGATTTTCTCCGGGACCTCCGGTTTCTCCCGCCATTTCATTCCACCAGTGCTCCATATTCATCTCATGTATCATCAGTGTCACCACCTGCAGTGCTGTATGTAGTAAAAGCAGGCGTTAAACACTACACATTTCTAAGCTCCATGGACCCTGGACACATTTGAGCATCATTTCACCCATTTCATTCACCATCCGATATGACTTAACATTGGAGGACATAAAATTACAAACACTATTATAATATAACAATTCTTCACGACATAAGCACTGTAATGAATAGCATTAATGGTTGGCATGTATGCATGTAAGGATATTTGTAATTACTCAGAACTGAAACGTAACGTTTGACATGGCATGATAAAAGAATTACTTTGAATAAGTTAAGGTCTTTGTTAAATTCAAGTGAGAGGAAACAGTACACTTCCTGCTGGTCTGGCAAATGTGTCTGATTACATATCTTTGTTTGTGAGTGGTTCGTAATCTCTATTTACTATAGAGTTCAAAGCACTATTATTCAGTTGTTCTTACATTTAAAAACCATGTAAAATTGCATCAACTCATATAGTTTTGGTAATATAAACAAATAAGTATCAATATATTTACCGACACATCATGAGGTAAAGCACTGTCGTTATTGGTTGGTTTGTATGTAGTGTACATATAATAGTAATTACTCAGAACTGAAATTTAAACTATTGACATGATATGATAAAAGAATTACTTTGAATAAGCCAAGGTGCTAAATTCGAGAAACGGCAAACACTTCATTTCCTGTTAGCCTGTGGAATGCTGTATGCTTATGTTTATGAATGAATACTGGATAAGCAGTGTTTATTTAATCTGGAGAGTTCAAATCAATATTATTCAGTTGTTCTTTAGACAACAGTAGATTAAGAGTTAAATAGTGCAATGGCTTCTTGCGATGAATTTAGTGGCAAGTCAAAGAGGCACGTATTGCGAAGTCAGGCTCAAAGTATTATTATAAGGTCTAAACGTTCTTCAAAAAATTGGGCAATGAGGAATATAGAAATCAGCTTGATTTCAAAAATGCTCAATGGCTTACTGCTGAAGAGTGTGGTGTAGGTAAAGCAAGTGTGTCCCATATTTATGGAGGGGCAAGAAAATCTGATCCCAGTAGTGCCCAAGTGTTTGTCTCACCCAGAAAACATGCTGGTCCTCTGAAGAGCATTGCAAATTTAAGTGACTTTGATAAAGATGTACGTAGAACTGTGTTCCAGTTTTATGACTAAGGTGAATTTCCAAATATAAAAAAAAATAGCTTGCGCTTTTTTTTGTTTGTTTTTTTTTTTTACGTCCTCCAACGTTAAGTCATATCGGACGATGAATGAAAGGGGTGAAATGACGCTCAAATGAGTCCAGGGTCCATGAAGCTTAGAGTTAACCGACATTCGCCTTTCAGGATAAGGGAAAACCCCGGAAAAACCTTATCCAGGTAACTCGCCCTGACCGAGATTCGAACTCGGGACCTCTTGAACGTGAGGCAGATATGCTACCATCTACGCTAAGGAGGGGGGCATACTTGCGCTCTTAAAATTAAAATTTCATACACTGGGTCAAAATCACTGACTTTCAGAATTTTGAGGGGATTAGGGTTCAGGTACAAAAAGACATACGATGGACATGAATTTTTAATGGAGAGGAGTTACACTGTTGTGACAAGATTAAAATTCTTATGCAAAATGTACGAAGACCTATATTTTACTTAGACGAGACATGGATATAAAAAACCTACACTCAAAGGTCAATCAAAAAAGGATGGCCTAAAAGTACCTGTTGGAAAAGGCAGTCGGCTCATTTGTCATGCAGGATCTGTTCCTACCAGAAAGCAAATGGATTTTTCTCTCCAAAAGTAGTACCTCAGACTATCACAAAGAGATGACAGCTGATACATTTAAAGAATGGTTTCTTAACAGATTCTTAAATTATTTAGAAGAGGGAAGCTTTATTATAATGGATAATGTGCCATATCATTCAATTATTGCAAATAAAATACCAAATTTGGCCAACAGATAGAACGAAATTGTTGAATGTGTTGCAAAAAATGGGGGGGGGGGGGGGGTTGAATTTTCAGAAACAGAAATTAAAAATGAGTTATTGCAAAGAGTACTTCCATTTAAAAACACGGAAAAAGTGTATCAGCTGGATCAACTTACAATTGAAATAGGACACAAGGTAATACTCCTGCCGCTTTACCACTGTCAATATAATCCAACTGAGTGGGTGTGGGCTCAAATAAAATGGGGTGGGGGGGTTGCAAACAGAAATAATACTTTTAAACTGATGGATGTTGAATGACTTGTTCACTAAGAAATTCACAAGGTAACACAACAGGACTGGGAAAGCTGTGTGAGACATGCAGAAAACCTACAAGAAGATGATTTTAAGAAAGAAATAGCACGTGACAAGATTTTGGAACCTATAATCATAAATTTGCAGGACTCATACTATGAAGACAGTGACAATGTTTTGTCTCTTGACGTAAGTGACACTGATAGTGATATGGATGAGCCACTGGCAGTTCCATTGGATTAGAAAAGCAGATAATTCATAAACTATAATTATATAGTTTAAAAATACACATAACTTGAGGAAATGCTTTTTCAAATTTTGATTTTGGCAACTGCATCATTATAAAAGTTTGTAAAATTTAATTTGGTTACCCTTATGTCTAGCACTAAGAAGACCTGCACATTGTATGAGTATGTGAGAGAGAGAGAGAGAGAGAGAGAGAGAGAGAGAGAGAGAGAGAGAGAGAGAGAGAGAGAGAGAGAGAGAGAGAGAGAGAGAGAGAACTATACTAACAGTGGGGTAACAAGCTGGCAATAGTGTGCTAATGCATCTGATTAGCTGGACTCCAGAACTTTTACCATTTGAAACACATAACAGAATTTTATAATCCAGCATTATTAATTAAAGCTTCATGGGTGGTCATCCGTGTCATACTAACTAAATTCGAGCTTTCAGCCATTGCAAGCTCCATAGCCGGACCAATGACAGACTGCTATGCAGAAAATCTGCTAAAGAAACCTAAAAATTGTTAACAGAAGTGATCAGCGCTATCTTGTTCATAATCTTCTAGTGGTTTAAGGAAGATAGGAAAAATGATGGGGACAATCCAAAATTGAGCTGTCCTTCCAAAAAACTTAACAGAATTTGGAAGAAGTTGCTAAAATTATTCAAGGAGAGTTACAATTACAGCGCTTGAGCAGTTGCAAAACCTATCGACACCAATAAAGCAAGCGTTAAGCAGATTCTGCATGATGGATGATCTTGGTATAAAAAACATAAGAGGTGTGTCCAATAAGTACTGAACCTTAATTTTTCACATGTAAACCAATAAAGTGTGACAGACTTCATTAAGTGGAGAAGACATTCATATGCAATTGTGAACTTTTTCCCATCTGCAGAAAGCGTGAGTCTCTGCTTGTCTGTCTAAATGTGAAATAAGTAGTGTTTAATGCCTGCTTTTACTACATGCAGCACCACAGGCTGACACATAAGATGATACATAAGATGAAGATGGAGCACCAGTAAAATGAGATGGCAGGGGAAACTGGAAATAACCCACCCCAGTGCTGTGTTGTCCACCACAAATCTTGACAAAACAAATGGAGCAGCGATATTGTATCAAATTTTGCCAAAAGCTCGGCAATACCCAAATGGAAACGACTTGCAAGATTCAGCAGATTTTCAGGGATTATGCCATGAGCACCTCATGGATAACAGTGATACAACTGCTTAAAAGATGGCCGCAGATCATTGGACAGCAAACCTATCAGGTAGATTCTAACTAAAATAAGAATGTTATTGAGCAAGTGCAGACTGTGGTCTGTCAAAAAATTCCAAAAAATTGTGAATGAGATAGGGATAAGCACTGCATCAGTTATTCAAATTTGTCCGAGGATTTGGACATGAGGAGAGTTCCACAAAATGTGTACAGTCAAATTATCTTGAGGTGGCAGCTGAGTAGAGATGCACACTAAGTAGATTAGTCTATTACCACACCTGGAAGCAGAGTGAGGGTGATTTTTCTACATTTAGAGCAGTTGATGTATGCACCATCAATGGCTCCACATGTAGAAATCATTCTCACTCTGCTTCCAGGTGTGGTAATAGACTAATTCATTTAGTGTGCTTCTTTACTCAGCTGCCACATCCAGATAATTGTACTATACCAAAGCTGCTAACAACAGAGCAGAAAAATTGGCATCCAGACATTACACAGAACATGCTGGACAGTGCAATTAGAGACCCCAACTTTCTGTAAATGACTGTGATCACAGGCAATGAAACATGGGTTTAGGAGTATGACCCAGAAACCAAGATGCATTTGTCACAGTGATAACATCAATCAATCCCAAAACCAAAAAAGCACAGAAGGTCCACAGCAAAGTTTCCAGATCATATTGACCTGTTTTCTTTGACTCCTGTGGTGTGGTACACTATGAGTACACACCACGAGAGCAAACCATCACAAAGCAGTTCTAGTAGGAGGTCCTTCATTGCCTTCAGATGCTGTGCGGCACAAGCAACCAGATCTGTAGGCAGTGAAAACTTGGTAGCTCCATCATGATTAACATATCTGCCCATTTGATGCAGGCTTCCATTACCAAATACAACATTTCTGTTACTAAAATTAAGCAAGTGAGTCAACCTTATATGTACTTTTCTCCACTTACAAGTTTTTTGATGAAGACTAGTTTCTGGGAACCTCTTCCCTATCGTCAGTTCTGTGGTTGACTGATGATGCATCCGGTGTCTGCATCTGGCTTGGTGTCATGCTGCCATCTACTGTACTGGTAAGTTTGATGACGTCATCTACCGCGGGAATTTCAAAATTCATCAAGAGGTCCTGTTTCTTCGTAATAAATGTTTTCCCAAATCTGTAGTTCCAGAGGTTTCTTTGCTTGTTTGATCAATTCTATTTCTTGTTTTATGTTGTGATTCTCAGACCAAAAGTGATGTGCTACGGCCGACTTGTCCATGTGTTTGAATTTAATATTTCTGAAGTGTTCTTTCATTCTTGTTGCTAGATTCCTTTTGGTCTTACCAATGTATATTTTGTCACAATCCTGGCAACTCATTTGGTAAATGCCTGATAATTGCTATTTTTTAGAGGGTGGTTTAGTAAGTTGCGAATGTTGTGTTTGTTCTGAGGGGCTAACTTTATGTTGAAGTTCTTAAATATCTTTTCAAATTGTTTGAAGTATTTTGGATGAAATGTAAATTTGCCATATCTGGTGTTTGGGTTTTCTAGTTTTTTTAACGTAGTAATGTCCTATGTAAAAAACTGAAGCTGCTGACAGTGAAGTAAACTAGGCTATCATTAATAACTAAACACTGGTAACACAACTTCACTTATCTGTCTGGCATGTTGACAATTACATTAAATGCAACCCATTTAACCCAGTACAACATCAATATGCAGTATTCCAGTTTGGTTCACAGATTAATCAACATTCCGCTAACAAAAACAGAATATGAACAGGAGTACACTCACATACACCAGGTTGCCGAATTGAACAACTATAACACAAATTTCATCAAAAAACTGATCTACAGACACAAAAGAAACAAAAACTTAAGGGACATTACTACATTAAAAAAAACTAGAAAACCCAAACACCAGATATGGCAAATTTACATTTCATCCAAAATACTTCAAAAAATTTGAAAAGATATTTAAGAACTTCAACATAAAGTTAGCCCCTCAGAACAAACACAACATTCGCAACTTACTAAACCACCCTCTAAAAAAATAGCACACCGAAAACTCATTTACCAAATGAGTTGCCAGGATTGTGACAAGATATACATTGGTAAGACCAACAGGAATCTAGCAACAAGAATGAAAGGACACTTCAGAAATATTAAATTCAAACACATGGACAAGTCGGCCATAACACATCACTTCTGGTCTGAAAATCACAACATAAAACAAGAAATAGAACTGATCAAACAGGCAAAGAAACCTCTGGAACTACAGATTTGGGAAAACATTTATTACGAAGAAACAGGACCTCTTGATGAATTTTGAAATTCCCGCGGTAGATGACGTCATCAAACTTACCAGGACAGTAGATGGCAGCATGACACCAAGCCAGATGCAGACACCGGATGCATCATCAGTCAACCACAGAACTGACGATAGGGAAGAGGTTCCCAGAAACTAGTCTTCATCAAAAAACTTGTAAGTGGAGAAAAGTATATACAAGGCTGACTCACTTGCCTAATTTTAGTAACAATGGTACTCCAATTTCTGAAATACTTCTTTTTATTCTATATAACATTTCTGTTGTTCATCAGGCTTCCTACTCATCCAACACGGCTCCATGTGACTTTTGACTATTTCCCAGGCTGAAAATCCACTGAATGAGACTTGATTTGGATCATGAGAAAGACTTCATATGGAATGCGACAGCCTGGATTCTCACCATTCCAAAAGCTGTGTTCCAGAAGTGTTTCCAACATGTGGGAGAACTAGAAGAAAAGTGTGCATTACAAAAAGGATTAGTGTTTCAGATCTCCAAATCAATATTTGAATTTTTGCCGATCGAAGGTTCAATACTTTTTAAACATACCTTGTATGCTGCCCTCTAAAATGTTGCCAAAAATCCCTACAAGCACAAAAGGAGCATTACGAGAACTGCTGACATTTTTGCAAGCATTGAAATACTCTTTAATTATTTCAAAATACAAGGAAACTGTATTTTCTAATATAATACAGGTAAAGCAATTACCCATTCATTAGAAGACCCCAACTCCCTAAGCAGAAGAAGAAAGCACATATGAGCAAAGCATAATTCAAAGCAATGATGCTTGATTTCTCCATATCCAGGGGCTATCTATATTGATTGGGTAACTGCAGGTCAGAACGTTAGAGTATTAAAATATTTTGAAGACCCTGTGTAAAATGTGTGATGGAGACCAGATTTGTGGAAAAATGTCTCATGGCCAAACTAATAAATCACTTTTTTTTTTTTTTTTTTGCATTTGATTTAGGAGTCACAATGTTTACACTCAAACTTCACTTACTTGTTGTTGTATAATTGAAACGTTTTCAAGATCATTCGATCTCATCCTAAGCTGTGAGTCACCAAACAGCTTAGGATGAGATCGAATGATCTTGAAAACGTTTCAATTATATAACAACAAGTAAGTGAAGTTTGAGTGTAAACATAGTGACTCATAAATCAAACTCAAAAATGAAGAATACTTCACTGTTAATAATGCTTCTGCTTTTAATATTTATAATAAATCACTATTTATATAGAATAAAAAGAAGTATTTCAGAAAGTGGAGTGCCATTGTTACTAAAATTAGGCAAGTGAGTCAACCTTGTATATACTTTTCTCCACTTACAAGTTTTTTATGAAGACTAGTTTCTGGGGACTTCTCCCCTATCGTCAGCTCTGTGGTAGACTGATGATGCATCCGGTGTCTGCATCTGGCTTGGTGTTGGGCTGCCATCTAAAGTCCTGGTAAGTTTGATGACGTCATCTGCCGCGGGAATTTCAAAATTCATTAAGAGGTCCTGTTTTTTTGTAATAAATATGTTTTCCCAAATCTGTAGTTCCAGAGGTTTCTTTGCCTGTTTGATCAGTTCTATTTCTTGTTTTATGTTGTGATTTTCAGACCAGAAGTGATGTGTTATGGCCGACTTGTCCATGTGTTTGAATTTAATATTTCTGAAGTGTTCTTTCATTAGATGCAGACACCGGATGCATCATCAGTCTACCACAGAGCTGACGATAGGGGAGAAGTCCCCAGAAACTAGTCTTCATAAAAAACTTGTAAGTGGAGAAAAGTATATACAAGGTTGACTCACTTGCCTAATTTTAGTAAAATCACTATTTGTAAAGAGTTATTTGGGGAAATTAAGTTGTTTTTTTTTATGAATGCTCTTTAACTGTACAGTTCTCAGCATTCCATTCTATATTGGGTGTGAAAGATGTTAAATTTTGCTCACAGGCTTCTTTGTCAAACTTGAGGTTCTTTCATGTGCCATAAATGTACGGCACTGAACCACTGCCTTTAGTTCCCTTCCCAAGGAAGCCATGCTAAGGATTTTTATGCCTGAAAAATCCATCGCCCTCTGCCAGGTTTAAAATATTGATCTCAGAAACCAAAGGCTACCTTGTTACTTCTAGACCACAGATGACAATGAGTTATTTGGGGAACAATAATGTTCCAAAGATGGAATATTCACTATATTCAGTATACTTAGCATTGTGCAACTTTTTTCTATTCATAAAAATCAAGTACACACTTAAATGAACCAAATTAGAGTCTGTGGATGCAGTGAAAGCAAAAGCAATGCAACTGTATTCACCAGAATCCACCACATTCACCAAACCTAGCTTTGTGCAACTTTTTTCTCTTCCTAAAAATCAAGTACACACTTAAATAAACCAAATTTGAGGTATGGATGCAATGAAAGCAAAAGTAATGCAACTGTTGAATAACATCACAATCTGACCAGGTTTTTTCTGGGGTTTTCCCTTATCCTGAGAACAAATGTTGGGTAACTAAGCTCTATGGACCATGGGCTCATTTCAGCAACATTTCATCCATTCCACTCATCGTCCAATATGACATAACGTTGGAGGACAAATTACAAAATCTGACCAGCAGCATGGCTTCAAACACTGCAAAATTTGTATGTAGTGACACAGTAATAAGAGAGGGGACTACACTGAAGGGGTACTATTGCCATTCACTGGATCCACTCACTCCTCCCCAAACAAAGAGTTATAGCATGAATTCAGTTTCTCTCAACAGAATGTTGGAGAGTTAGAGTTTCCTGTAAACAAGTTTGAAATTCCAACTAGCTATACAGAAATAGCTTTCCAAATGACCGGAGAATATTGGTATATCAAATAAAACATTATTATTGGACAGGAAGGAATACCCTACATAAATTCCTGTCATTCTGACAGGTTTTCAAGAAGTGTGTGTATATGATCAAAAGGTGTAAGGCTACATATTGTCACGCGAGCGTTGGAACACCCTATAGGAGCAGCTGAGAGCAAAAAGCAAGGGAGGTCCGTGTTAGCCACGCCCTCCCCTCGTTGTCTTATAGTGGTGACAGGCGATGGGGGGAGAAAAAAAACATGATTGTGCGGTCTGTTTCTCTTCCACCTGTTCTGGAAATTACGGGATCTTTCAAACTTCTGGAATCTTCGCCTGGGAACAAGAAAAGCCGAGAAGAAGGCGAGATGCCTATAAAAAGGGCTGCAGCTAGTCAGAAGTTGAGTGTGAGTGAGAGACAGTTCTTGGTATAAGAAGTCAGTGTTAGTGCTTGACGTGCTAGTGAAGTAGCGCAGTGCAACGGAAGAATTTGTGTAATTGTGTACGTGCATCGGAACGGTAACGGACGAACTGGTGAATCGTAATTGTGTGCATTACGTAATTTTGTGTAATTGGCAAGTGTTTAACTGTAAGTCGGTGGAAATAAAGAACATTTTTGAGTGGTGAAATTGGACTTTTCATTTCACGAACCCACAAAGTCACACTGGTGTCAGGAAGCGGGAAGATAACATCACCGAACATTACGACCATGGAATCGGCATTGGAAATGCTTTTGGCGAAGATGAACGAGTTAACAACGAAAATAAAAGCGGCAAATGACAACCTGGCCGCGGAACTGAAACAAATGAGGACGGCCAACGACAACATCACCGGGAAGATGGAAGAAATGAAGGCCGAATTAACAGCGAAGATGGAAACGGCAAGCAACAACTTGGCCACGACAATGACCGCAAAGATGGCCGAACTGACAACGGAGATGAGGGAGGCGAACGAGGTCCTCGCCGCCAAGTTTGAGGAACGGTTGGCCGGCGTGAGGGATGACGTCACGAATCTGGGCAAGCGGATGGGTCAAGTAGACGACAGCCTTAATGATTTAGAGGAAAAGGCCGACAACATCGCAAAACCCCTCACCCGCCTGACGGAGGAAAACCGGCCTTATGTGTGGACGGAGGACGCCGAAGACGCTTTCCAGCACCCGAAGGAGACCCTGTGCAGTGCTCCAATTTTGGGTTTCCCACAACCGGGTGGCGCCTTCATTGTGGACACCGACGCTAGCGACCATTACATTGGAGGTGTCCTATCGCAGATCCAGGACGGCCATGAGCGCACAAGAGTGGAAGAGAAGGAGCGTGCCGCAGCAGTCCGAGTAGTTGTGGCAGTGCCTGCTGAAGGCTGGGATAGCGCAGGCCTGAGGAGGGAGCAGCTGGCGGACGCAGACTTGGGGCCACTCTTGAGGGAAGTGGAGGCAGGGATGAGACCAACCTGGGAGGACATCGCACCGAGGAGCGCCACCTACAAGTCGTACTGGGCTCGATGGGACTCGTTGAAGACCAGAGAGGGCGTGCTGTTCCGGGTATGGGAGTCACCCGATGGGAAGGCGCAGAGAGAACAGTTGGTACTCCCCCGGAGCAAGGTCCCGGAAGTCTTGGAGGAAGTGCACGCCGGTACTTCAGGACACCTGGGAGCGAACCGTATGATTCACAAACTACGGCAGCGCTACTTCTGGCTCAGACTCCGGGCAAATGCTGGTGGTACGCCTGGACCGCCTGGCACGCTACGATGGTGCTGTTCGGGGCGAACAGCTTTGAGGAGGGAGCAGTGTCACGCGAGCGTTGGAACACCCTATAGGAGCAGCTGAGAGCGAAAAGCAAGGGAGGTCCGTGTTAACCACACCCTCCCCTCGTTGTCTTATAGTGGTGACAGGCGATGGGGGGAGAAAAAAAACATGATTGTGCGGTCTGTTTCTCTTCCACCTGTTCTGGAAATTACGGGATCTTTCAAACTTCTGGAATCTTCGCCTGGGAACAAGAAAAGCCGAGAAGACGGCGAGATGCCTATAAAAAGGGCTGCAGCTAGTCAGAAGTTGAGTGTGAGTGAGAGATAGTTCTTGGTATAAGAAGTCAGTGTTAGTGCTTGACGTGCTAGTGAAGTAGCGCAGTGCAACGGAAGAATTTGTGTAATTGTGTACGTGCATCGGAACGGTAACGGACGAACTGGTGAATCGTAATTGTGTGCATTACGTAATTTTGTGTAATTGGCAAGTGTTTAACTGTAAGTCGGTGGAAATAAAGAACATTTTTGAGTGGTGAAATTGGACTTTTCATTTCACGAACCCACAAAGTCACAATATTATAACAGAAATTTCTGACTTCTTCAGGGCAGAAATACATGTGTTTACTACGAGCCAAAGAGTAAAATATATAAATATATTTGATGATATCAATCATAACAGGATGATTAAAAAATGCATTTAGAAAGTTTCAGGATGGGTTTCTTACCTCTAGACAAGAGAAAACATTCATGCAAATATGTGCCATAAAATCCTTCATTTTTCATTTATTAAAATTCAAAATATTACTAATGAAAGAATTTTTAAGTGACACATTAAATTAATTTTTGACATCAGCATATTTGGTAGTGCTCAATCATAAATTCATATCAAATGTTCAAAATGGCTTCCCAATCCACCTGCATCCTGATTCAACTATTGAATGATGGGTCTGTGCACCCTGTGTGCATCCTGATGCAACTATTGAATGATGGTCTGTGCACCCTGTGAAACACTCCTTGACAAGGATTTTCCTGCTAACGGTGTCCTTCTACATACGTCAAAAAGTATAGCACTTAGCATTTAAAACTATTAAAAGCTTCTCACCTGCACTGGTCTGTATGTAGTGATGAAAGGAATCATCATATGAAAACCAGGATTACTAGTGTTCTGCAAGAGTGCTCCCCCCTATAAAAAAAAAAAAGTGACATTAAACAGAATAGAGTATAATACCATTAATGACATACTCTAACTACAGCAATATGTATGCACACCATACCCTTTTAATACTGTAGATAAAGAAATGAATTACAAGTGGTTAACTATGAAGTTGAAAATTTGGGAACTAATATGTTAATCATGAAAAATTAAATTTTTTACTACACTGCTTTATATTACACAAATGAAATAAATTGACAGTAATACTCCTCTCAGTAGCTGTTTAACAAATGTTTATATTTTATTGGTATTAACTGGTTGCCCTATGACTAATATGTGTATAATATACTGAAAGTGAGAGAACTTGACTGCAATGATTTTCTGAAGAATTTAATTCTGAACATGCAGAAGGTTTTTGATGATTTAAATCATTTTAGAATAAGTTTCAGGAAATAGGCATATGCAACAAAAATAACTAAAAATACGAAAAATAAAAAAACTGGTGTTCACAAATGATAGTATTATATGTATTTGAAATGAATCAATATTCTAAGATAAATAATAAAAGGTCTATGCGCGACTAGAGGAATTTAGTAACAGTGATGTCAAAATTATAAAAATGTAAGTGACAAAAGTGTCAATAAACCGACTACAATTAGTTTTTACGATTAATAAAAGGTCTGTTCACTACCAAGTGAAAAAAAAGAGTTAATTTCATGTTAGCTAAAACTGCAAACCATTTCTTTCTCCCCACCCTCCTAATAGGATTGCTAGTAAGAATCCACAATAAGTTTGAGTAAGATTAATTTTTTTAGCGAGGTCACATGAATTCACTCTACCAATTTTCAATACACATTTAGTTAACACTGCTATTTAACTACATAAAAAGTATTATCTATCAACAACTTTAACATAACTGAAGTTTATTAATTGATAATGGTACAGCGGAAATAATACAATAGATTTATAGGCTACTGGCAGCATCCCAGGTAGAATAAAACATGTTGTTGCTATTACATTACACTGAACCAGTGTATTTAATACACTTTGAACTTTATAGAATTTATCGAGATTCAAACTTCAAAAGAGATTAAAACAGATCACAGCTCTCACACCAATAAAACAAGAAATTAGATTTGCTAAATTTACTTACCACCCCTGGGCCACAAAAAAGTTCCAAAAAATATTCAAGAAATACAATATAACATTGGCACCAAAAAACAATTACAACATTAAAAACCTAATACAATTTTGAGTCGAACTAATACTCAATGCTCCATTTATTGCTAGTATTTACCTAGAATGCGTTTCGTTAGGATCTTCCTAACATCATCAGCTGTTGTCGACTAATGGATGCCGGTTCAGTGAACTCCTCGGAGGTGATAGGTGCGTCTCTGTCGGTATCTTGATGAACTTGAAATTTGGATTTTCTTCAAAGGTAGTATCGAAATTAAACAATTTACTTTCATATTTCTTTATAAAGATTTTTTCCCATGTGGTTAATGCAGCTGGACCTTGGACACTTTTTAGTAAGTGAATTTCTCGTTCTATGTCATGATTTTCCTTCCAAAAATGGTACGCTACCGCCGATTTATCTATTTCTTAATTCCTGATGTTCCTAAAGTGCTCTTTAAGCCTAATGTTCACGTTCCTTTTTGTTTTTCCAATGTAGAATTTGTCACAGTCCTTGCAATTTATCCAGTACACTCCTGATTTTTTGCCTGTGGGTATCTCCTTTGTATTATGTGATTTCAAAAGGTGTTGTACACTAAATTTGTTCTGTGGGGCCAAAGTAATATTGTGTTCTTTGAAGACATTTTGGAAAAGGTGTGTAGCTCTGGGATGATACGTAAATTTTCTGTATGAGGTTTCATTGCTAATTGGGGAGAGAGTAGTTACTTGTTTGCATCTTAGTTGTCTTTTGAATTTATCTATTTTCTTGTTGACCAATTCAGCACTGTATCCATTGTATTCTGCAATGTGAATGATATTATTGTACTCTTTGTTATATTCTATCTTGTTTAAAGGTACATTAACCAGCCTGTAAGTTAAACTGTTGATAACAGCATGCTTGTGTTGTCTTGGGTTATATCCATCTGATTTTATGAAATTTTCTGTGTGTGTTTCCTTTCTGTGTATGCCAAAGGCATTCCCACTAATTTTTAAGCATTGGTACAGATATGTGGATGACATTTGGGCAATAATAAATGAGAAACAAAAGGATGATGCATTAAAACTACTTAATTTACAAAATCCTGCAATAAAATTCTCCATAGAAAAAGAGACAAACAATGAAATCCCTTTCTTAGATTTGAAACTTACCAGAAAGCATAATAAACTTGAATTTGGCATACACAAAAAGGAAACACACACAGAACATTTCATAAAATCAGATGGATATAACCCAAGACAACACAACCATGCTGTTATCAACAGTTTAACTTACAGGCTGGTTAATGTACCTTTAAACAAGATAGAATATAACAAAGAGTACAATAATATCATTCACATTGCAGAATACAATGGATACAGTGCTGAATTGGTCAACAAGAAAATAGATAAATTCAAAAGACAACTAAGATGCAAACAAGTAACTACTCTCTCCCCAATTAGCAATGAAACCTCATACAGAAAATTTACGTATCATCCCAGAGCTACACACCTTTTCCAAAAAGTCTTCAAAGAACACAATATTACTTTGGCCCCACAGAACAAATTTAGTGTACAACACCTTTTGAAATCACATAATACAAAGGAGATACCCACAGGCAAAAAATCAGGAGTGTACTGGATAAATTGCAAGGACTGTGACAAATTCTACATTGGAAAAACAAAAAGGAACGTGAACATTAGGCTTAAAGAGCACTTTAGGAACATCAGGAATTAAGAAATAGATAAATCGGCGGTAGCATACCATTTTTGGAAGGAAAATCATGACATAGAACGAGAAATTCACTTACTAAAAAGTGTCCAAGGTCCAGCTGCATTAACCACGTGAGAAAAAATCTTTATAAAGAAATATGAAAGTAAATTGTTTAATTTCGATACTACCTTTGAAGAAAATCCAAATTTCAGGTTCATCAAGATACCGATAGAGACACACCTATCACCTCCGAGAAGTTCACTGAACCGGCATCCATTAGTCGACAACAGCTGATGATGTTAGGAAGATCCTAACGAAACGCGTTCTAGGTAAATACTAGCAATAAATGGAGCATTGAGTATTAGTTCGACTCAAAATTGTATTAATTTTGTGCTTCATTGTATCATAGTCCTTAAACAACGGAATTAAAAACCTACTTCACAGTAATAATACTGATAAGATAAAACCAGAGGAAAAGTCAGGCATTTACAAGATTAAGTGTAAAGACTGTGGAAAAATTTACATAGGGAGGACAAAAAGAAACATAGGCACTAGAAAGAAAGAACACTTCAGGCACTTAAGATACAAAAATATTGATAAGTCCGCAATAGCAGCTCATTTCTGGTCTGAAAATCATGAAATTGAAGATAGCACCGAATTACTAAAATATGTACAAAAACATAGTGAACTCGTCATATGGGAGAGAATATACATAGAAAAACATAAAAAACCAACTAATGAACTTTGAAATCTCGCCAGAAGAGAATCCCACATTTAAGTTCATCACTAAATCAACAGATGGCAGCAGCAACTCCAGAATTACCCACACCACTGGATCAAGCTTTAGTCGCATAAGAGCGGAAGATGCAAATGATGATTTGCGAAACATATCCTCAAAATAGGTATGAAAGTGAAGCAGATGTGTAATAAATACGACTCATCTAAAAATTAATAATTTATAGAATTTGTTTAATTTTTTTAATAAGAGTGAGTTTCCACAGTTGCTTTAATTTCCTTTAAGCACTGCATTATATAATTTGAAGTTCTTTCTAGTCTCAAATGTAAACACCTTAGAAATGCATCCTATATGTCACAGAACAAAAACTATACCCTGACTACAAAATTTCCTTTAGTTACCCATGTTTAACAAAAACAAAACTGAAAAACACATTCAAAAGGCACAGCTCTAAGTAATGATAAGGCCTATACTAAATATTTAAAGAAATGAAGAGGATATATTTCTGGAAAACTATCTTTAAACTCAACATCATAAAACATATGAAATATGTTTTGCAACATATGGCATTTTAGGAGTTTCTTGATTCAATTTCATAAGTTTTTATTACAAGGAAAATCACCCAGAAGGACAATCAAAAATATAAAATATCTGCAAGCTATATCTCAAATTGCTTAATAAAGTGTATAAATCAGTAAAGGAAACTTTTTTGGTTCATGGTAAGTTACATGCTTTCAAATTTGTCATTGTCACTTTTTCCCCCCATGGTGAAACAAGTAATTTTTCTTTATTATCTCCTGGAGGTATGATATGTACTTAACAGTTTATAATGATATCTAACGAGTATTTTGACCCAGAATTAGTGAGATTTGTAAGAGACAGAACAATTAGATTCTCTGATTAAGATTGCATTTCATTTTATTTATGCTTCTTTGTGCCTTAAAATATTTTGTTTACAGTATTGTCACATTGGTGATTGCAAAGCTGTCATAAGATGTTGAGTTGAGTGGGGCAAATGCATTGCCATGCTGTTGCAACTGGAAGGGGCAGGGGAGACATGGTCTTCCATGGGGTGGTACTGGCTAACATCATGAAGACATTACAAGACTGGGAACAAGCTTTATTACTGCTCGAGACTGTTCTAGAGTAACTGCAAAATGGGAATGAACATAAGACGGGGCTATACCTTGTTTCACGTAAGCTTGCCCAGTATCTTTTAATGGTCACGTCACCTAATCACCTCTCATTGGTTGCTGTTGTGGTAATAACTGTCGTGCGGTAAAAATTAGTTCGTTATTTAACATGGTGATATATCATTATATGTTGGAAGAGAATTGTCAAATTTATATTTTCGTAACTGTTTTAATTAAATATATTACGCAACAGAGTTGATTTATCTGAGATGCATGTTAATTCTTAAACGAAGTAAAGAGGAGGTTCCTTTGCTCTCAAGCACATGGCACGATAGCACGTGATTTAGCGGTAGTGGTGACATTTGTTTATATGACTTTTATCACTGACCTTGTTTTGAACTGGATTAGTCATGCATCGCCATTCGAGAGTGCGGGAGCTAAATTATTTTATTGATCGTTTATTGCGCATGTACTTATTATATGTATAATGGCAGAGTCTACCGCCAGTTTTTCGCTGAAGTATCGCAAGGATAATTATTTACAAACAGGCGAAAAAAGAATTGTGTTGCATGTGTTTATTGCACTCACAGAGAAGAATCTGTCTTTGTCAGTGAGAGAAGTCGAACAGCTGTTCTCTGAAGTTACAGGTGTGAGTGTTAGATCCGTAGGAACATCGCGACATGAAATTGAGGAAACAGGAAAACTTACCACTCCAGGCAAAAGCAGGAATAAACAAAAGTGCGTGCTCAGAGAAAATACGTGAAAAGTGTTGTGCGTCGTCATGTGTGTAGTTTTTCTTTGGAAACGAACTCCCTAACATTAAGTAACATTTCGTCTGCTGTAAATGAGGATGCAGATTTACCAAATTTCAGCAGATTGCTTATACAGCTGGGATTTGTAAATGAAAAAAGAGGCAAGAAAAATGTGCTAAAAGACAGAGGCGATATTGCTGTGTGGCAAAGACGCTATTTAAGGACAACCACACTGCACCAAGATACAAATCACTAAATATACACGAAGAACACACGAAAAGTAAAGTATGGTGTGACACGACTTTTAAGACTGAAAGACAAGCATTTTTGAAAGGTATGTGTGCTGGTTTAAAAAATCCCAGTGGAAAAGGCCAAAGGCCTTTCATTATAAACTCTTTCAGTTTCACTGCTCAGTTCATTATAAACTCGTATTTTTGCATGCCTTCATATCCTTATTTGTAAGATTTTATTTATCTTCCTGGCAATTACTACGACATTTACTGCAGGTTTAAATGTGACGGGAAGGCACCGCCTTTGGCCTATGACGCGAAAGCATTAGCCAATTAGGGCGAGGGGGAGGGTTGTTGAACGCGGAGTGATACATTTCAGCGGGGCAAGGTTATATGAAACAGAGATTAGGTGTAGATGGTCTATCGCTGACTGGCCAGTGAGGTGAGTGTGAAGTTGTACAGTTAAACACGCATAGCAGTTCACTTTGCTGAACCCTATAGCTAATTTTTTTGCACACTCAAAAGATATTAATTACAGAATTATTTTGTTTTTCCCATGTCATAGAATTATTTTTTTAGGCTGACTGTCCAAACCCCATGTTTGTAGAACATCTGGTTATGGAGATAAGGAAAGATAAGATGCCTGACAAAAAAGAAAAGAATCAGTAATGGTCTGTGAAGAAACACATACATGCGCTGATGCATTTTGTAACCTACATTCAGTAAAGTGGTGTTCTTTTAAGAATCCAGACATACTTTTCGAAGTTAGTAAATATGTCGCTTAGCAAGCCTAGTGCAGGTGTCCTTAGTAGTGAGTGCAAGACAACTCTACATGAGCAGTCTAGAAATATTATGAGGGTTGGAAGGAAATAAGTGGCAACACTGTTGTCTCCCCGCGCACGGAGTTTTGTTTGTGTTTCAGTCAGTAACATATGTACAGGATGGGTAGAACAAGATAACTCAGGTGGCAACACTAGTGTAGGTGCTGCAGTGATAGGAGTGGAATGTGCATACTGTACACTGTCAAAGCATACTGCTCTAAATGCAATGTTTTCCAAGTTAGAACAACGTATGTAGATAAAAATCGACAAGGCCAGTGGAAGAAACGACAAGGAATGCCACTTTGGACTACCTGAAGCATGTGGGAATGAGGCATTGCTGTATAGGACTGTGGCATGTTGGGTTGCGGCTTTTCATGCAGGACATGCAAATGTGCATCAGGAACCATGTGAAAGTCAAGGGTCCAAAACACAGTCATTGAGGTGATTCAAACTTTGCTGCACATGGTCAGAAGGTGGAATTCCAGGGAATTGACTAACAAGGTAGGAACAACCTGCACTACTGTGTTAAATGTGTTGCACAGTGTCCTTGGTTAACAAAAATCATCCTGATTGGTATCACACCACCTTACAGACATTAAAAAATGGCACAAATACACCCTCACCGGTGATCATGTCACATTACAGACAAGGTAGTGCGTTTCTGGACAGGATCATCACATTGGACGAAACATAGGCATACTCTTACGAGCCAGAATTTAACCGTCAATCAAATGAATAGTGCCACCCATCATCTTCTTGGCCCAAGAAGCTGTGTCAGGAACCAGGGAATGTGAAGATGATGCTGATAGTTGTGAATGACATACAAGGGGTCATTATATGGCATGCAGTTACTCTGAACCAAACTGTAAATGCAGTGTATAGCTGCAGGTTTTTGGAACATATTCTTCATCCTGTTCTACAGAAGAAATGATTCAACTTCTATGATACACCCATTGTTTTGTATGATAACACACAGTTGCTGTGTGGAATCTGTTTGAGGGTGGGAGATTCTAGAGCATCCAACCAATCACCAGAACGTGAGTCTGTGTGACTTTCATCTGTTCCCTAAGATAAAAGAACCCCTGCAAGGAATGCGTTTCTGCACCAGAGATGCCATACTATGAGTAGTAGGGCACTCTCTTACAGACATCAATGAAGAGGGCACCACTGCTGGTATCCCGCGACTTTCCCACATCTGGCAACATGCTGCATAATGTGTAGTGTTTAACGCCTACTTTTACTACATACGGCACCGCAGGCGATGACATTTTTTTAATAGAGTTCTACTCCCATTAGTCCTGGACCCGTAGGACCAAGGACCCAGGCCTCCTTCTACCCGGGAGCGATGGAAACTTCGGGGCTCTTTCCATAGGGCAATACCTTGAGTCTAAAAAGCCCCTCCGCTGAGCACAACGTCAAGATGGGATGGAAGTGGATAAGCCACTTACGCGCGTCAACCCCTCTTTTGAAGTTCAAAAGAGATTAAAACAGATCACCAATAAAACAAGAAATTAGATTTGCTAAATTTACTTACCACCCCTGGGTCACAAAAAAGTTCCAAAAAATATTCAAGAAATACAATATAACATTGGCACCAAAAAACAATTACAACATTAAAAACCTACTTCACAGTAATAATACTGATAAGATAAAACCAGAGGAAAAGTCAGGCATTTACAAGATTAAGTGTAAAGACTGTGAAAAAATTTACATAGGGAGGACAAAAAGAAACATAGGCACTAGAAAGAAAGAACACTTCAGCCACTTAAGATACAAAAATATTGATAAGTCTGCAATAGCAGCTCATTTCTGGTCTGAAAATCATGAAATTGAAGATAGCACAGAATTACTAAAATACGTACAAAAACATAGTGAACTCGTCATATGGGAGAGGATATACATAGAAAAACATAAAAACCAACTAATGAACTTTGAAATCCCGCTAGAAGAGAATCCCACATTTCAGTTCATCACTAAATCAACAGATGGCAGCAACAACCCCAGAATTACCCACACCGCTGGATCTAGCTTCAGTCGCACAAGAGCCGTAGATGCAAACGAAGATTTGTGAAACATGTCCTCAAGATAGGTACGAAAGTGAAGCAGATGTGTAAAAAATACGACTCATCTAAAATTTAATAATTTTTCGCTTCACTGTGGTGTTCCAATACAGTTAAATCTCGATATATGAACTTCTTTGTCAAACTATCTACTGGTGGGATTTCGAAGTTCATTACGTGATCCTTATTTTTCCATATGAATATGTTCTACCATGTTGTCAATTTATTTTGGTTTATCACTCCTTTTAATAATATTGGATTTGGATCAATGTCATGCTTTTCATTCCAAAAATGAAATGCTACTGCTGACTTATCTTCTTTCAATCTGATGATTTTAAAGTGCTCTTTGACTCTGGTTTTTAGATTTCTTTTAGTTTGACCTATGTAATACAAACTAAAAGAAATCTAAAAACCAGAGTCAAAGAGCACTTTAGAAACATCAGATTGAAACAAGAAGATAAGTCAGCAGTAGCATTTCATTTTTGGAATGAAAACCATGACACTGATCCAAATCCAAAATTATTAAAAGGCGTGATAAACCAAAATAAATTGACAACATGGTAGAACATATTCATATGGAAAAATAAGGATCGCGTAATGAACTTTGAAATCCCACCAGTAGATAGTTTGACAAAGAAGTTCATAGTTCCCCCACCAGAGAGAGAGCAGACAACAACAGATGCCAGTTGGAAAGAGATTGAAAATGGAGGCGAATGCCTTTGAAACTAGTCTCTCATTAATATAAACAAGTGACGAGTATTAATAAACCAACTACGAATAGTGTCTGACATTAATTTTATTCCTCCAAACACATATATGTTTGAATAGTTTGTTTTCTGACTTTCATACCGTTCATTATATAGAATTTAAGGATATGTTTATATTGTAACAGCAACACATGAATAACACAGTTTAATTTACCTGCTAGGCAGTTTTGGTGAAACAAAGTCAGGCATATCTTCCAGCTCTGTCGCCTGCTTGCTGTGAAACTGGCAATGCCAAGAGTACTAGCACTGTGTTGGCTAAGCCCATGTTCATTCCTGTTTTGTAGCTACTCTAATACCTAATTTGAGAAGTTTCTATTTTCTAGTTAAAGCTTATTGCACCCCAGCAGAATTATATAAGAGACAATCTGAAGCCTAGTGAGTTGTGGAGTTTAATTTTTAGTATATGTGCAGATAGTTGTCTTGGTAGCTCAATTAAGTTAGCCTGGTTTCCATTACAAATTAAAATATTTGCAAAAGGTAAAACCAGAATGACAAATTTAATGCCATAGCCCGAATTTGAACCATGGATCTTTGGCTTATATGCTACTTCTCTAAACAACTGTGCTAATGCCTACATGCCAGTATAACATTAAACTTCCCACTTGGCACATTCTTTTCCATAAACCACAAGGTTTCTTGAATTTATTTTGAGGTAATACACTTCCAGAGTCTCCTAAAATTTCGTAAGTACTTTGTGACTAAGTACATTAAGTCTGAGATCACCAGTTAATCACTATTATTTCCATCATAATTGTACTAATGCATGCCATATATTTCTCAAGACTAAGATGTGGTTCAGATCCCAGAATGGCACTGAACTTTTCAGTCTGATTCTTTCCAATCTGCCTACACATGGCATGTGTAAAAGAAAATTAATGTTTGCAAAATGTTACTTATCCACCTCACTTTCATTCTGTTGCATTTGAGCTTTCATATAGTTCAAAAGGCACTGAGGGAATTCACTTCAAGCCTATTGTATATTACTGAAATTATCTGCCTTGATTAAGGATGATTCCAAGCATGAATTTTTTGAAGATGATCTTTAGATTAGATAGCAAAATTGCTTCCAAAGTATCAGCGTTTACGTACATCAACTTAATTTTCAGAGCAACAGTCTTACCATTATAGCCTGCTGATGCAAATATTTCAATCATTTAAATTACTTGAGGTTAGCTAAACTGTATCATTACTACAGATTTAATCTCAGAAGAAAGAATAAAAAAGGCTTTACTTTCTGCATTGCCTCCAATAGGGCTTTAATTATATATACTCACTCTGTAGTACACGCCTACATGGCCTTCTTCTAACTTGTGCAGAGAGAAATTCAGTATTAATCCCATGATACTAGCTATTCCAATAATTATTAAATGTTTCTCAGCCATTCTGGAAGAGGAAAAAAAAATTATGTTTAGATATTTACAGATAAAATGCTAAGGCTAACTACAAGTGTTCAGAATTCAACTGTATGCACCACACATAACACTAATAAACCAAGGCAAGCTCTATAAGCTTGATTTAGTGAATCAGAAGCTTTTTCAAAATTTATAAACAAAGCATATGAAAGGTTCTTCACTCCTTGCTCTGCTCACAAATTATTCTTAAGAGTATCTATTTGATCCAGCCATGACTTAATCCACCTTATTAGCTAAATTGTTTTATATTCTATTACAGATAACTACTCTATTTGTCATTGTGTCTGACAACTATTGCATAATTTTGTACCACTTTCACTGTGAATAGCCCTTCTCCATCACATGTGTCCAACTGTAATCATGCTAATTCTTCTCTGTAATTACTTCTATGCTTATTTCATATTTCTCCCTAGCAAACTCATCTTGTTTCTTTGTAAACAATTCATCATCTTTCTGTAAATATTTTTGGTTTCGGCTCTAATTGCTTTTCACTACTTTTCAGATTCATTCACAAAGTGTCACCTTTCTTGACAGATTTCTCTAAATTCTTTTTCAGGGACTTATATTATTTTTTTTCTGGTGTAAAAATCCTTAGCATAGCTTCCTTCAGAAGGAATATGCTTAATGCACATAAAAGAAACTCAAGCCTGAAAGGCCTCTGAGCAAAATTAAGTGATATTTCATGTCCAATTTAGAATGGGATGCTGACAATCACAGTAGTTAGAGAGCATCCATAACACTCTTGAGACAAAGAATTAGTGATTCACAACTTATAAAACTTAATTCTTTGTAATAACAGAGTGAAATTTAATTGAACACAGCATATTATCAATTTGGCTTTCCCTTATTGAAATAAATGTGAACAAGCATTGCAAAATAAAAAGATCTTGGTTCTGGATAGAGTAAAAATGTAAAATCCCGGCCATGGCATTGAATTTTTCAGCTTGACTATTTATCCAAAACCTTAGCCTGTACACAGCTAGTGTGAAGGAACAATTAATTTCCATCAATTAACTTAGACAATGGTTCTGTTTCAGTGTTAAAACAAATTTGCAGCTATATCAGAGAAGAAGAATGAGGGTTTGGATCACAGTAGTTAAGAGTGGTCTGCATTTCAAATCCTACCAAAACTGTTTTCTGTGACTTGTTTTCTCCAAGTTTTCCTCAGTCCTCATAATTGGCAGTGCCAGGAAGGAGTTCTATCTCCAACCTTCATTACATGAAAAGCCAACATTTTGAACTGTGCTTTATCTACAAATCAAGTGGAGGATTAAGTCTAATAATTAATTTATTAATTTATTCTGTAAAAGAGTTTTTAAATATTAATTAGTTTTAAGTGATTGTAAACAATGACAGTGGACATTAATGTAATTTTTATACTATGATGTGTCTGATATCAATCAAAAGGACAAAATAAATTGAATTAAATCATGAATTAGAGTAAACTCCACATTTGTGAACAATTACTTTTATATAGCATTTCTCTATGGTCTTTATATAGTTTATATTTATTTGCTTTTTCTATTTTAGACTTTTGTTGTCTTTTGTATCTGTTACAGTTTTTAGTCTTATGTAACTTTTTATATTTATATTTGTATCTTAAACTGACGTGTCCTATAACATATGTATTATGTTCCAAAGGATGAAATAAATATAAATACAAATATAACAGAGAAGTAGTTAGGATATCAAGTAATAGTACTTATGCGTGATTGGAGGAATTTAGTAACAGTGACATCAAAATTAATTGAAAAAACTGACTACAAATAGTTTTTTCAATTAATAATACATTATACATGAACATTGTGGAAATATTGGATAATAAGTTAATTTATTGAAATGGAATATGAAGTTGTAGGTATTGTAATGAGGTTCATGGAATTAAAAGAAAGTTGAACACTGCTGCAAACAAGCATATCCTTCATTAATAATTATTGGAAGTTCTTGAACAGTAAGGTTAATCACATTAACCTTCTAAATAAAAAAATCCTTGCTTTCGAAACAGGAAAAATATAAGTAATGGTATTAAATAGAAAGTGAATGTTATATTTCATACTTAATTTCTGGAAAAATCTGAATAAAATTGAGGACCATTTTTTTCAAAAGCGGGCAAATGCAAAAAGATAAATTTTTCAGTAAATGCAATGTTTAAAATATCTTAGTGAAATACAAATGTTAAGAATATGAACATGAAGTTCTTATGGATCTTTTAATTACTAATTTGAACGTTAGTTTAATATTTTCAAATTGATTTCCAATACAATATATTCAAGTTTAAATGTTTTCTTAATTCTATAGATGCAGAATTAAAAGCTAGAACATTAATATAAAATGCAGAAGTTAGACACAGTGAAATGAAAGAGTTTTTTAGTTGAGACACCACTTCACTTAAAAGTTTAATTGGAACATGATTCAAAAGCAGCTGTTTATATCTTCAACCTTGTTCCGAATGGAAGCATTGGAGTCTCAAGTCTCTGGGTGCATTGGACGAAGAGCTGGTGCTCTCTTGTTTCTCTGGATCGTTGTTTACGTCCTTGTCAGAGGGATTTAAAGTTCATTAATTCTTCTTTGCATTTGATGATGTAAAATATATTTCTAGGAATTTATGTTTTTCAACAGTGAGAGTTTCAGATTAATGTCATGGTTTGAGGTCCAGAAATGGTTTGCTTTGGCAGATAAGTGTATTTTTTTGTTAATGATGAAATTTAAATATTCTTTCCTTCTAGTTTCATTGTTCCTTTTTGTTCTTCCTACATACACGAAGTTCTAGATTTCACAGTTTAAGTGCCCAATTTTTATTCTTGTGGTCGTTTATCTTAAACGAAGATATAGTCTAGATGAGGATGGTATGTAAATGTAATAAATTGCTATTATAGTTTTTGTGTACAGGGCGTTTTGCTTTTGATGTCCTTTATGTTTCTGGAATTTTCCTCTTCCTGCTTAGCACACATTACTACTCTTTGATCCTGATGCCTCTCCTTCTCCATTTCCATCAGACGTCTTCAGATTCTGATAACTTTTCTTCTTCTCCCCTTTCCTTACTGCTGTATCTCAAGTGGTTGTATGCCCCATTTGGCAGTCCCACTAAAATATTTGCTGTCTCCTCTCCTTTTGACTATCGACCTCGTAATTATGGTAAACTTGTACTCCATATTGCCTCTTGACCCTTTAAATTAGGCCCCATCTTTCTTCTTCAATGTAAAATTTTCACAAATGCTTTTGTTTTCCCATCAGCTCTGGCTTCTGTCATCTTTTGTAGTAACTTCATTTCTTTTTCTTCTTCAGTATTATTAAGAAAAATTTACATCATTTTCTTAAGATAAGTGAAATTTTTGTTGCAAATAGTTATTATTTGTGTAGTTCATTATAATCCATTACTCTAGCTGCTTTTAATGCCTTTTTTAGAACTTCACAATACTTTTTGAAATAGATATTCTGTTAAACTTGATTGGGAAGCAAGATTCAAAGTGAGTTTTGTAACATTGAAGAAAGCTTTTATATTTGCTGTTGGTCCCATTTGTTTGATAAGTAAGATTCCATGAGTCACACTGAAAACATGTTCAAGAGCATTTTCATTTATTTCCCTTTATTTTCCATATGTATATTAAGGTTTGAGATTTAAATTTCTCTCTTTAATGCATCAACATTGTGCATCATGAACTGACAATCCATTAGTTTTAGATGACAGTGCAAAACTTAATTCTACCTAAGTTTACAAATATGTTACCTACAGATGTGGAACTATTTTGTATTATTGTTGGAAAGCTTACTGTATGTGTCATGCAAAGAGCTCAGATTTGTGCTGACTGTACATTTGTAAAAAGTGAAAGTGGCTAAGTTAGCATAGGGCTAACGATTCTAGTGACATACAAAGTGAGTTGTGCAACTTCGTGTTGTCATTTTACCACATTAGAATAGAGTTCATGCCTTCGTCTACTAAGGTAAGCAACGACGTAAACGTAGCAAGCTGTTGCTAAATGCGGAGTTCTGAAAGACGCCGAGACAGTAAAATAACACAAACCCACATTATTCTTGTTTCATCATCATTTGGGATGAAGAAAACGCATAGAATTTTGACTACGCTCCAGCCAACGATGTCACGCCTTTCATTGTTCTAGAAGGCGATAACCACTAATATACAGTAAAATTACTAAAACATCCTAATCAACTCAGGGTTAATATATGGATTTACCTGTCAACATATAGTACCAATTCCACCGTTGCTAACACTCAATCCTAAACAGCAATATAGTTAATCTGTAAGTGTTCGGCTATTGGGTGAAAGAGCTGACTGTCGATTTGCGTTGAGCTTTGGAAATGAGGTAAGGGTGCGGGTCGGGCGGGAGGTATGCAGTGGCGTTGCACAAATTTTATTAATTCCTTGGTAATATTTCGCAGCTATCCACCGTGATTCCTAATAAGTCAAGAATAAAGAAGCACTTATTTGTAATATTTGGTAATAAACAATATTTAGAGGCCGCCGTAAGGAATGCAGGAAGATAACAGTAATAATAATAATAATAATAATAATAATAATAATAATAATAATAATAATAATAATAATAATAATAATAATAATAATAATAATAATAATAATAATAATAATAATAATAATAATAATAATAATAATAATAATAATAATAATAATAATAATAATAATAATAATAATAATAATAATAATAATAATAATAATAATAATAATAATAATAATAATAATAATAATAATAATAATAATAATAATAATAATAATAATAATAATAATAATAATAATAATAATAATAATAATAATAATAATAATAATAATAATAATAATAATAATAATAATAATAATAATAATAATAATAATAATAATAATAATAATAATAATAATAATAATAATAATAATAATAATAATAATAATAATAATAATAATAATAATAATAATAATAATAATAATAATAATAATAATAATAATAATAATAATAATAATAATAATAATAATAATAATAATAAATAATAATAATAATAATAATAATAATAATAATAATAATAATAATAATAATAATAATAATAATAATAATAATAATAATAATAATAATAATAATAATAATAATAATAATAATAATAATAATAATAATAATAATAATAACAACAACAACAACAACAACAACAACAACAACAACAACAACAACAACAACAACAACAACAACAACAACAACAATAATAATAATAATAATAATAATAATAATAATAATAATAATAATAATAATAATAATAATAATAATAATAATAGTGCCTAAACCCTCTTTCCCCTCATTCCCCTGGGACTTTCTTTGTTGTGGCGAACAGTACAACCCACTCTACGGAAACCTTGTGATGTCCCTAAAAAGGGCCGTTTAATTACTGGTGCGTCACCTATCAAAGAGGCTCTTTGGGCCTTATTTTTGGAGAAATGTTGATTTTATTACAGACACTCATGACACTGACAATTTTCAATATCAGGGGTCATGGGTGCTTTTCCCACACCTGGATAAGCCCTTGCTATATCCCGCAGGAATCTTTCCAGTCGTTGCGTTTCAGAGGGCATAGTTTTCAGAACATTCTCTCTGTACATCCATTCGCCTACGCGGCTGTGAGCGTTGGTGATGCTGGTGCAGGAAGACAGAATCTTCTTCAACCCCTTCCACGAATTCTCCATCCGTTGGGTATGGTACCGCAACGTTTCCAATCCCAGAGCTGGAGGGGGTCCAATCCATTGCTGGTCGAGGCACTGGGCATTGTAGGTGCCAGCTGGAACCCACAAGGGATCCATATTTCTGGGTGGGCTAACAAAATTGCACCGGTGTACCACCACTCCATGGCCTCTAAAAGAATTCTCGCAGCCCCAATAACCCCTCCAGTCATCGGTCACTAATAGGCTACCAGCCAGTGATGATGCCACATGACTCGCCGTCCCATATGGTACTTACGCTTAAATAGATGCGTTTCGTCGACCTCGACGATGTCGTCGTCGTCACCAAGGACTTGGAAGTCGTGCCAAGCGATTTTGTTCGCAACGTCCCTAAAATAGGAACTCCACGCTATGGTAGTTTCATGCGCCATCTCTAGGTGGTATATACCTAGCAGGTTGGTATATAGCTTAAGATTAGCTGTGCACTGCACTTTGGTCCAGGGCAACATGCCCACCTCAAAACGTCTTTTCCCTCCCCTATCCAATTAAGGATGCAAAATCTAACACCAGCACTGGTGTAACCCACCCTGTAATCAGGGGCCCCGTACCCATGCCCCTCTATCTGGTGATAGTGGAGAGGGCCAGCAACCCAGAAGTTAAGCTAGATGGTATCAGTGCCATTTGCTACCTTGATATTCCTTAAATACCCCACTGAAGCAGGCAACAAAGGGGACAGCGGAATACATATAATATATGTGTATTATATATTGTAAATGTTATATATAAATGATGAATGAAATGCTGTTTAAATGAGTACAGGGTACATAGAGCTTAGAGTTACCAAACATTCATCTTTCAGGATAAGAGAAAACCCCTGAAGAAACCTTATCCTTGACTGAAGTTCGAACTCGGAACCTCTTGAAAAAACAATTTTTTGAACTTATTTTTTTCTGCGTGAGGCAGACAAGCTACCACCTATGTTACAGGCGCGGGCAGCAGACTATTATGGAAAATGAGAACATTTCATTCTCATAATAAGAAAGAAGCGTAAACAACTGTTTTATTAACTTTAAAGAGAGTCGATTAAAGACACTAGACAACACTTACTTTTAAATTTTTCCGGAACTAGTTTAAAAGTAAGTGTTGTCTAGTGTATTTAATCGACTCTCTTTAAAGTTAATTTATCATAACAACACTGTCTTCAACACTTCCAAGAAAGTAACTGTTTTATTATCTACACCAAGGGTAAGAGAAATATACCGAAAGGCAATCGAAAAGTGTTTGTGGGTGAATTTGATAAGTGTTTTATCAGGGAAGTTGTTCACCAATGCTGCAAAATACAGGAAATAATTAAAAAAGCAAAGAGACTCCATCCGATTGTTAAGCACAGGATACATTTTGCTTGGGTCAGAATATCTTTGAGAACAGTATTAAAAACCATTGACTTCAAGTGTAGAAAATGTGGAAGAAAACAGAAGATTTTAATGGAGAAACCTAAAATTTTACGTGGCATGAGTATCTTGTACATATTAAAGTTCTGCGGAAATCCTCCCGAAAGGAAGCTAAGGATTATGAAGCGCCGGGTTTGAACCAACGACCTTGGTTACAGGATGTTAGCATATCACCCAAGACCACGCAGTATGACTATTTGTGTGGGTGGCACAATTAAGAAAGCAAATAACATTTTATAATAAGGAAATCCTGTTACTCCTGACTGTGGCCAGTACGCATGCGCTAAGGCTCGTCATATGGACTCATTTGAGCATCATTTCACCCAATTCATCCACCGTCCGATATGACTTAACGTTGGAGGACGTAAATTAAATAATAAATAATAGTAACTTTGAAGTCGAGACGTGCTGCAGGGTGACGCGAATGCGCATGCGTTGGCACTTTGACATTTTCTTGCCATCTGATATGCCCGAGTTCGGCTGCAGGGTGACGCGAATGCGCATGCGCTGGCACTTGTCATTTTCTTGCCATCGAAGACGTGCCTGAGTTCGGCTGTGGGGTGAGCGAGTGCGCATGCGCTGGCACTTCATCAATTTCTTGCCACCCGATGCGCCCGAGTTCGGCTGCTGGGTGACACGAATGTGCTGGTTCTTAAGTTCTTGCCCATTTAGTACACAGTTATAAATACTGGATGAAATAAGCAAAATATGCCTATAATATCAACTTGGTAGATATGTAATGATATTTCTCTGAATTTTATGTCCAGAGATAGCTAGTAAACGATAATAATTATTGTAAAACTGATATATAAAAACAAAATGTCTTAAGTTTCATTTCTAAAACAGGGTTCTTATCATCATCACCATCACTATCAGAATTATTATTGTTATCATCCAGCATTGCTTATGGCGGCCTCTAAATATTGTTTATTACGAAATATTACTAATAAGTGCTTCTTTATTATATTGTTTATTACGAAATATTACTCATAAGTGCTTCTTTATTCTTGACTTATTAGGAATCACGGTGGATAGCTGCGAAATATTACCAAGGAATTAATAAAATTTGTGCAACGCCACTGCATCCATCCTGCCCGTCCCCGCATCCCTCCCTCATTGCCAAAGCTCAACGCAAATCGACAGTCAGCTCTTTCACCCAATAGCCGAACACTTACCAGTTAATCTTCTAACTATGCTTGTTTGTTATTATATTCTCTGCTTGTCACTACTATTTATTTGTTGTTAGGTTATTTTTAAGACGCTACTGCCAGCCTATTGAGACAGCTACTGCGTCTGAATCACAGATTAATACCAGAATCTCAACTCCGTGCACTGTGGATATCCGTGGTCAATACGTATATGGGGAAGGCTGTCCCATGCCCCCTATGGAAACCGAACTGAATTTTTGGCCATAGCCGGTTTCTTTCCAGATGAAACGTTAGTCTATCCTGCAAGATTTTTTCAAATAATTTGCGTAGTGTAAGCAGCATCCCTATGGGTCCATAGTCTGTGGGATGTAGACCCTCAACTCCCGGTTTCAGGATTGGATGTATTATGACGAGTCTGGGGGGTAGCCGGCATGTAATATTTGTGTGTATGCTTTGGCTAAAAGGCGATACCACGCTTCGGGAAATGATTTTAGATGTTTGTATGTGATACCATCTTCGCCCGGCATAGATATGTCATTGGTTCCTCGTAGGTGGTTGAGGACCTCCTGTGCCACTATGGGACGCAGGAGAAAATCTTCCAGATCTACCGGTTCTGGGGTTCTCATTGTACTTCCTACCACGTTGTCCGGTGCGATATGATGTAAGTACTGTACCTGCAACTCCTGTTGTCCCGTTATTGGGTATGATTTCTGTTGGTTTCTCGAATGTTTGAACCATTTAAGCCGCTGCCACATGACGGTCGTAGGGGTGTTCGAGGTAATAGATGCGCAGTATGTTGCCCACGACGCTTTCTTGATCTTTCGCATCTTCCGGTGTACTCGTGCCTCTGTTTTTTGGCCGTCAGGTACGTCTCTCGCGTTCTCTCCAGCTGCTATAGTGCGTAAGCTCGTCGTTTTACCGCCACCAGACGTGAGCACTTCTGTGTCCACCAGGGAGTTTCTAATTGTACGTATTCCACCGACGTCTCTTGGATGTGATCCATTGGCCTTATTATATATTCGCGGAAATGCTGTGGATCAAATCCTCCGTTCCTGCGCGCTTGTTATTCTTGGTGTCCGCTGTGTTCGGGGGTCGAGATGTTTATCATCAATGGGAAGTGGTCACTGCCCATAGTGTAAGTGTATTTCCTAACTGTAGCCTTAGGTGCTATATCCGCTGATGCGAAAATCAGGTCAGGCGTGGTGTCGGTTTGTCCCGGTCTCCCTTGTCGGGTCGTGTATTGTCCCGATATTAATTCCCAGTCGTACGTCGAGGCCATCTGTACTATCGACAGCCTACACCTGCGTTGTGCACTAAGGCTGTGGAAATTAGGGATGTTAAAATCACCACATAGTACGTGTTTGTTATAGCGTGGCGTGAGCAGGGTTTCCCATTCCTCTTTCGATAACTGTCGTCTCGTCTTATAGATGCCTAACAGGTTGATATGTCCCAAATTAACCCTCACTGCTTCCAGGTGTGATGGTATACGAATATCCGTCTTCCAGTTGTAGACGACTATATTCTCTTGGATGCCGATGGCCACCCCCCCCCCCTCCGTGTGTTTGTCTATCCGTACGGTATATTTTATATCCTGGGATTCGGAATCGTAGGCGGGTCTGTAACCATGATTCTACAATGATGAACGCCTGCGGTCGCGTTCGCGCTAGAAATGTTTGGAACTCAGCTATTTTGCTGGTAATGCTTCTGGCGTTCCAGTATAACACTGTGAACTCTGGGGCCACGTCGTGGCTCAGTGGTTAGACCGCTTGGCTCTCACCAAGGCGGCCCGGGTTCGATCCCAGGCGACCGCGAAGTGAGATTTGTGGTGGACAACACGGCGTTGGGGCGGGTTTTCTCCGGGACCTCCGGTTTCCCCCGCCATCTCATTCCACCGATGCTCCATCTTCATCTCATGTATCATCAGTGTCACCGCCTGCGGTGCCGTATGTAGTAAAAGCGGGCGTTAAACACTACACATTTCATTTGTGAACTCTGGCATATTCAGGTTTATTATGTTAATTATAAATGTAAATGCGTTTGTAACCCCATTAATGTGTGTAGGAGGTGTTCCGGTGCTTGTTCTATTAACTTTGCGAAGAATTGTTGTAGTAATCTAGTATCTATATGCTGTTCTCCCGTAGATCCACTTCTTCCCTGTTGCGTCACTCCCTGTGCATGTACATATAGCCATTTACCTAGTTTTAGTGGGTGAAAGTCATTAATATTTTTGCTGTTGCTACGTATTATCACAAAAAAGGACCCTGATCCGTTGTTACGTATCGTAAAGGTTGTTTAAGTTTGTTGGTTGGTGCCGTGCTTTGATCTGGTGGCGTCCCATTCGACTGTTCTTGATTCGTCTTCTGTTTAGGTAAAATCTGGGTGTCTATCTCTGGAATATTAGTGAATAATGCTGTAGTGATAATGCCTGTTTCCATTCCCACGTCTAGTACTATCATATTTCCTCCTTCGACACTTTCCATATTTTGTACTTACTATCGCAGGGCCGCTGCCCCCGCGGAAGTAGCCTATTCACAGTAATCCGATACGGTGTGTACTGCTTAATCTTACCTCTGTAACTCCTACACAAGCCGGTATGCAAGTATTACGCCTAATTATGATGCTACTCACTACTTTTCCGCTTGTATTAAATGCTGCAAGTCGCTGTGTAAGTTTAACCTATACTAATACACGCTTCCCGTACTCAATGGCTGGCAGCAGCGTGTGTTATCGACGATCGTTGCCTCACAACTCTCACTACATGTACACAATTGAAACGTTGAAGACAGACTCCCTACTATTTATTTAATTTTCGCCTACACAATTTACTACTACATCACACAATCGTTTAACGAATCGCAACACTTCCTCAATGATTCTAAGCACCCTTCAGTGCTTTAGTGTCTTCTTTTCTACATATGTATATTGATATCAATGACATGTTCCATTGGCTTACAATGTGGTCATACCGGTAACTTCCAAACACATTTAGAGGGCACTGTTGTGATATAGAAACTCTTTGGAATAATTGGTGATATCAGGAGGCAGTGAAAAATGATAGTAAAAAATGAATAATTGAAAAAAGATTAAGAAATATCTTTTAAACATATTTTGTTATAATTTGGTGTTATATATAATTAATAAATATGAATACAAGCGAGCAACAAAATGGTGACCCCGACGTGATTCGCATGTGATTCTGGGTGAGTGAAATTTCAAATGATAAACTTTTCTGTGAAACCAAAGTTGAGTACGTAATTATACAATGGAGGAACATAACCCAAACGGGGAAAACCGTAATAAAAGTGAGCTTGAAGGCATAACGTGTGATATCAGTACGGTCAGTAATAAAATTTCCCCATTCTGGTCGGAGAAACCAGATATATGGTTCTACCAGGTGGAGGCGCAGTTTGCCATAAATAAAATATCTAAGGAAGGTACAAAATTCAACTACCTAATAGCCCAACTAGAACCGAAGTATGTGGAGAATATCTAGGACATTATTATCAGTAATAATATGAATAAGTATGCAGCTGCAAAATCACGGTTCCTTGAGATTTCTAAAGAAAGTGAAGACAACAGAATAAAGAGGTTAGTTACTGGTATCGAGCTAGGAGATTACAAGCCGAACCAGCTACTAAGGAAAATGAGGTCTTTGGCAGGCAACGATATCTCTGATAAAGTTCTTCGAACTTGTTGGCCCGATAAACTTCCCGATTCATTAAAAACCATCCTGGTTATAAGTGAGGAATGTGTTGGCAGAGTTGCCGTCATGGCAGATAAAATACTAGAAATGAATCCTCGTAGTGTGGCGTTTAGTGTTAGCGAAGAGTCTGCGAAGGGTACATGAATTGATGCGTTAGTTGTTAAAATATCTCATCTGGAGCAACAAATAGCAACATTGTCGACTGAAAGATGCTGCAGCAGAGGCAGGAGCCCATACCGCAGACCTCCAAGCACAGGGCGCAGTTCGAGTCGCAGTAGAAGATTCCATCCTAATGGTAAATTCTGCTACTACCACTTTAAAATTGGAAAGAAATGCAGCCTGAAAAATGCAAGCAGCCTTGCCAGTGGAATGTACAGGAAAACCCCAATCGGCAGTAAATGTGGCGGCAAGTTCTGCTGCCGAGAATCAGGACACGAGCCGCAAAAATCGCTTATTCCTACGAGATAAAAAGTCCGGCTCGTGGTTTCTTGTCGAAAGTGGTGCAGATGTTTCCAATATTCCAGCATCGAAAGCTGATAAACTGGACAACAGTTTTAAATTATATGCTGCGAATGCAACCTCAATATCAACTGGAGGCGTCAAAGATTGAACCTTGACCTTGGGTTACGCCGAACGTTTAGATGGCCATGCATTGTTGTTGAAGTAAGGAATGGAATACTAGGAGCTATTTTCTAAATTAATTCAATTTATTGGTCAATATCAAGAAAAGAAGATTGGTTGATGGTATTACCAAAATGTGTACTTCAGGTGAAGTAATGACTGTATCAAACTGTGATTCGTTGAGTACTGTCTGCAGAAGCATTAGGTTTTCAGAGTTGTTTCAGCAATACCCTGGCATTACAAAACCAACTTAAGTGCCTAGTGAAGTCAACCATACTATCAAGTATTACATTTTGACGAAGGGACCGTCAGTCTATTCCAGACCGAGACAATTAGATCCACAACGACTGTCTCAGGCTAAACAGGAATTCTAGTTCATGTTAGCCAACATCATTCGACCATCAAAGTCAGAATGGGTAAGTCCGCTTCATATGGTCACGAAAAAGGATGGTTCCTTACAACCATGTGGAGATTACAGGCGTTTAAATGACAGGACCATTCCAGACAGATACCCTATTCCTAGGATAGATGACTTTCAACACATTCTGGTACATGCAAAATTATTTTCCAAAATCTACTTATTTAAGGCATTCTTCCAGATTCCAGTGGCGAAAGAAGATAAACCTAAAACTGCCATAACCACCCCGTTTGGGTTGTTTGAATGCAATGTCATGATTTTCGTTTTACGCAAAGCCCCATCAACTTTTCAGCGCTTTATTAACGAAGTTCTACCAGTTCTGGAATTTGTATTCCCGTATCTTGACGATAAAGTCCGAGTAAGAACATTATGAACATCTGAAACTTGTTCAGTTCTTGGAGGAGCGGCCAGTGAGGGGACGGACTGCGTACGTGCGTCGGAGGAGTTTACGTAATTGCGAGTGCAAGTGGAACTATAACGGACGAACTGGTGAATCGTAATTGTGTGCATTACGTAATTCTGTGTAATTGGCAAGCGTTCAACTGTAAGTCGGTGGAAATAAAGACCTTTTTTAGTGGTGCAATTGGACTTTCCATTTCACGAACCCACAAAGTGACACTGGTGTCAGGAAGCGGGACGACAACATCACCGAACATTACAACCATGGACGCGTCATTGGAAAATATTTTGGAGAAGATGTTGGAAATGAAGGCCGAATTGACCTCGGAAATGAAAGCGGCAAATAATAGCCTGGCCGCGGAAGTGACAGAAATGAAGACGGCGAATGACAAACTCGCTGCAAAAATAGAAGCGGCAAATAACAGCCTGGCCGCGAAGCTGGAGACTCCAAATAACTACCTGGCCGCGGAACTGAAACAAATGAAGACGGCTAACGACAACATCACCGAGAAGATGGAAGAAATGAAGGCCGAGTTAACCACAGAAATGAGAGCAGCAAACGGCAATCTGGCCACGGAAATGAAGGCGGTGAACGAGGCTCTCGCCGCAAAGTTTGAAGTACAGTTGGCCGGCGTAAAAGAGGACGTCACAGAATTAGACGAGCGCGTCGAAGACCTGGCGAGCCGCATTAATGAGCTGGAAGGAAAGACCGAGCAGCGTCAAGTCCCTGAACGCTATGGTGGAGGACGTCGTCGGCAGCAGGTTGAAGGATTTGAAGGCCGACGCGCCGGGACGCGACACAACATCGGCGCGTGTCAAACCTCCGAAACATTACGGCGCGTCGGCGTTCGAGATCTTCCGCCATCAATTCGACGCAGTGGCCAAGCACAACAAATGTTCACCAGAGGAGGAGGCCACACAGTTAATAGCCAGCCTCCAGGGACGGGCCGCGGAAGTCCTAAATGCGGCGCAGACAACGGCGGCGTCCAAGGACATCTGGGAGGCCCTGGAAAATCGTTTCGGAAACCACCGCTTAGCCGTAGCGTACCGCTGCCAGCTAAAGGCAAGGTCACAGCAGCCAGGGGAGACGCTGCACGAGTTCGCCCTGGCAGTTGAACAACTGGCTAGCAAGGCCCTAGTCGACCTCCCACCAGTGTTCGTATCCCGGGAAGCTGCCTACACAATCGTGGACGGGGTACGAGATACGGAGATTCGTCAGCGCCTAATGCTCGGCGATTATAAAACCATCCACGAGGCGCTAACAGCAGCATTAAGGATGGAGGCGGCCAAGGTGACATCTATCCCGACGTCGAGGACGAGTGTCCGCTACACCGGAGACAGAAGACCGGCCGAGGGACGCCGGCGGACACATAGTGGCCTGTGTTGCGGGTGTGGACAGCCCGGACACCTGCAAAGAGACTGCCAACACCAGGAAGAGCAGCCGGAAAACGAGCGAGAGCCGTCGTGGAGAGGGGCACGTCGGCGCCATCACCACCATCCCCTCGAGTGACACTGCGCGCCGTCAGCCGGCGTATGGATGACAGCCTCATCGCGGACGGTTGGGTAAGAGGAAAGCCGTGCCGTATGCTGGTGGATACCAGGGCGGCCGTGACCATCATCAGACCTGACCATACCAGCTCTTCACGGCATCGGGCGACACCTTGCCTGTGGAGAAGGAGGCCCCGCTGAAGCTGACCTTGAGAAGGAGCACCGTACGTCTGTGGGTGTTAGTCGCGAAAGTGGCTGAGGAGGTGATACTGGGAATGGATGCCCTTAGGAGCCATGAGGCCACGGTCGACGTTGGCAAGGAGGTCCTGCGGCTCAACGGAGAAGAGGTGGTTGTGACGGCGCGACTGGAATGCCAGAGAACCAGGAACATGGTGCTGGACCAGAAGACGCCTTTGCACGGACTGTGTGTAGCCAGGGCACTGCTGCCGTGCCGAGAGAAGGTGCCAGTGAGACTGCTAAATCCAACGGACTCCGATCACGACGTTCAGGCCGGGACGGAGTTGGGGACGTGCGAGCCCGTGGTAAGCATAACAGCAATCGACAAGACGCAGGAGCCGGTGCCTCCAATAAGGCTAGAAGCCTTATTGGAGAGGGCGACCGACCACCTGACCGCAGAGCAGCTGGAGAAAGTTCGACAACTGCTAAGCAGATACCAGCGCGTCTTCAGCCAAGGTGATAGTGACTACGGCCGCACGGACAAAGTGCTTCACCGCATCGACACCGGGGACGCCCGGCATATTCGGCAACCACATAGATGCGTTCCGCTGGCGAAGCAAGGGGCGGTACGAGACATGCTGGAGGACATGAGATCCAGGGGAGTGATTGAAGAGTCTGACAGCCCTTGGTGTTCCCCTGTAGTCTTGGTGACAAAAAAGAACGGCGAGCTGCGCTTCCTCGTAGACTAAAGAAAGTTGAACGCTGTCACCCGGAAGGACTGTTTCCCCTTACCCCAGATTGCCGACACCCTGGACACGCTAGCTGGTGCACAGTGGTTCTCGACCCTGGCCTGAAGTCGGGCTACTGGCAGGTTGCACTAGATCCAAGAGACAAGGAGAAGACCGTATTCTCGACGGGCCAAGGGCTCTGGCAGTTCACGGTTATGCCCTCTGGCCTCTGCAACACACCACCTACCTTCCAACGCCTCATGGAGTCAGTGAAGAGAGGGCTGACTTACGACGCCTTCCTGCTCTACCTGGACGACACCATCATCGTCGGAAAGACTTTTGAAGATCACCTCAAGAATCTGAGTAAGGTGCTACAGAGACTGCAGGCGACCAACTTGAAGCTGAACGAGAAGAAGTGCCAGCTCTTCCGCAAGGAAGTGAACTACTTGAGCCACATAGTCTCAGCAACCGGTGTTGCCACAGACCCGGAGAAGACACAGGCTGTGAGAGATTGGCCTGGCCCAAAGGATAAAAAAGAGTTGTGCAGTTTCCTAGGGCTGTGCAGTTGTTACCGCCGCTTCATAAAGGGGTTCTCCAAAATCTCAAAATCCCTCACCCGCCTGACAGAGGAACACCGGCCTTATGCATGGACGGAGGACGCCGAAGACGCTTTCCAACACCTGAAGAACACCCTGTGCAGTGCTCCAATTTTGGGATCTCCAAAACCGGCTGGCGCCTTCATTGTGGACACCAACGCCAGCGACCGTTGCATTGGAGGTAACCTATCGCAGATCCAGGACGGCCATGAGCGGGTGAGAGCCTACTACAGCAAGACGCTATCCAAGGCAGACAAGAACTACTGCGTCACCCGACGAGAATTATTGGCGGTAGTAAAAACCTTGGAGTACTTCCACAAGTACCTGTACGGTCAGCCATTCCACCTGAGGACTGACCATTCCGCCCTAACCTGGCTATTGAGCTTTAGGAACCTGGAAGGCCAGACAGCACGTTGGGTCCAGAGGCTGCAGGAGTACGACTTCCCCTCGGAACACCGTAGAGGGAAGAGCCACGGTAACGCAGACGCGATGTCCCGAAGACCCTGTCAAGAAGAGTGCGGCCAGTGCAAAAGAGTGCAACAGAAGAAGCTTGCCGCAGCAGTCCGATTAGTTGTGGCAGTGCCTGCGGATGGTTGGAATAGCGCAGACCTGAGGAGGGAGCAGCTGGCGGACACAGACTTGGGGCCACTCTTGGGGGAAGTGGAGGCAGGGACGAGACCAACCTGGGCGGACATCGCACCGAGGAGCGCCACCTACAAATCTTACTGGGCCCAGTGAGACTCGTTGAAGACCACAGAGGGCGTGCTGTTCCGGGTATGGGAATCACCCGATGGGAAGACACAGAGAGAACAGTTGGTACTTCCCCGGAGTAAGGTCCCGGAAGTCTTGGAAGAAGTGCACGCCGGTACTTCAGGAGGACACCTGGGAGCGAACCGAACGATTGACAAACTACGGCAGCGCTATTACTGGCTGAGACTCCGAGCAGATGCTGTCAGTGTCACGTGTGCGCGGCGAGTCGCGGCCCCCAGACTAGGAGCCGGAGTCGCATGCAGCAGTACAACGTCGGAGCGCCATTTGAACGGATCGCCGTTGACATTGCTGGACCGTTCCCAGTTTCCTACCGAGGCAACGAGTACCTAATGGTGGTCGTGGATTACTTCACCAAGTGGCCGGAGGTGTATGCCATCCCAAACCAAGAGGCAAAGACAATCACAGACTGCCTCGTGCAGCAAGAGTTTTGTCGATTTGGGATGCTGTTAGAGCTACACCGTGACCAGGGTACCAATTTTGAGTCCAACCTAATGAAGGAGGCACTACAAAGGTTTGGGGTGAACAAGACCCGCACGGTACCTCTACATCCCCAGTCGGATGGCATGGTCGAAAGGTACATCAAGACCTTAGAGGAACACCTGAGGAAGGTTGTGGCCAGCTATCAGCGAGACTGGGACGTCAAGGTGCCACTGTTGTTGCTGGCCTACCGCTCGCCTACACACGACTCAATTGGAATGACGCCAGTCATCTTAATGTTTGGCCGAGAGTTAGGCCTTCCTTGTGACCTGGCTTTTGGAAGCCCTCCGGAGGCGAAGCAGCCTGTGACCGAGTATGTGGAGAACCTGGTGGACCACCTCCACGACATGCACGAGATGGCTCGCCAGAATATCCAGAAGGCGAGCGACTGCATGAAGACCAGATATGACAGGCAAGCCAAAAGCCAAGGTTTCCAGCAAGGTGACCTGGTCGGGTTGTACCGTCCTACGCGGATCAAGGGACGCTGCCCGAAGCTTCAGCAGCCATGGTAAGGGCCGTACCGGGTGGTGATGAGGACAAATGACGTGGTCTACCGCATCCAGAAGGTGCCCCGAGGAAAGATGTTGGTGGTACACCTGGATAGCCTGGCACGCTACGATGGTGCTGTTCGGGACGACCACTTTGAGGAGGGAGCAGTGTCACCTGAACGTCGGAGCTCCCTGTGGGGCTGGCCGCAGGCGGGGTCGGGCGTGGGGCGTTCTGGCCGCGCCTACTCATTTGTCTCCTGTCACTAACTGAAGGGATGATTAGGAGAGGGATCGCGGGCCACTGTGCCATCTCTTTCCTCTCACCCCTGGGTTCTCGAACGTGCGGGGTGTTTCGTCTAATCCGGAACCTTCTAGATTGGCCAGTTGTTCTTATATAAGCAACGCATCGGGCTGGAGGAAGTCAGTTCTTGGCGAGCTATGAGGAGCGCCCATTGAGGGGACGGACTGTGCACGTGCGTCGGAGGGGTTTACGTAATTGCGAGTGCAAGTGGAACTATAACGGACGAACTGGTGAATCGTAATTGTGTGCATTACGTAATTCTGTGTAATTGGCAAGTGTTCAACTTTAAGTCGGTGGAAATAAAGAACATTTTTAGTGGTGCAATTGGACTTTTCATTTCACGAACACACAAAGTCACAATATACAGAATAAACAACAAAGGTCCCAAAATAGACGCCTGGGGCACGCCAGACTGTACCTCTACAGGTTTTGAAATAAAGTCACCTTGTTTACATTTCAGTTGTACATATTGTGTTCTGTTAGTCATGTAGGATTTTAGCAGGCTATTACTTAGACCACTGAGTCAAATACGTTCAGTTTATTTAATAGAGTTTTGTATCAACACAATCGAAAGCTTTTGATAGATCTAATAGAACCGCAGCTGCAAAGTTACCTGCATCAATGCTATCAATTATGTACTCAAGAAATGTCGAAGCTGCGGATGTGGTAGATTTTCCATCGACAAATCCATTTTGGCAGTCTGATATGAGATGAAAGCTGTCAAGGAAAGTAACAATGTTCCGTTTGTTTTCTCTCCGGCAACTTTTTACTTGCCCTTCCGGTTCAAGGGCGCTGCTGTCACGTTGTTTTGGCTTTCCGCCATTCCTCTTTGGGGGCGCTGCGGTGCCCGAGACTTCTTGGGTGGCTCCCTCAGACCGGCAGGGGAGTGTGTGCCTGGCTCGCGTCGCGTCTGTGTCTAAAAGGGTAAGTGCTCCATGTTCGGGTTTCCCGATTCTCTCTTTGGGTTTTGATGCGTTGCCTTTTGGTGAGCCATGTTGTTTTATGGGGTTCTTTCCTCCCATATTGGGACTAGAAGTTGATTGTTACTTTTATGTGTCTGGGTTGATCAATACAAAATGTAGCAAGAAAATAAATTCATATTAAGGTTTGATAAAGGCGTTATGGTTTTAATTTAATTCAATGACCCTGGGTTGGCCCGCACAAATTGGTAGCAGAGCGTGGTTTATTTGACGCTTGGCTCTCCGCTTGATTTCCGCGCGTTCGTGTTTGCTTTTGGAGTTCTTTGTGCCTACTACTGCATCCTGTGGCAGTTATGAATGGCGTCTTCCTTAGCAAATGTTGACCGCTTGCGTAAAGGTGAGCTGCTTTTTGAGTTGTTAATTCGTGGTGGGCAGGTCTCTCCTGCGGCCGACTGGGCAGCCATATTAGATGTGTTACGTCTTGTTAAGGACAAACCGTTCATTTCTTTACCTGATAAGCATGATTTAGTTGCCGTATCCCCTCAAGTGTGTTCTGAAGCGCTTTTAGATTTGGGTGAGGTTATCCAAGATTTGGAGCGCGAGGGCCCCCCTTCAAGAGGACAGCGGGTCCGTTTATTGGCGCGTATCCAGCATTATATCAACAGGTTAGATTATCTCATTACCTATTTTCCGCGTTCCGAGGTTTTACCTCGTGTTAAGACACTCACACAAAATTTTGAGGCGCTCCTCGAGAAATTTAACGCCATGGCTCGTCAAGGGGGAGAAGACGCTAAGCTGTATTTTCCGGAGACCTCGTCTTCCCCGGCTGTGAGTCCCGTAGCTTCTCTTTCGACGCCATTTCGTGCCTTAAAAATCATACACCCTTTACAACAGGTGGTGGAGGCAGTGGATATGTTCGAGGTGTCGGATGTGCTGTCGGCTTTCACGTTTTTGCAATTCCTAGTAAAGCTTAACAAGATAGCCATGGTGCACTCGGTTTCTTCCGATTTAATGATGCAGGCAGTTGCGACCAAGGTCAAAGGTGTAGTTTTGAATCTTTTGCTTAGAGCAAGGCAATCAGCTGACCCTTTAAGTACTTTTCATGCTTTGGTTTTGGAATTATTTATCCCGCGTCGTGAATCGTTAAAATTATTGCAAGACCATTATTTACGACCTCAAGGTCTGGCCGAACCGTTTGTCCAGTATATGGAACGGGTCATAGACGTGGCCTTGACCTTACGTCTCCCAGATACGGAGCAGGCAGTTTGTGATGTCATCAGTTCGGGTTTGAATCCCGAAGCTCGCTCCAGTCTTGTTTTCCCGACACGCCCTAATACGTTCACGGCATTGGAATCTTTAGTGCCCCTGCTTAATGAGTGTTCTTGTGTAGATCGATCTCGCTTAGGTGAAGTGTTGAATTCACCTCCCCCACCACGAGTGAATTGTGGAGATGGTTTAACACCCGGCGTCCGACCTGGGTCATCACCTTACGGGCTCCGGTTAAGATACTACCGTTGTCAGGAGGTAGGACATATGGTTAAGAACTGTAGTTTCCCTCGCCCAACGGGCATGGACCTTTCGAAATCTGGACGGGATAGTCTTTCCGGCAGCGCCCCATTTGACGCCAGAATTTGCCTGCCATGAGCGCGAGTTTGGCCTCATCGCGGCGCATTTTGGCTCTATCCCATTCTATTAAACCTCTTGTGCAGGCTGCTGTCGGTAAGGTGAGCGTTTTAGCCCTCCTTGATTCCGGTAGCTCATTTTCTCTCATTAATCAAGTATATTTTCGCAATGCATTGGCGCCTTCGTGTCCCAAGGATGTGAGCTGTCAGGTGCAATGTTTGGCAGTTAATGGTCAGTTCTTTAACGTGTCTAGCAAGGTTAGGTGTACTATCCGCTTTCCTAAATTCACTTGGAAACATGAGTGCTATTTAGTCCCTGGTCTACCCTATTCTGTAATCTTGGGGGCCGATTTTATGTCACGCTCCCGTTTGTGTTTAGATTTTGCGAAGAAACAAGCCACTTTCGGGTTCGCGACTGGAACTAGTGTACCTTTTCAGGAGAAAATATACGACGTTCCACCTCGTCCTCGTCTAGGTAACGTCACGCTATTAGACGAGCGTGAAGTAGATATTTCCTTGTCTCATTTGACTCATCAACAAGCCGCAGTGGTGGAAGGTTTGGTACAGGAATTTTCCTCCTTGTTTTCCGACCGATTGGGTGTTACTCATCTTTTTTGTTTTAATTAACACTGCATGCTCCGGTACATCGTAACACTACATGCATTCCTTAAACTTATTACGAGTTGTAGTAATTACAATTTTTACAAGTGTTACAAATTCTCATTATATGATACATTTTTTGTTATGCTTTTACATTTTTTCAAAGTCTATTTTGTTTATGAATTTTATAAATTGTTTTTGGTAGTGCTTGATTAGATCACTGTTTGTTGCCGGCCACTGTCCACCCCTCAGTCTAATGTTTTGTTTGAGTTCTAGTCTTTCACTGTTCAGAAGAGGACAGTTGTATATTAAATGATCCACTGTTTGGTTTTGTAGTTCACATTTGCACATTGCACTTTCCGATATGTTACTCATCTTATTACCTACGATATTCAGCTGAATGACCCGTCCCCTGTTAAGCTTTCTCCGTACCGTCTGACACCACCCAAAATGGCCATTTTGAAGGCTAAAATCAATGATATGTTGGATAAGGGTATCATTAGACCTTCCACTTCGTCTTATAGTAGCCCGGTTTTCTTAGTTCCTAAGGGTGACAATGATTTCCGTCCTGTCGTGGATTATCGCCAACTCAATAAAAAATACTTATTGAATCTACTCCCATGCCAGACCTCCATACTGCCGCCCATCACTTTGCTGGAGCACGCTTGTTTACGACTCTGGATTTAAACAGCGCATATCATCAGATTCCATTGTCGGATGAATGTAAACACGTGACTGCTTTTTTATCTCCGTGGAGATTGTATGAGTTTAATAGGATTCCCTTTGGGATTGCTACCGGTGCGCAGGTACTTTCCCGTCTCTTGGACAATTTGTTTTGACATTAAATTTAAATTTCTTTACCACTATTTAGACGACCTAGTAGTGTACTCTCCTGATTTTGATTCCCATATCTTACATTTACGTGAGGTTTTTGATCGCGTACAGAAGGCTGGCCGCACGGTTAAAAGGTCTAAAGTGAAGTTTGCTACCACAGAGATTTCTTTCTTGGGTCATTGGGTGTCGCCCGCCGGCATTACTATTGATTTAGAACGCACAAAAGCCGTGCGAAATTTTCCACCCCCTTCAGTTTAATGTTTGCTTTTGTACCCAGTTCCCCCTTGGCGAATATGTGGCCCTTAAATGATCTACTTCCTCAGACCTTTTCTCCCGAAATTATTAGACAGAACTGGAAGAGAGCTTTTAATAATTTAAAACGTGCGCATGAGCTCACAAAAAGGCGTCATGAAGAAAATAGAAAACCTTCTCCTTTCGCGGTCGGTCAACTGGACGCTTTTGCTGCTAAATTAGCTCTGCGTTACTCTGACCCCTATAAGATCATTAACATTTTTAAGGGCGTGTCCGTTACTCTGGAGCACTGTAAAACCCATGAAATGCGTCGAGCCCACATCACTCAGTTGAAACCGTGCCCTGACCCTAGGATTTATGTTTGTTTTGCACTGTTTGTTTTGGTATTTCAGTGTTTGTTTTCGTTCCCGTGTTTGTTTTGCTTCTGCGCTCTTGACCTCGGGGCACGATTGTGTTGGGTTGCGTGTCTGTCGCGTGCCGTGCTGCCAAGGCATGTACTCACTTTCACTTTCCTCTCTCTCTCTCTCTATGCCGGCATATCTCTCTCTTTATCTTTTTTTCTGTGTGTGTTATTTAAAAATTGTTGGGTGCCCATGTTATAGTGTGTTATTTACTTGTTTATATATATAATGTGTCCAATTATGTTGTTGTGCTTAATATTGTCTAAATGTATTTTTTTCTTTATTGTTAAAATTTGGATTATTGTTATGCTGTTAACTCTTGAAAGTGTTCATTAGTATTGGTCACTTCAATGGTATTTATCCTTATTGTATTTATTTAAAGAGATTTATTACTGTTACTCGTTTGAAAATATTTATTACTTGGAAAGTGTTTATTAGTATTGGTCAGTTCAATGGTATTTATCCTTATTATATTTATTTAAAGAGATTTATTACTGTTACTCGTTTGAAAATATTTATTACTTGGAAAGTGTTTATTAGTATTGGTCACTTCAATGGTATTTATCCTTATTGTATTTATTTAAAGAGATTTATTACTGTTACTCGTTTGAAAATATTTATTACTTGTCCTTCAAAGATATTTCTGCCCCTTATGACCTAAAATATTTTACAAATTTGCTGGTTAATATTCTTAGGTTACCACTTCTGCTTCCGTTTCTGGCTTTTGATTTGTTTCAGCCTCCTCATCTCCTTCCGTGGTCCTTGCCTGTTCTGCCATCCTTGATTTTTCCGGCTCGCGCCAGACCCACCCGGCGGACCCGGTGTGACAGTGACCTTTACGTTTGCCACGCTTCTTCACAACCTCGGGAGAGTCGCCACGTGGGAGCTAGCTTCGCTTCTACTTCTTCGACTTCAAGCCACGTCAACCGTCTATTGCTTTGGTCACCCTTTCATGATCTGCCTGGCTGTTGTAAGGCGTTTCAGAGGACTAATCTGCTGCCCTTTGGTAACGTTTTGCCTCTGTTCACTTCTGCTCCTGAAAGACTTGCCGCCAGTGTTCAGGCGATCTGCTCTCTACGTCACGACTGTGTGTGTGTGTGTGTGTGTGTGTGTAAAAAGAGGCATGGTTCTCAGTGTAAGAGTGACGTATGGTATGTCACAGCTGTGAGGGTGAAAAAAAAAAGGAAACTCAGTTTCACACCTGCTCTCTAGGTCACGACTGTGTGTAAAAAGAGACAGTGTTCTCAGTGTAAGAGTGACGTATGGTATGTCACAGCTGTGAAGGTGGAAAGACTCAACTAGTGTACGCAGTACACATTCTTATTGCTACCCGGGGCAGACTTTCTATGATGTTTGGTGCTCGTCCGACTCTCCTTGGGTTTCCTTCTTCAGGCTTCATCCTTCCGGGGTCTGGGATGGCCTTCTGCCTTTCCATTCTTTCCGTTTAGCTTCTCCATCCTGTGTTTCCGATGGGGAGGGGGTGTTTGTGCCGTTTGTTTTCTCTCCGGCACCTTTTTACTTGCCCTTCCGGTTCGAGGGCGGTGCTGTCACGTTGTTTTGGCTTTCCGCCGTTCCTCTTTGGGGGCGCTGCGGTGCCCGAGGCTTCTTGGGTGGCTCCCTCGGACCGGCAGGGGAATGTGTGCCTGGCTCGCGTCGCGTCTGTTTCTAAGGGTAAGTGCTCCATGTTCGGGTTTCCCGATTCTCTCTTTGGGTTTTCATGCGTTGCCTTTTGGTGAGCCGTGTTGTTTTATGGGGTTCTTTCCTCCCAGATTGGGACCAGAAGTTGATTGTTGCTTTTATGTCTGGGTTGATCAATACAAAATGTAGCAAGAAAATAAATTCATATTAAGGTTTGATAAAGGCTTTATGGTTTTAATTTAATTCCATGACCCTGGGTTGGCCCGCACAACAATTCTCGAATAAATTACTTCTTTCACCACCTTGGCTAAAGAGGTTAATAGGGAAATAGACCTATACATCTCTACTTTATTTCCTTTCTTGAATACTGGAATAACTTTAGCTACTTTGAGACTATCAGGGAAAATTCAATTTGCTAATATTGAGTTAATTATGTCCACTAGAGGACTAGCTATGGATTCTTTGCAAACTATATTAGTTTTATTGGGATGTTATTGTAGCCAACACTACTTTTAGTTTTGATGCTTCCTATTTCTTTTTTGTTGGTTGGATATAGGAATAATGTATGAGTAGTTAAACTATTGAATTTCACTGGTTGAATGCTACCGTTATGCTGCCTCAGTTGTGTTTTGGAGATACTTTGACCTACTGAAACAATAAAGTTATTAAACATGTTTGCCAACTCTGAAGGATCCCTTGTAACGTTCCCATTGGAATTGATTTCAAAGTGAGTTTCTTTCTTCGGTTTTATGTTACCTCTAAAATTATTAATAATGTCCCAATTTGTTCTACTTTTGTTATCTGAGTCAGATAGCTTTTTACTAAAGAAGTCTTGTTTAGCTTTAACCTTTTTATCATATATATTTTTGAAATTACTGAAGTTTTCGCATTTCAAATTACCTGATAACATTCTGTCTTTAGCAGTGTGTAAGAGAGTATGGAGTTGTTTTATTTCAGGTGTGATCCAATCACCCATTTTATTACAGTTTTGAACAGTATTATTTCTAGTTCTTGTTTTCATACAATATAAATCAAAATAATGTAGTAATGTACTCTGAAAAGTATAGAACTTCCTGTTCTCTCTGGTGAAACAATGAATTTCTTTATTAAACTGTCAACTGATAGTATTTAGAATTTATTAATTGGTTTTTGTATTTGCACATTAAGATTTGCTATGTTACGAGTTTGTTATGGCTTATCATATTTTTTAATAATTTTGGATTTCGGTCAGGTTATGGTTTTTGTTTCAAATATGCATGTCTGGTGTTATTTTAGGATTATAATCACAAAATGTATTGTAAAATCAACTATTTATCCCCACATTTTTAACGGAAAGAAAGAAAGTCGTTATGTCAACTTTATACACCTCCAAGTTGACCAACCTAAGAACTGCCCGAAGTACTCCCTCTCCCAATGGATGGTTAAGAATCTTGTAGGTAGTTGTACTGTTCTTCCACTGTACTCTAGTTGTTCGAGTAGAATTATCTGTAAGTACTGGTGTCGAAGCATACCACCATCTGCAATTGGGTTGCTAGTTTTTTGGAAGGTACGTACATGAGGAATGGCATTTTTGGCATTGATCCCAAATTTAGTATGATACCAACAATAAGCAGTGTTGGAAGGGGTTGAGGATCTGATTTTGTTACATTATTTCGTCAGCTGTGACTTGATCGCCTCCATTGACAGTAAGACTAATTTTTCCAAACGTGAATAGCTTCCATAGTGTTACTGAGCTGTGATAAATAACTGATATTTGGGTTGATATAAGTGACTGCGTTAAAATAATTTGAGTTTTGAAGAGCAGTGACCTCAATGGTTTTATCAGCCATAGTAGCTAGATTCTCCAGATTTTCACTGCAAGTACAGTTTGTACAGACAAAGGGAGACTTTGGAACTACAAAGATTTTAATATTTCATCTGTAATTCTGTTACAAGCTAAATCTTTAATTTGCAGTAAAAGTTGAGAAGGCTTTTGGTTTCCTAATTCAACTTCATTTAGTAGCTTACGTAATTTGTGTTCATTGTCAGCAAAAATTGAAATAAGCTTTTCTTTTAACAAGCAGAATTTGTCTTGGTTGGATGGGTTGGCTATAATATCACTCACCTGCTTCATTATGTCGTAATCCAGGTTCCCTGTAACATAGCTAAACTTTGTTCTATCTTGCATAATTCCTGCAATTTCAAATTGTGCTTCAACTTGCTGGAACCAAAGATCTGGCTGATTTCTCCAGAAAGGAGGAATTTTGTATGATTCTTACTTATTTGCAGCTTTCTTTCCTTGTCTGTGCTGATGAGTTTTTCGTAATTTCAAGGAACAATTGGCAGAACACAAATTGTAAACACTAGTTACAATGGAACACTGCGGTTCACCAATTGTGGGTGTCTGGCGTTATTTTAGGATTAAAATCACAAAATATATTGTGTCATAAAATCAACTATTTATTTCCACATTTATAACAGTCAGAACAAAAGAAAGTCATTATATCAACTTTTATACATCTCCAAGTTGACCAACCTAAGAACAACTGCCACACAAAGGTGAAATGCTACTGCTAACTTGTCTCCCTGTTTCAATTTAATGTTTCTAAAATGTTCTTTAGCTCTGGTTTTTTAGGTTGTTTCAATTTAATGTTTCTAAAATGTTCTTTAGCTCTGGTTTTTTAGGTTTCTTTTGGTTTTCCCTATGGATGATATATGATTTATTAAGTACTAAAACACAACCACTACAACTTCCACTAGTCGAGTATCAGCTGATAGGAGCAAGAGCTCTTGAAACATGTCCTGTGAATAAACAGTGTGAGTGAAGCAATGTATCAATTATCTTCTCGATTCACTTTTGTACTAAAACACATATTGGGCTACCCCTGAGCTGAGCCCTTGGCCCCTTTACTAATAGGGCAACCCTTCAATACAATTACATTATGATAAGTGCTTGCCCTTCATAGCAGTAATTGCTTTCTGTTTACTTTTCTATCATGCAGCAGTTTGTGCCATTTCTTGAATTTTTGTCTATTCCTGTTAATTATTACTAGTGTTTCCACTTTTTATTACTATTTTTTCACTGGGTCTGGATTACTTAGCATCACTTGTCAATATTTCTCACTTGCACATCTCATTCCTTGTGTCGCCTTTCCTTATTATATATTATTTAACTTCACTAGCTTCTTTTTCTCTCTTTCTTCCAGTTACCACTTTGTATCACTTTCTCAGATCTTCTCCCTTACTTTACAAAACCCCACTCTAATCTCCCTTCCCTTTCTGCAATTTGTACAACCATATTAATGTTTTGCTATTTGCAAAATTTCTGACTTTTCCTGACCATTATTTGCTTCTTATTTCAACTTATTACTATCACTTCACTTAGTCTGAATTTACTTTGTATCTTTTTTTTTTTATGTTCTCATTTATATTTCTCTTTTTTCTGTAATTTACCCACAATAGCCATACTTTTGCCTGCCAATAAACCCCTATATGAAATAATAGAAAATAATTGGGGGGGGGGGGAGAGGGGAAGGGAGATTAGAGTGGGATTGTGAGAAGTAGAAGAAAAGATTTGGAAAAGTGACAAAGTAATAGGTAACTGGAAGAAGGATTAGAAAAGTGGCTAATGAAGTTAAATAATTTGTAATAGGGGAAGGGGATGTAATACAAGGGAAGTGAGAAAAAGCAAGTGAGAAATATGAAAAGTGAGGTTAAGTAAATCCAGGTCCTGTGAAACAATAGTAATAAAAGGTTGAAACATGTGGTGCTATTAAGAACCATAGACAAAAATTTGGCAAATAGCAAAAACTAGTGCATGAATGAATAGTAAAGGGAAAGAAAGTGTTATAATGGATAAACATGCATCAAGTATGTAATTTTATTGTGCTGAAGGGTTGCCCTATTAGCAAAAGGGCCATGGCACAGCTTGGGGTAGCCCAAACTATATTTGTTTTACTACTTAATAAATCATGTCATCATCATATCAAATGTTTTTGAAGGTACATGGATCTCCTGAATGTGCTTGCTTCCTTAGTGGTTTTCTTTAGATTAACATTTTTAATCTTCCTGAATTCACAAGAAACAAGGGAGTCAATGGCGAGGACCTGTTATCAAGAGTGACAAAAAATAAAATTTGAAATTTAGAAGAAGCCAACCAGTATGAAAATTACATTAAAAAAATCACTGCTATAGCCCAGTTATGCATAAACATGCAGCAAACAGTATTACACACAGAACTATTCAATATATACATGGATGAAGTAGAATACTACATGGAATAAAAAGCCCTACTTCACATAGCAGAAGTAAATGTACACATCAGATGTCTAGTATTCAAGTAGATTAAATAACCAAAGGAAAGAAAACCATTAAGGAAGGAAGCACATTCACCACAGAAAAAGAAAGTTGCAGCAAGCACATGTAGTGGGATTCACGTACCATCCAAAAACATATAGCAAATTTAAAGAATAGTCTTTAAGAGAATAAAAGTGTCTTGACACCAAAAATAGATAATCATTAATAAAATTGTTGAATTCAAAAATAGAAGATGAAATCTCACCAATCAATAGATCCAAAATATATCAAATAAATTGCAAGGATTATAAAGATTTCTACATATGGCAAACCAAAAGAAACCTAAAAACCAGAAGCCAAAGAGTATTTTAGAAATGTCAAAATTAAAACAGGAAGGCAAGTCAGCACTAGCATTTCACTTTTGGAACAAAACCATAACCTTGACCCAAATTAAAAATTAAATGTGATAAGCCATAACAATCTCACAACATGAGAGAACATCTTAAATTGGAAATACAAAAACTGATTAATAAATTTTGTAATCCCACCATTTGACAATTTAGTCAAGAAATGCATTAAAATAAGACCTGAAATTCATTGTTCCACCAACAGAGAGAGAGAGTTGTAGGCAACTACAACCAATGCCAATCAGACCTTTGAGGATGACAATGGAAGTAATGGCTCCTGAAACTATAATCTTTGCAAAAGTTAAAGGCATATGGAGGCGGGCCATACTGTACACTTTAGCGAATCCTAAGCTTGCACCGCCTACCAGTGCTGCCAAATGTGGTACATGCATCCCATGCGCCTGAACTGAGAACATTATATTAATTAATTACGCTCGGATATATGTTTGAAAAATGACAGATGCCAATCTTATAATAAGAAAGAATTTTATTTCCTATTAATGACCATACGAAAATCCTGTCTCCACAATAGTTAGAACACGAGCCATACACATTTTATCTTCACATGACATGGTTAAATGTTACGGATAGATCGAGATTTAACTGTATTGGAACACCACAGTGAAGCGAAATAATTATTAATTTTTAGATGAGTCGTATTTATTACACATCTGCACAAATCCGAAAAAGCAAAGCACTACAGAAAACTAACTAATATAGACCTCTTCTAAAAAGACGAAAGTGAAGCAGATGTGTAATAAATACGACTCATCTAAAAATTAATAATTACGGATAGATATTAGAATACTACAAATGCCAAACTTATGATAAGAAAATTTTACTTCCTGATAATGACCATACAAAAATCCTGTCTCTACGATACTTAGAACACGAGCGATGAACGTTTTATCTTCACATGTTATGGTTAAATGCTACAAATAAATATTTGAAAATTACAGATGCCAGTCTTATAACAAGAAAGAATTTTACATTCTGATCATGACCGTATAAAACTCCTATCTCTACAATATTTATAATACGAGCGATGCACTTTTTATCTTCACATGGTTATGGTTACCCAGCATCCATCAATTCAACACAGATAAGCCTGAAAAACAACAGCATTCTTTCCTCACAATATCTCAAGCATAAATAAGTAATGCACCTACTATGAAAACAGAAGTCATACAGTTTGAAACAGTTGATTTTCAGTTTGTTTTCAGAGTAGAGGTGTTGTTTTGTTAAAGCGAATGGCATCCTTAAGTCGTGTGTTGAACTTGAGCTGAAATATCGTTAATATTACATTAAATTATTATTATACACATATATTTTTTCCAGTGTTTGTAATTGAGTGCATGAACGTGTTCCTGGAAACTGGGACAAGTGATTTTTCAATCAATAAATGTGAAGTGATTCATTCTCAGTGCAGAAGAATTATATTTCATATGAACAAGTTATTATGAAAGCTCTCCAATCCAGGATATACGGTAACTGTAAATTTTTCAAAATCCCAGCAATTAACTCTGTAACCTTGTGGTGTAGGTAGGGTGCACACAGTGTCATGAATTTGTAGTGAAGCAGCTTCATCCTTAGAAAAAGGGAGCGTACTTGTGTTTCAATCTCTGGGAAAGATCCATGAAGTTGGAAAGCGAGTTACTGGATTGGAAACCGTTCTTGCTGTTCCACTGCTGTGACGTGTGTCAAGGTAAGATTTTAATGTTTTAGGAATATTTAATGTGTTGTTTAATTATGGGAAGAATAGCCAAAACCTTTGCTGGCAGGTAAAACTGATTTTATGTACAGAACCTCCGCCGGTACACGTAATATGCTTGAGCATTGGCCAGCATTCATATGCCTGTAACTTTTGCGAGCGGTATAGTTTCTCAAAAATTAGTAAGACCCAGTATGAAAATGTTTATTAATTGATACTACATTGTTTATGGTAGGATGCATTTTCAGACTGGAAGAACTTCAGGTATCCGAACAAAAGTACTTTACACAATCTAAAGAGGTTATTAAGAGAATGACATTCATTCTGCAACAAAAATCATCTGGGATACAAAGAATTACCTTAACTTTCAAATCAGACTAAATCCCAAATTAAATGCTACTTTTTCCTTCTATTCAAATCTACAAATATAATGAAAGATTCTGAATGTTCCTTCATTATCCACTAAGTAGGTAAATGATATCTACAGTTACACTATATGCCTATTTCAAAGTAATTTGTTTCTTACAAATACTACTATCTTCTCTTCCAAAAGTAAATTCAGAAAATGTATGGCCTACATTACTTATTTGGTAATCTTACTTTTGAACTTATTTCTAACATCCTCACTGATCAACAATCCATTCTCATTCAATGCCAATTTTATAGTTAACAATCCTCAACTTCCAAAATAAATATGCCTTATTTATAAAATTAAATACAGTAAACTCAACAAAATAAGAAGTTAACACTCTAAGTCATACCAGTGACAGTAAATAGTACATTCTACAGTACAAGATATTAATTTTATGCATTTTTCTATTTTTTAAATAAGGCAACTAGTGCATCTAGATTCAGAGGTAACTTCTGAATAATATTTCTGAATCAGCTCGATTTAAAAACCAAAACTTAATACTTCATTGATAAGTTTTATTTTTAAAACCTTATATTTAACTTAATACTTCAAAATTAATTATCAAAGACCCCTGGTTTACAATTCTAGTCTTCTGTTGTAATGACATGAGAAAAACAATTAAAATGTGCTCTAAAATAAAACTGAAATCTGAGTTACCATTTTGTATATACAGATTGTCCACATAGAACATGTTAAGAAGCTATAAAAGTTTGCCATTCTAAATAAATTAACATGTAAACAAATGTATTTATACTTTCAGCATTTAAGAAATAGCTCATGGACAGTCTTCACTAAAACAGGTACAAAATTTTACTGGTGCTTTCAGAGCAAGTAAGATTAAATCCTCAGTCTACTTTTTTTCTATGCATGTTTAAAGAATTCTAGATTGTCTTTCCCATGCTTTGTTAATTCCATTTGTTTGCTTTTATAGTGCTGAAAGTAACTGCCAATGTACTAGTCCCTAAATACATTAAAAGAAAAAATTGGCTCTAAAACCCAATTTTTGTCAATCACTCTAACCACTCTCTCTTTTGCTCTGCCATACAAGTGTGTGTGTGTGTGTGTGTGTGTGTGTGTGTGTGTGTGTGTGTGTGTGTGTGTGTGTGTGTGTGTGTGTGTGTGTGTGTGTGTGTGTGTGTGTGTGTGTGTGTGTGTGTGTGTGTGTGTGTGTGTGTGTGTGTGTGTGTGTGTGTGTGTGTGTGTGTGTGTGTGTGTGTGTGTGTGTGTGTGTGTGTGTGTGTGTGTGTGTGTGTGTGTGTGTGTGTGTGTGTGTGTGTGTGTGTGTGTGTGTGTGTGTGTGTGTGTGTGTGTGTGTGTGTGTGTGTGTGTGTGTGTGTGTGTGTGTGTGTGTGTGTGTGTGTGTGTGTGTGTGTGTGTGTGTGTGTGTGTGTGTGTGTGTGTGTGTGTGTGTGTGTGTGTGTGTGTGTGTGTGTGTGTGTGTGTGTGTGTGTGTGTGTGTGTGTGTGTGTGTGTGTGTGTGTGTGTGTGTGTGTGTGTGTGTGTGTGTGTGTGTGTGTGTGTGTGTGTGTGTGTGTGTGTGTGTGTGTGTGTGTGTGTGTGTGTGTGTGTGTGTGTGTGTGTGTGTGTGTGTGTGTGTGTGTGTGTGTGTGTGTGTGTGTGTGTGTGTGTGTGTGTGTGTGTGTGTGTGTGTGTGTGTGTGTGTGTGTGTGTGTGTGTGTGTGTGTGTGTGTGTGTGTGTGTGTGTGTGTGTGTGTGTGTGTGTGTGTGTGTGTGTGTGTGTGTGTGTGTGTGTGTGTGTGTGTGTGTGTGTGTGTGTGTGTGTGTGTGTGTGTGTGTGTGTGTGTGTGTGTGTGTGTGTGTGTGTGTGTGTGTGTGTGTGTGTGTGTGTGTGTGTGTGTGTGTGTGTGTGTGTGTGTGTGTGTGTGTGTGTGTGTGTGTGTGTGTGTGTGTGTGTGTGTGTGTGTGTGTGTGTGTGTGTGTGTGTGTGTGTGTGTGTGTGTGTGTGTGTGTGTGTGTGTGTGTGTGTGTGTGTGTGTGTGTGTGTGTGTGTGTGTGTGTGTGTGTGTGTGTGTGTGTGTGTGTGTGTGTGTGTGTGTGTGTGTGTGTGTGTGTGTGTGTGTGTGTGTGTGTGTGTGTGTGTGTGTGTGTGTGTGTGTGTGTGTGTGTGTGTGTGTGTGTGTGTGTGTGTGTGTGTGTGTGTGTGTGTGTGTGTGTGTGTGTGTGTGTGTGTGTGTGTGTGTGTGTGTGTGTGTGTGTGTGTGTGTGTGTGTGTGTGTGTGTGTGTGTGTGTGTGTGTGTGTGTGTGTGTGTGTGTGTGTGTGTGTGTGTGTGTGTGTGTGTGTGTGTGTGTGTGTGTGTGTGTGTGTGTGTGTGTGTGTGTGTGTGTGTGTGTGTGTGTGTGTGTGTGTGTGTGTGTGTGTGTGTGTGTGTGTGTGTGTGTGTGTGTGTGTGTGTGTGTGTGTGTGTGTGTGTGTGTGTGTGTGTGTGTGTGTGTGTGTGTGTGTGTGTGTGTGTGTGTGTGTGTGTGTGTGTGTGTGTGTGTGTGTGTGTGTGTGTGTGTGTGTGTGTGTGTGTGTGTGTGTGTGTGTGTGTGTGTGTGTGTGTGTGTGTGTGTGTGTGTGTGTGTGTGTGTGTGTGTGTGTGTGTGTGTGTGTGTGTGTGTGTGTGTGTGTGTGTGTGTGTGTGTGTGTGTGTGTGTGTGTGTGTGTGTGTGTGTGTGTGTGTGTGTGTGTGTGTGTGTGTGTGTGTGTGTGTGTGTGTGTGTGTGTGTGTGTGTGTGTGTGTGTGTGTGTGTGTGTGTGTGTGTGTGTGTGTGTGTGTGTGTGTGTGTGTGTGTGTGTGTGTGTGTGTGTGTGTGTGTGTGTGTGTGTGTGTGTGTGTGTGTGTGTGTGTGTGTGTGTGTGTGTGTGTGTGTGTGTGTGTGTGTGTGTGTGTGTGTGTGTGTGTGTGTGTGTGTGTGTGTGTGTGTGTGTGTGTGTGTGTGTGTGTGTGTGTGTGTGTGTGTGTGTGTGTGTGTGTGTGGCCAACTTATTCAGAAATGAAGGCAGATGAAATAGAATATGGCTGCAGTTCTTTCAGTTCTTTTATTGGCGTCCATTCTTAGATAATCTGAAACAGAAAATAAAACAGCTTAAATGTAACTGTACATTTCATTACTTTCTTACTAAAATAACACTGCCCTGGAGTAGTAATTTATACTTGGGATTTAAACTGACAATGCCTATTTAATTACCAGATGCAGAAAAATATGTCTGTACACTGCTATCTTAATTGTGACAAAATAAAATCCGACTTAAGGGGGAGTAGAAATGAAAATTTTATTTAATTTTTTTACTTAGAAGGTATTTTAATACACCATCACTCTCAAATAGTAAAGTATTAATATAGTGACTTCACTTTTTCACAATCACCCATTTATTATCTACAATAAGATAACAGAAATGCAGGCATAGTTACAAAATAAAATAACTCCAGTATACTTTTACAAGTACATAACCTTAAGATCTTAAATAGAAGTTTCTAAGCACCCTTAAAAATGTAATAGGACACTTTCTAAAATAACTAACACTCTTTAAATTTGTTTGCTCAAGAAATTGGAACACATTAAAAAGAAAACATAGTTGATTATGTTATAGCATGTTTTCTTAGTATAGGATAAGGATTGCAACTTTCATGCAATTATATCCTATACTGTCAGTTACTTCATACTGAAGTAAAAAAGTGTATATATTTTTTTAACAAAAAATGTTTAATTTTAATGAACACTGATCAGTCATTTTGCACTGTGTTATAATGGAAAATTTTAAAGTAAACATTGATTGATATTAATTTGAAAAGGTAAACTGGAGTTAACACTGAAGTAATGTAACAATTAAAATTATACTATGAGTTGACTTGAGATACTGTCTCCTTCAGATACCACAAATTTTCTTGCAAACTGGAGGCGAAACGTGCTGAAAGAAAATTTGTGGTATGTGAAGTACAGTGTCTCAGTCCACTCATAGTACAATTTTAATTACTGATAGATCTTAGGATGCAAATCCAAAATTCCACTTAGTTCATATTTTCACTACATTCATATTACTCCCTGAATAAAGATCTTTCAATGCAAACAATTTTTTTTTAATAGAGTAGTTAAATACCATCGGGATCGATCCCACTCCTTGTTGTGCGGATTTTAAGTCCCGGTTATAGGACCGGTGCCCACACAGCATCGTGAGGAAATTGAGGAGCTTACGATTGGTAAGCAGCCCTGGTCAAGAAAGCCAACTGTCCAGCTGGCGGTGTCAAGATGCTGACCACATCTCCTGCCCGTATGGGTTGGATGATCACCCACCTCTGCCTTGCGTATGTGGGCATGAGGCCAGCAGTTGGGTTGGCAGGCCTTGGCCTTATATGGGCTGTTGCACCATGGGTTATTACTATTATTATTATTAGTTAAATACCATAATCCTATTAATTTATAGATGAGTCATATTACACATCTGCTTCACTTACGATGTGTAATAAATATGACTGATCTATAAATTAATAATTATTTCGCTTCACTGTGGTGTTCCAATACAGTTAAATCTCGATATACCATAATCTTAGTTTTGTTCTCTATTAAGTACACTTTTGGTTTAAGCTTTACACTTGTTGCATATTAATATTATCTTTATGCAATCATAAACATTTTAATTTACTGGTTGAGTAAACTAACACATACATCAAAGTATAAAATTGAAAGAAGCGTAGAAACAGTGAAGCACAACTTAGCACAAAGGTGGATCGAGAAGATATTGACACACTGCTTCCATCACACTGTTTTTTCACAGGACATGTTTCAAGAGCTTTTGCTCTCATCATCTGCTGGAACTCCACTAGTGCAAATTGTAGTGGTTTCCTCTTTCTCCATGTCGTTGATAGATGGCATGATGTACTTGTCAAAGATGTCCAGTGGTGGAGTTTCAAAAACTAAATCAAAAGAAAAGAAATACCTTTGTGGACATATGTTTTCTAAAGAAATGCTTGAAATTTAACACAACACCAAATTTCACCAGAAAAATTGTTAAACACAAGAATAATAGCAAACAACAAAAAGCAGCAGAAAAACGGTAAAAAAAAAAAAAAAAAAAAAAAATGGATTTTTTTTTTCAAATTTATAATATAAATAATTTATACTATAAATTTATAATAACATTTTTTAAATTTAAAATTTTTAAATGAATTTTTTTTTTTTTAATAAATCAAAAGTTTTTCTCTTGCAATACTAGAAAATAAGGCAATTACATCAAAAGAAACAAGTTTATCAGTTGATGTGTGTTTGGAGGAATTTAGTAACAGTGACGTCAAAATTAATATAAAAATTATTTGTGGTTGGTTTATTGACATTCGTCACTTACTTTTTCATATATTTATGAGAGACTAGTTTCAAAGGCCCTGGCCTCCATTTTCAATCTAGAGATTCATAAATATATGAAAAAGTAAGTGACGAGTGTCAATAAACCAACCACAAATAATTTTTATATTAAGTTTATCAGTCTTAGATAATACAACACAGTCAATCTTTTTAATACTTAAAACTCTCAAATTTATCAAAATTACAAAACTTATTATGTAACCATTTAGCTAAATTGTAAGTTGGTGAATTTATACAATTTACAATAGGTCTCATTTTATTTCCAGGTTTATGAATTTTAGGAAGGGCATATATTCTAGGTAAAATAGGATTACTAACTTTTACAAAAAAATTTCTTTATTTGATATAACTTTCACTTCATTAAGTATTTTATTAAAATTTGAAATACAGGACTGTAACGGATCTTTATTAACTTTTTTGAAACCTTTGCCTAGAAGCAGAAGCTCTACTCTATTTTTGTAATCAGATTTATCTAAAATTACAATCCTATTACCCTTACCTGCTTTAGTAAAAATTAAATCTTTTTCATTTAATGATTAAATAATCTGTTTATTATTATTTCTCTTACGATGTTACAAATTGTTATATTTGTGTAATATTCATTGCTTCACTGTAGCTAGCTTCATTTTCTACGTAAACAAAAAGAAATATTGACATCAGAACTAAAGAACATAGGAAACATTAAAAATGGTGAAACAGAAAAATCAGCAGTGGCTTTTCATTTTTTGAATACTACACATGACATCAACTTGGAAACATCTTTAATAAAATATGTTAATCACCCTATAGACCGTTCCGTATGGGAAAAAAAATCTTCATTAACAAAAATCGTCAGAGAGTCATGAATATTGAAACTACACCACCGGACATCTTTGACAAGTAAATCATGCCATCTATGGCATGGAGAAAGAGGAAACCACTACAATTTGCACTAGTCGAGTTCCAGCTGAAGAGAGCAAAAGCTCTTGAAACATGTCCTGTGAAAAAACAGTGTGAGTGAAGCAGTGTGTCAATATCTTCTCGATTCACTTTTGTGCTAACACATACATACCCATATTCCCATGCACACAGTGGTCTAGAAACTCTACATGCACTTGACAATTGCGTATTCTTTAAAGATGAGCATGGGAAGGAAAGGGAATTTTCAGGACTTGGCAAACTATCTTGTCAATCACAGACAATAATTTATACAACTTGAGCAACATTTGAGCATTTATATACCTTTTAAGTTTGTTCTGCTAACCATTATAGATTAAAATAATTGGCGTTAAATGAGCATTAAATACATGTATGCGCAGGACGTCTATACACGTCCATATCGGTTTGGGGCATGTTAACTTGGACGTCATATGACGTCCATATCGGTGAAAGGGTTAAACAAGCTAGAATCTTTACTGAAGTCTGAAAGTCTGTGCATCCTGAATTTGGAGAGGAATGTTTTTCCTTCTTCCTTCCATTCATTTCTTTATTTCTTTCTTTTCTAACACAATTTATACAGCAAAATGGCAAGGTTTCATTCTTTCTATTCTCAGTTTCAACTGTTGCAAAACATGAAATATTCAAGACCAAATTAGTAATTTGTACATTTTCAAAAAGAAGTTAACATACATCAACATAAAGGCTGTTGTATTTAGTGGATCACAGTAACAGATTCTGCACACTCCTTATACTTATTAATGAAAAATCCTAAAGGAGAAAGCCCTTTAGGTTATTCAAATGAATAGAATATGTACACAAATGATGGACTTATTCCTTCACAAAGGGAAAAGAGCAGAGTGCTGCTTTGGATTCCACTACAAGAGTGATTGGGAAGACTTCCAGGACTTGTAGAGGGATGCAAAGACAGGGATATTTAGAACACTAAACAAATATCTATTGTATTTACCTTCTGCCAATTCACATGCCTTTGAATGGAGAAATTCACCATGGTGGAATAAAATGAAGCATAGGATTACTGTTCCTTGTGATTAATCACTGAATCTGATAAGTGATAGGTAAGCTACAAAATCCATGGTGTTTAAGTTAATTATCTATTAATATGCCAATAAGAAAGTCTTGATAACTAGTGGTATTTTCTCAAATTTCCTTTATGATCATAATATTTGTTATGTATATAAAAATAAATCTTCTATACATAATGTTATCACCTCTGTTTACCATTTGTTATCACAAATCAAAAACTACTGCAACAGAGAAAGTAGTTATAGTGAAAACTATGTGCTCTGTCTAATTTTTTGCCAAGATGATGACGTATAAGGATTTGGACAAAATTACTGGTGCAGTCAATCTGCAAGGGTGGTCTGAAAAGTTTCCGACCTCAACATGAAAATGGCAGCACATGTTAATAAAAGCTAGTGAATTACGTTGTTCATCTGTTGACAGTTACTCAGCAAAGTTTCAGCCATTTTGGATGCTCAGTTGTTATGTACCAGTCGTTTGAGTTGATGTGAGTGTTTTTATGAAAATGGACAAAATTGAGTATCAAGCTGTCATATATTTCTTTTTGAAAGGCAATAAGCCTATGCAAAACAAAGATGAGTTGGATTCTGTGTGTGGGGACTCTGCACCATCACTAACCACACTGAAATTTTGGGCAGCTGAATTTAAACGTGGCCGTAAGAACTTGGGAGACAAATGTTTGGGACATCCAATAACTGCAACTACCGACGAAAACATCGCGAAATTTCACCAAATTGTGCTAGACGACCACCAAATTAAAGTGAGAGAAATAGCAGAGGCTATGAACAAGTCTAAAGATCATGTTTGTCACATATTAAATCAACATTTAGACATGAGAAAGCTGTCCGCACGTTGGGTGCAGCGTTTGCTCACGTTAGATCAAAAACGAGTTCTGATGAACATTTCCAATGCTCTGTTGCCGCAGTTTAGGCACAATGAATCCAAGTTTTGGCGCAGATTAATTACTGTAGATGAAACTTGGACACACCATTATAAGCCTGAAACAAAAATACAGTCCAAACAGTGGCTCCAAGAAAAGAAAACCTGTTTTTTCGGCTGATGGTGACTATTTTTTGGGATAGTCATGGAGTTATTTTAATCGATTATCTTCAAAAAGGAAAAACCATTACAGGAGCATACTACGTATCATTACTTGACAAGATGAAGGCAGAACTTGTGGAAAAACAGCCACAATTGCAGAAAAAGCAACTCCTGTTTCACCATGACAATGCACCGTTTCACACCTCAGCGGTTGCAATGGCGAAAATCCATGAATTACGCTTTGAACTGTTTGACCATCTTCCTTAACAGATCTAGCCCCAAGCGACTTCTTTTTGTTCCCTCATCTGAAAATTGGGCTCAGAGGACACAGATTTTTGTCACATGAAGAGGCAATCACCTTCGTGAACAATTATTTTGCAGAGAAAAATGCAGAGTACTATTTGGATGGGTTACAGAGATGGGAGCATCGCTGGGAGAAGTGTGTAGAGTTACAAGGAGACTATGTTGAAAAGTAAAAAAAACAATTTCAATTTCTGAAAAAATGTCTTCTATCTTTATTAGGTCGGAAACTTTTCAGACCACCCTCATATATGCATACATAGCTGTAGTGAGAGCATACTAATAGTAAATATGAGTAATGTGGAAAGCAGAATAAGCAACAACTGCTGATGGACACATTGTGTTTCCATGGCAATCTTCCCTCTAAAGTAGCTCCAACCATGAGCTGCCATCACTCTTGTCCCCCTTTGCTTAAGTTGGACTTTGAAGAGTAGTATATTGCCACATACTACAGGGTGCATGCAAATGATCTGAGTGGCTTCAAAAAATTATTATAGTATTGCAGCAATCTAGATGAGGGGTCGTTCTTCAGAGTTGATACCGAAATTAAGGGATGCAATGTATAAAGAATCGTAATGGATTTCAAAGGAACGTATATTTGTGTGGAACGCATTCAGGTGCAGCTGAGTCGAATAGCAATCGTGTTGAATAGTTGTTTCAACAAAAGAAACGTAAGAAACAATGTTCTTAGCAGGGTTCTAAAGGGTAAGCACTTGACTCTGTTTGAAAAGGTATTCTTCAGACCCTTAAGGGCACTGGGAGGTTATTTTTACCCAGAACAAGGCTAATTTTTACCAATATTAAAATTTGAATATATAGAAAAATAAACATTATCAGAAATTGAAATTCGGTATGATTACTGTATATGGATGTGTGCATTTAGCTACTGTATAATATTTAAATTACGTTCACATAGGTCCATGCAAAAGGGGCATAAATCACACCGTGTGTCCTGAAAAAAATATTGCACCCTATATTTCAGGTGCACTTTACTTGTAGGAATTTAAAGCTACATGCACAAAATTTTATCCTAAATAACCTAAGATACAGTTTTATAATATGGCTAAATGATATAGTTTATACTATGCACATGAAAAATTAATTAGTTTTGAGTAAAAAGAAAAAAAAAAACAAAGATAATATTTTCAAGGACTGAATATTTGTTTTCATCCATTTTATGAATCACACGAATATAACTGTTAGCCGAATGTGTCCAAGGAACATTGACAAATAACCACTACAAATTTTGTGTCAATATCTTTTATAGTTTTTGAGAAACATGCACCTAAAGTATGAAAAATCAAGGTTTTGGGAAATCACGATCTAAGAGTAAGCACCATTCTCAGGAAGTAGGTGTATCATTACGCCGCCATGTTTAAATTGACGAATTAAAGGACTTTAATACCATCTGACAACCTATGTTATAGAAATCATTTTAATGCTGAAGAATTAGATAATTTTTTAACATTAAAAACAAAAGATGGATTTTTTGAAACTTATCGACCTCCCAGTGCCCTTAATAATGGCATGGCTGAGACTAATAATCACAATGCATAAAATAGTTACAAAGGGAATCTTTGTATGAAAAGAGGGCATCCAGAAGTGAAAGTTACACACCCACGCACAGCTGTGCATAGTAAGAAGAAAGACAGTCCGAGGCGTGAAGCCGATTAAGGCAGTTATCTGGTTCTGTCTTGGGCAAGGCAGACCAGAAGTGATGAGAGATCTGTCGGTTCATACGTAACGAATTAAGTATTATCGAGTAATAAGCATTTCACATACAGTAACACTAAACAGTGATATTGGTAAGCCTTGGTTGGCAGCTTCAAGTTTGATGTAATGATAAAAAGAAGTACTCATTAAACCAGTTTGAAACGGGCATTCCAGTGTCATTAAAACCATCCTTCTCATACATATCCATGCATACCCTGAGAGAAACCTCATTGCTTTACCCTGCGCTAACCACTATTGCTTCAAACTGTAGCGTCAACGTGGAACTGTGCGCCACCCATTTTATTTGCTTCAAACTGGGCCCAACATGGGGATCGATACGAGGAGGTTTGACACGAGAAGCAGATTCAACCCTGAGCTACCCATATTATTCATTACAAGCTGTAGTGTCAACGTGGAACTGTGTGCCACTCATTTTATTGCTTCAGAGTGTACGCTGCATAATGGAGAGTGCTGTTAGGTTGCTACAGTATTATCTGACTGAACACTACAAACACTGCATACTCTGATATAGTAACTCAAAAGTTTTTTTAATAGCTTGTAGGTGCTCGATATGTGCTCTACGAGTGACTTTACAAATATCAACTTGATATTCAAGTTCAGCCCACACTCGATGTAGCATTTCCCTGTTAATTTCACCAAACACATTACTGATGATCTAGTTCTCATGGATCAGCAGGAAATGGTGGCGAGTAAACTGCATCCGTCACATAACTCCATACGAAAAAGTTGCATGGGGGAGGTCGGGAGAGCATGGAAGCCACGACATGAGTGCATTATCTTTATTCCCGGTACAACCTATCCATTGATCTCAAAGTCTGGTGTTCAGGAAGTCACAAACATCACATTGGTAATGAGATGGAGCACTAGACTATTGCCCACCTCGGCAGCGTGGTGGTAGCATGTCTGCCTTATGCTCAAGAGGTCCCGAGTTCAAATCTCAGTCAGGGTGAGTTACCTGGATAAGGCTTTTCCAGGGTTTTCCCTTATCCTGAAAGACGAATATCAGGTAACTCTAAGCTCTATGGACCCTGGGCTCATTTGAGCATCATTTCACCCATTCCATTAATCGCCCGATATGACTTAACGTTGGAGGACATAAATTACAGAAAAACTATCCTGTTGGTAGATGACAGTATTGGTCTCCAACTGTGGCATAAGCCAATTCTCTACGTTGTCCAGGTAGATGTGCCCTCAGTTCACAATTTAGTAAAAAAGTTTTTGTTCCATCACCACAGAGAAGGCTGTAGGTAACTGCAACCAACAAGTCACACCTTCAAGGTTGGTAATGAAGCAATTGGCCCAAAATTAGTCCATAAAAAATTAAAAGCTATGTGACAGTGTGAAAAACTTGTCTACTAAAGGTTATTAATGGTTAAAATTGAGTCATACCTTTTAAAACTTGAAACTTAACGTCCATTTAAAAAAATCAAGAATGTTTTCGGGACTGACTGCCATAAGAATTAAAATAATTTTGGTAGTCTGCCGACCTGGTCACTGATCCATCTCTAAGTGGGGGTAGAGGGATAGGTAACAATATAGCACATGAGAGTAGGCAGTACTCTAAGTATTGCAGTTATAACTTGAAGGTGGTAGTGTAAAGGCAACTGTTGACAATGCTTTCTATTTGAAGAAAGAGTGCTTTTGTCAGAATATGTTTTTCATGGTTAAGTTTATGGAAAATGTGAAACAAAAATTTTGAATGCATTTTCCTGATTTCTTATTCCAAATCACCATACTGTATGTGATTTGATAAAAGAAATTCTGTGAAACCGGGGAAGTTTGTGATGCATTAGAAATGGCAGGCCTACAATTTTAATGGCAATAAAACTTGACAAAATTTTGGGTATAATGCTACATAGTCCTATGAAATCAAAGTGCAAATTAGTACAAGAGACAGGAGTGTCTAAATGGACAGCCTATAAGTAACAAAGTGCGTGAGAAACATGTAACCCAACAATATTTTAGTGGTGCATTAGAAGAAATTAGAAGAAAGTAATTGCACACAGAGACTGGTATATTATATATAGTTCCAGAGAATTGTAAATCAACATGGACCTTTCTTGAAAAAAGCATGGTTTCACCTATCCAGACATGTAAATTCTTAAAATTCATGGGTGTGATCTTCAGCAAAACCCTATGCAGTGGGAAAAACAATGTTGCATCCAGACGTAATCAGAGTGTGAGCTGCCATATCTAGAGCATGCATAATAAGAACAATCTTTTATGAGACCCCCCATGAATTTGAACATTTACTGCTCCAAGATTAGTTATCCATTTATTGCTAGGCTGAATGAAAATGAAATAGAGTACAATTTTTTCCAACAGGACAATGCTCTGGCACATACTTCACACCAATCGCTTGGATGTTTACAAGAATTTTTTGGCAAAAAAGTTATCACTAAAGGACTTCAGCCATTGCAGTACCTGATTTAACACCAACAGAATATTTCTTTTGGAGCATGGCCAAATCTGCAGTATATACTAATAATCCATAATCAGTGCACTTAAGATCAATATAAATGTCTTTTACTAAGACTAATAAGACACTTATTGAAGTGTTTATAAGTGCAAAAGAGTTGAACTCTGCCTTCACGAACAAGGAAAACATTTCCAGCATCTGTTACGATTGTGGTAGGCATGTCATTTTATAATGGCTGCTTTATGACCTAGTAAGTTAGAGTTGCTGCCAATAAAAATGTAGTCCCTAGTGGGTGTACCCTGTTGTGTCTAGTGCAGAAAGGGTTTCCTGATGTACTCTAGTAATAATATAGACATTAATATAAAAATTATTTGTGGTTGGTTTATTGACACTCGTCACTTACTTTTTCATATATTTATGAGAGACTAGTTTCAAAGGCCCTGCCTCCATTTTCAATCTCTTCCCAACTGGCATCTGTTGTTATCTGCTCTCTCTGGTGGTGGAACTATGAACTTTTTTGTCAAATTATCTACTGGCGGGATTTCAAAGTTCATTACGCAATCCTTATTTTTCCAGATGAATATGTTCTCCCATGTTGTCAATCTATTTTGGTTTATCACTCCTTTTAATAATTTTGGATTTGGATCAATGTCATGGTTTTCATTCCAAAAATGAAATGCTACTGCTGACTTGTCTTCTTGTTTCAATCTGATGTTTCTATAGTGTTCTTTGACTCTGGTTTTTAAATTTCTTTTTGTTTGACCTATGTAGCATTTTTCACAATTCTTACAATTTATTTGGTATATTCCAGATTTGTTACCTGAAGGAATTTCATCTTTTGTTTTTGAATTTAGTAATTTTAAAATTGAGTATCTATTAGTAGGTGCCAAGATGATATTTTGTTCCTTGAATATCTTTTTAACTTTATTAAATGTTTTTGGATGATATGTGAATGAACTGAATATGCTGTTGCTTTCTTTTTCTTTAATAAATGTGGTTGCTTCCTTAATGGTTTTCTTTAGTTTAAATTTTCTAATTTTCTTCAACACCAAACTTTTGTTGTATCCGTTTTCTTCTGCTATGTGTATTATTGCTTTTTGTTCCTTGAAATATTCTTCTTTTTCCATGGGTATGTTGACTAGTCTGTGTGTAAGGCTTACACACAGACTAGTCAACATACCCATGGAAAAAGAAGAATATTTCAAGGAACAAAAAGCAATAATACACATAGCAGAAGAAAACGGATACAACAAAAGTTTGGTGTTGAAGAAAATTAGAAAATTTAAACTAAAGAAAACCATTAAGGAAGCAACCACATTTATTAAAGAAAAAGAAAGCAACAGCATATTCAGTTCATTCACATATCATCCAAAAACATTTAATAAATTTAAAAAGATATTCAAGGAACAAAATATCATCTTGGCACCTACTAATAGATACTCAATTTTAAAATTACTAAATTCAAAAACAAAAGATGAAATTCCTTCAGGTAACAAATCTGGAATATACCAAATAAATTGTAAGAATTGTGAAAAATGCTATATAGGTCAAACAAAAAGAAATTTAAAAACCAGAGTCAAAGAACACTTTAGAAACATCAGATTGAAACAAGAAGACAAGTCAGCAGTAGCATTTCATTTTTGGAATGAAAACCATGACATTGATCCAAATCCAAAATTATTAAAAGGAGTGATAAACCAAAATAGATTGACAACATGGGAGAACATATTCATCTGGAAAAATAAGGATTGCATAATGAACTTTGAAATCCCGCCAGTAGATAATTTGACAAAAAAGTTCATAGTTCCACCACCAGAGAGAGCAGATAACAACAGATGCCAGTTGGGAAGAGATTGAAAATGGAGGCAGGGCCTTTGAAACTAGTCTCTCATAAATATATGAAAAAGTAAGTGACGAGTGTCAATAAACCAACCACAAATAATTTTTATATTAATTTTGACGTCACTGTTACTAAATTCCTCCAAACACACATCAAATATAGACATTATTACTCCTCTGTACACTAATTATGCACATATATTTACTTGTATTCTTTGTATTCCAAGAGTTTGTGTTGATTGAATTTCAATTTGTCTGAAGTCTGTTGCAATCTATTTTATTTACAACATTTTAAAAACTTGTGCTATATTTGTCCATTAATTCATCATTATTTAATGCCAATGTCCACATTTTTTCAGTACATATTTGTTTAATTCTGATCTCTCTTTATTCAACAGGTTACAATCCCACACTATGAGACTCACTCTTTGGATTTCTTTACACATACACAATGAATCATCCTTGATCTTATAACTTTGCAGATATACACCAAACTTTCCAGTCCTATAATAGCTGCTGTTAAATTGTGAGTCAGCTTCAGTTTCATCTTCAGTCTTGTCTTAGCTGTTGGAATGAATGTTCTATACTGCTCATTTGGCTGAAGTTTGCCATTCATTTTCCCACCTGTGTAGGCTTTCTTCCCTCAGGTTGCTTTTCACTGCGCTCATTGATGTAAGACTATGCTTGCTCCAGATTTGTGCTAGTGGCAGCTTCTTTTGCCAGGAGTTAGCAACTCATTCCTCAGAGTCCAACATGGGCTTCAACCCAGTATCTGCCAGTTTGTATTGTTAGTGTGTGCTGTAATGGTTCTCCTTGGTCATAAACAAAGTTGCTTAATATATGTTATATCAAAATAATATTAGGTTAGCATAGATATTCTATACTGATTATTTTGCATGGGAAGGAAACATACAGCTATTACAGAAAAACACATAATAGATAAGGCATATATATAAAATAAGAAGTGTATGATGGACTAGAAATGTAGATGAACGTAGAAACAGAAATATGAGGTCCCTCAAGGTTGAGAACACAAGTCGGTCAGCTTTCTTCATAACAGGTCCACCTCTAGGAGCAATGCCTCCGAACCATGTGAAGGGTCAGTCGGTCTGCTGCTCTGTTCTCTATTTCATGCCAATACGTACGTGATCGATACAATAGAGTTGTAGATTATCCGAATTTCTAAACCTTTTGCAGCGTACGTGCCTTGGAATTAAATAAGTGGACCCTGTGGTAAACTTCCAATCAACGTTCGGTCATGCACACATACAAAATTCGTACGATGGTTTAAACTCGAAATTGAAGCCAACCAATTACAGTTTAGAACTTACACACATGATTCACACAAAAATTCGAAATGTAACGATAGAGGGGGAAATCCAGGAGATAGTGGATCCGTGATTTTGATAGCGGAGACACTCTGTCGGTCAGGCGTAGTGGAACCACGTCGTACATACCAGTGCGGTAGGAATACACTGAATACTTAACACATGTAAAGAACTCTTTCGTTACCACCAAACATAACACACGAGTCTACAAACAGAGACTTTCCAGGTGGCAAGTGAGGTATCTAATTACAGTGGTGAATAAATTGATCATGGAGCAGTCTAGGTGTTTTCTTCGCTAACCACACCACATCCAGTCAGGACATATCCCACACCCTGGAACAAAGAAGAGACTCCATGCAGAGCAAACCCCAACGAAAACCCCGACCTGTGCAGGAAACCTCCCCCATCCGTAACCCTCACCCATCACCTTCCCTACTTTATGAGGTGCTGAGTGCTGGGAGGACTCAACCAGGTTCCTAACGGGCAAGGACCACCTCAGTGCAATATACTCTTTGTTTATTCATTTGGTCATCATGGCTGTTGTTAAAATGAAAGTGAATCGAGAAGATATTGACACACTGCTTCACTAACACTGTTTTTCACAGGACATGTTTCAGCTGAGTCTCAACTAGCAACAACTCTTGAAACATGTCCTGTGAAAAACTGTGAGTGAAGCAATGTGTCCATATCTTCACGATTTACTTTTAACTTATGCTTCACTGTCTACGCTTCTTTCAATTTTTATACTTTGAATGGCTGTTGTTTCTTAGCAAGTCCATGGTAATGTTACCTTTAGTATGTACTGCTGTGGTTTTGTCTGAACTCATTTGTTCTTATATTTCCTTAACCTTTTCCACTGCTTTCAGGATTGCCAACTGCTCAACTTCATTACTGGAACATTTAGGATACAACTTATATCTGAGGTAATGGACTGGATGACTGTCTATGACCCCACTCCTTTATTCACATTTACTGCCATTTGTGTAAATTTGCATGGGTCTTCTTTTTTGTCTTCTTTCCTGGTACATTCCATCAGATGTTGCCATTCCCTGAAATTTCTTTTGCCTTCAATGTTTTCTTACTTGTGTGTTATTCTTTTTTTGATTAAATTTTGGTATTTTGCTATCTCTGTGAGCTTAATGTCTATGGGTGGAATTCCACCTATTATGTTCAACACTTCATACAAAGTTGTCCATAGACCTTTGTCATTTTGATGTTTATTAAATTTTGCACCTGTGTAATCTCGTTTTAAGTGGGTATTGATGGCATCAACACAAGCTGTAGTCCAGACAGAAGAGGTAATATTGCACCTTTCAAGATTATGTTCAGTGCTTCACAGCCTAGTCCCCAATTTATTTTAGCAGACCTAAATAAAGCGTGCACAAGTTCTAGGGCTTTTTTTTTTGTGTGTGTGTGTGTGTGTGCTAAATGCGTTTATCGAATAAAAACATTTTGTCAAATATGATCCCGACATACTTCATTATAATTAATGAATTATACAAAGAGTCGACTGAGACATACTGTACTTACATACCTCATGCCAGATGTCGTCTCCGGTGAACCATCAACAGCTGAAGCACCCAAGTTCCTGCCAGTCGAGAACTTCTTGATAATGCCTTCAAATGGAGGCAATGTTTTGAAAGAAAATTGAGGTATGTGAAGTACAGAGTGTCTCAGTTGACTCATATAATTTAATTATTGCATTACTTCACAGTGTTAATTCCAACTTGCTTTTTCAAATTATACCTCATAGTGTTTGTCTCCTGTGTAATGTTATTTAAATAAATGCAAAGGCCTGGCTACATTTTAGGTTTTTTCCTTATACCATTATTGCTTGTGTCTTTTTGCATTAAGTGTAATCTTTCTCTCACCAGCCCACAATGTCATTTTTTACACTTCAAAGTTAGCATAATTTTCCCTCTCCAAGCTTGTAGCCCTTCTGATTAGTAATACCATGTCATACGCAAAGGTGTCATCTGTGTACACTGTTTATATGACAGTTGTAGCGTAGATTGTAGCATATCTGCCTCACGTTCAAGAGGTCCCGAGTTCGAATGTTGGTCTGAGTAAGTTACCTGGATAAGGCTTTTTCCAGGGTTTTCCCTTATCCTTAAAGATGAATGTCGGGTAACTCTAAGCTCTTTGGACCCTGGGCTCATTTGGGCAAAATTTAAACCATTTCACTCATCGTCCGATGTGACTTGCTGGAGGACGTAAAAAGACAGTTTCAGTAATGAGTCAAACTGCAGGTTCCAAAGTCCAGAACCACAGCCAGATCCTTGAGGGATTACTATCAAATGCCCCTTCAACATCCAGTCTAATAACTAAACTTTGTCCATGTTCTAGGATCTCTTCTATGAAGTTTTTAACTTACATGATAGCATCAACTGTGATCTGAAGCCAAAATTATTGCTTTCAGCATGTCATTGGGGTATAGATGGTGCATTATCCTCTTAATGAGTAATTCCTCCAACATTTTCTGACCACGTTTAGCAAGCTTATCCAGCAGTATTTTGATGGTTTAATTTCTTCATTTCCAGGTTTCACAATCGATATGATTCTTGCCTGTTACCATATTTTGAGGCAAGTTTCGGTTTCTAAGTACCCATTGTATACTGCTGTTACAGAGGGAACTAGTTGAAGTATATTGCTTGACTTTGCTGGGATTCATTGTGTTTATAATCATGTACATTTTATGTACTGTAAATGGTTTGTCATCATTCATTTGGTGGGAGTATCTACTAATCCTGTTGTGCACGACCCATCAAATATCCTTAGCGATTGCAGGTTGCTTGCTTTCTTCATCTTAAAAGGAGCAAGTTTGTTGACAGCATTCCATATTTTGTGTGCGCATGCAGTAGAATATGTAAACTGACTTGTCCTCTAACATGTATGTGATCAAAAAGAGTAAATATTTTATCTCATTAATACTAAATTCCTCCAAACATCAGTTTAGAATGCTCAAGCCAATTCAAAGCGGTTAACAATATTTATCATTTTTATAACATGATCAGTAGGGTTTAAGAATGGTTTATCAGCTAATTTTTGTCTTAATGAAAAACAGTTGGAAAAGAGAAAGTTACACATAAAAATAAAGAAGAAAGAGAGGGGACTGTATGTGTAAGAACTATGGTGTGAAGGTTAAAACGGCAAAAAGATTGGTATAATCAAAACAAATGTCTTACCCAGGGGAAAAGCAATGTTAAACATTTAGTTTGGAATGTAACGGAACTACAACATACAGATAAAAGTGTTTGATAAAATGGCTCGTAATGTACAGAATAACTTTAAAAGCACACTTTTGATAAAAGCTCTTAAGAACACGTCCAATACTTAAAAAACAGAAATGGACAGTACCAAATGGGAATGATAAAAAGGGAGAGGGTGAGAGGAGGGCAGGGAGAGAGCAATCATATCAAGGGGGGTGGGAATGACTGCTATCCTCATCCCCAGTGAGCATTCAACACATGTTTATGTTTGAACTTGGACTCGAACAAAACACTGGAATCATGAATTTATTACCATTTCCAACCCTTTCATAAAGTTGTACATGATGTAATGTTTGATAATAAAGAGCCACATACGCAATAGTAGTGGACCATGAAATAATGGAAAGATAAAGGAATAGTCACATCAAATCATCAGAACAGGCACTCTTCAAGCTATAATAATTTCTCATTGTGCTGCATGATGTCTATAGGGTAGCAAAGCAAATGAGATGTGAATATTCCAGTGTTGAGACTATACAAGATCTGATATCGACCTTGGCTATACCCTTTACCGCCTGGTTACCTTGACCTGCTATGGTGGTGCCTGTTGTGGCTACTACTTGAGCTGGAACTTGATGGGGAATGAGAACTGGATCTGGACTTGCTGGTTGACTTGCCACTGGAAGAATGTGATGATCTGCAAATAAACATTTAACATGCACTTACTGTTGTGAAAAGTTTACAAACAGAATATCTAAATGCTATGTTTGTATAATGAGAAATTCTGGCAACCTCTAGTGCATGAGTACGCACAGTGTATCCTTTTAGTTCCTGTCCTAAAGCAATTGAATACCTGGGTATAACGAGAGCATTATTATTAAATTTTAGATGAGTCGCATTTTTTAACACATCTGCTTCACTTTCGTACCTATTTTGAGGACATGTTTCGCAAATCTTCGCTTGCATCTACGGCTCTTGTGCGACTGACGCTAGATCCAGCGGTGTGGTGTTCCAATACAGTTGAATCTCGATATAGAGAGCATTATTGATTTAATTATGCACTGAGGAAAGCAGGAGTCAATCTGTAATCTGATATTTTTCTTTTCTGCCCTTTATGTGCAAGTATTATATAGGAAAGTTGAATAATCTTGAAAAATAAAAAGGAATGACCAAGGGTATAAATCAGGGAACTTGGGGTCTGTATTAAAACCCTCACTGCTTGAGTTACCATGGCAAACTATCCAATATAGATATTGAACTTGCTCATCTGATCCAAATAATGGATCAAACATTCAAGACAATCACAAATATTACAGATATCAAGCTTCAAAGGCAACTCACTATGTTGCAAGTATTTTAAATGTCTGGGCTTTCATAGCTAACTGCTATTTGTAACTTTTAATCTGTACAAATTAAATTAATAGTGGATTATTCTTATTTTAAACATGTAGAGTTTTATAGTTACAATCGTCAATTACAAAAATTGTTTCTAAATTGGTTAAACATATGAGATACAAAAATTCCTTCATACCTAATCTTGAGTCTAACATCTATCTATAACTTACACTCAACCCGTTGGTTATCTGAGTAATGAAACCCCAACTTTTAGATTTCCTTAATGTATTTTTCCTTGTCTTTCTTTACTATCCTGATCCATCTTTTTCTTACTCTTCCTAAATATTCTCCAATCATTTTAATCCTTTTTGTATCCGTATTGTGACTTTGTGGGTTTGTGAAGTCAAAAGTCCAGGTTACAAAACACCAAAAAATTGCTTTTTATTTCCGTAGAAACACACTTTGATCAGCCTTCACAGTCCAGAATTACGTCACATTCACAATACAACTTGCAAGGTCATCGACCACAAACACAGCTATTCACGCACGCGAGTTCAATTACTGACTGACTCTCTCTGTGGCGGGCGGGATCCCTTTTTATAGATTACTCACATTCCGGAATTTTCTCAAACAATTGAGATGCGGCTAGAACAAAAACGAACCCTCGAGAAATCCATCTCCTTCCCCCCACCGTTTTGGCGAGCTTTTATCAACACACTGCACTGCCTGTCTCTTTGAACTAGTGGCCCGCGCCGACTCAATCAACAATGGGCTCGAGACACTGCTCCCTCCTCAAGGCTGGTCGTTCCGAACAGCACCATCGTAGCGGGCTAGATGATCCAGGTGCACCACCAACATCGTTCCTTGGGGCACCTTCTGGATGCGATAGAACACGTCGTTAATCTTCTACACCACCCGGTACAGTCCTTGCCAAGGCTGCTGAAGCTTCAGACAGCATCCCTTGGTCCGGGTAGGGTGGTACAACCAGATTAAGTCACCTTGCTGGAACACTTAGCTGTTGGCTTGCCTGTCGTATCGGGTCTTCATGCGGTCACTCGCTATCTGGATGTTCTGACAAGCCATCTTGTGCATGTCGTGGAGACGGTCCACCAGGTTCTCCACACACTCGGTGGCTGGCTTCTTCGCCTACGGGGGGGCTCCCAAAAGCCAGGTCACAAGGGAGGCATAACTCTCCGCTGAACATAATGCTGGCTGGCATCATCCCAGTGGTGTCGTGTCGACGAGCGGTAGGCCAGCAAGAACAGTGGCACCTTGTCGTCCCAGTCTCGCTGATGGCTGGCCATGACCTTCCTCAGATGTTTTTCTAGGGTCTTGATGTACCTCTTGTTCATGTCGTTCACTGCGGGTGTAGGGGTGTTGTGCGGGTCTTGTTCACCCCAAGTCTTTCCAGTGCCTCCTTCATCCCGTTAGACTCAAAATTGGTGCCCTGGTCACTGTGGAGCTGTAACAACACCCCAAAATGACAGAACAGTTGCTGCACAAGGCAGTCTTTGACTGTCTTCGCCTCCTGGTTCGAGCTGGCATACACCTCCGGCCACTTGATGAAATAGTCCACGGCCACCATCAGGTATTTGTTGCCTCGGTCAGACACTGGGAATGGTCCAGCTATGTCGACAGCGATCCGTTCGAATGGCGCTCCGACGTTGTACTGCTGCATGTGACCCCAGCTCCTAGTTTGGGGGCTGCGACTTGCCGCGCACACGTGACATTGACGGCACCATCTCTAAGCGACTGCTCGGAGCCTGAGCCAGTAGTAGTGCTGCCGGAGTTTGTCGATCGTCCGGTTCGCTCCCAGGTGTCCTCCTGAAGTACCGGCGTGCACTTCCTCCAAGACTTCCGGGACCTTACTTTGGGGAACTACCAATTGCTCTCCCTGCGTCTTCCCATTGGGTGATTCCCATACCCTGAACAGCCCCCGTAGGGGAGGGGATCCGTCCCCTTCAGCTGCCAAAGTGCGGGCACTGCGGACCCTTAGCACTCGTGGTACCTCTGACGTTACTAGAGGAACCTTGGGCCGAACATCTGAGCCCCTCCTTCGGGAGTTGTTCGGATTGGGTTGGACTCGAGGGGGCAGTGTGTTCCCGATACCCGTGGGAATCGGGTACGTCTTCGGACGGGGTTGAGGGAAGCCATTAATTCTCCCGGGTACTAGCCTGCAAAGCTAGTACAAGGTGTGCTAGATCACCAGGCGGCCCCACCGAGGTTTTCGGTAGTCTTCACCTTTGGTGTTGGCGCGCGTAAGTGGCGTATCCACTTCCATCCCGTCTTGAGTCCATAGGACCAGATGGAGGGGCTTGTTAGGTATCAAGGTCTTGCCCTATGGAAAGACCCATGGAGGTTGCCGAGCGCCCTTTGGGACAGCTCGGATAACTCCTTGGTAGCAAGAGGCCCGGGTCCTGTTCCTACAGGTTCAGGACTAATGGGGTGGAACCTCTGGGCTTAAACCCTGAACAGCACACCCTCTTTGGTCTTCAAAGACTCCCATTGGGCCCAGTACGACTTGTACGCAGTGCTTCTGGGTGCGATGTCCTCCCAGGTCGGTCTCGTCCCTGCCTTCACTTCCCTCAAGAGTGGCCCCAAGTCGGCGTCCCCCAGCTGCTCTCGCCTCAGGCCTGCACTATCCCAGCCATCCACAGGCACTGCCGTGATCACTCTGACAGCTGCGGCACTCCTTCTCTTCCACTCTTGTGCATTGGCCGCACTCTTCCGGGCAGGGTCTTTGGGACATGGCGTCTGCATTGCCATGGCTCCTCCCTCTGCGACGTTCAGAGGTGAAGTCATACTCCTGATGCCTCTGGACCCAACGGGCTGTCTGGCCTTCCAGGTTCCTAAAGCTAAGTAGCCAAGTGAGGGCGGAATGGTCAGTCCTTAGGTGGAATGGTTGACTGTACAGGTACTTGTGGAAGTGCTCCATGGTCTTTACGACCGTCAGTAGTTCTCGCCGGGTAACGCAATAGTTGTCTGCCTTGGACAGCGTCATGCTGTAGTAAGCTATCACCTGCTCGTGGCCGTCCTGCACTTGCGATAGGAAGCCTCCAATGCAATGGTCGCTGGTGTCGGCGCCCACAATGAAGGCGCCACCTGGTTGTGGGAATCCCAAAATAGGAGCTCTGCACAGTGTCCTCTTCAGCTCCTGGAAAGCGACTTTGGCATCCTCCGTCCACACATACGGCTGGTGTTCTTCCGTCAAGCGGGTGAGTGGCTTGGCATTGTTGGAGAAGCCCTTTATGAAATGGCGGTAATAACTGCACAGACACAGGAGACTGCGTAATTCTTTCTTATCCTTTGGTCGAGAACAATCTCTCATGACCTGTGTCTTCTCCGGGTCTGTGGCCACTCCAGTTGGTGAGACTATGTGGCCCAAGTAGTTGATTCTCTTGCGGAAGAGCTGGCACTTCTTTTGAGTTTAGCTTCAGGTTAGTCGCCTGCAGTCTCTGTAGCACCTTGCTCAGGTTTTCAAGATGGTCTTCAAATGTCTTGCCGACGATGATGTCATCCAGGTATAGTAGGCAGGCGTCATAAGTCAGTCCTCTCATCACTGACTCCATGAGGCGTTGGAAGGTAGCTGGTGCATTGCAGAGGCCAAAGGGCATAACTGTAAACTACCAAAGCCCTTGGCCTGTCGAGAATGCGGTCTTCTCCTTGTCTCTCGGGTCTAGAGTCACCTGCCAGTAACCCAGGGTCCAGAGGTCCAGGGTCGAGAACCACTGCGCACCAGCAAGCGTGTCCAGGGTTTTGTCAATCTGGTGTAAGGGGAAGCAATCCTTCCTGGTGACAGCATTTAGCTACCTGTAGTCCATGCAGAAGTGTAGCTCATCATTCTTCTTCGTCACCAAGACTACAGGGCTGTCAGACTCTTCAATCACTCCCCTGGATCTCATGTCCTCCAACATGTCACGTGACGCCGTTTGTTTCGCTAGCGGAACGCGTCTAGGTGGTTGCCGAATAGGCCAGGCGTCTCCGGTGTCGATGTGGTGGAGCACTCGTCCGTGCGACCGTAGACGCTGTCGCCTTGGCTGAAGACAAGCTGGTATCGTCTCAGCAGTTGTCGAACATTCTCCAACTGTTCCGCCATCAGGTGGTCGGCCACCCTCTCCATTAAGCCTTTCAGCCGGGGACCCAGGTGTTGCGTTAGCACCGGCTCATAGGTCTAGTCGATTGGTGTTACGCTGACCACGGACTCACACGTCCCCAACTCCGTCCCGGCCTGGACGTTGTGATCGGTGTCTGTTGGGTTGAGCAGCCTCACCGGCACCTCCTCTCGGCACGGCAACAATGTCCTGGCTACATAAAGTCCGTGCATAGGCGTCTTCTGGTCCAGCATCAAGTTCCTCGTGCGCTGGCCTTCCAGTCGCACCGTCACCACCACATCGCTTCTCGCGGGGACAACCACGTCTTCCTTCAGGACGATCCTGCAGATTCCCAGGCGTTCTTCAGGTTGCCGGAGTATGACTTCTCCACTGAGCCGCAGGATCTTCCTGCCGACGTCGACCGTCGCCTCATGGTTCCTGAAGACATCCAGTCCCAGTATCACCTCCACAGTTACCTCCGCGACGAACACCCATTGAAGTACGGCACCCCGTCCCAAGGTCAACTTCAGCAGGGCCTCCTTCTCCACAGGTAAGGTGTCGCCCGATGCCGTCACCAGCTGGTATGGTCGGCTTGGTTTCCTCGACGGCAAACCCCTGGCTACGTCGGGTCTGATGACTGTCACGGCTGCACCGGTGTCTACGAGCACGCGGCACGGCTTCCCTCTCACCCAACCATCCGCAATGAGGCTGTCATCCATCCGCCGGCTGACGGCGTGCAGTGTCACTCGAGGGGATGGTGTTGACGGCGCCAACGTGCTCCTAGCTGGGCCGACCATTTCTCGTTTCTCCGACTGCTCTACCTGGTGCGGGCAGCCTTTTTCCAGGTGTCCCGCCTGGCCACACCCCCAACACACGCCACTTTGTCTTGCCAGCGTCCCTCAGCTGGTCTTCTGTTTCCAGTGTAGCGAAAAATCCGTGTTCTCGACGTTGAAGTAGCCGTCAACTTGGCCACCTCCATCCTCAATGCTGCCGTTAGCGCCTCTTGGATGGTTTTGTTGTTGCCGAGCATTAGATACTGACGTATCTCGACATCTCGTACCCTGTCAGCGAACGTGTAGGCGGCTTCCCGGTATACGAATTCAGGTTCGGAGATCGACCAAAGCTTTGCTGGCCAGCTGTTAAATAGCCAGGGCGAACTCCTGCAGCATCTCCCCTGGCTGCTGAGTTCTTGACTTCAGTTGGCTGCAGTAGGCTGCGACCAAGCGGTGGTTCCCTAGTGGTTCACCAGGGCCTCCCAGATGTCTTTGGGCACCGCCGCTGTCTGGACCGTGTTCAGGACTTCTGCGGCCCGTCCCTGGAGGTTGGCTATTAGCTGTGCGGCCTCCTCCTCTGGTGACCACTTGTGCTTCGCCACCGTGTCGAATTGGCGGTGGAAGACTTCGAACGTGGACGTGCCGTCGTACTTCGGCGGTTTGTCGCGCGCAGATGTGTCGTGTTCCAACGCGTCGGCCTTTAAATCTTTCATCCTTCTGCCGACGATGTCCTCCACCATGGCGTTCAGGGACTTGGTGTTGGTGTCGGCCTTTCCCACTAGGTTAACGCGGTTCGCCAGGTTTTCGACGCGCTCGTCCACTTGGCCGATCCGTTTGCCCAGCACCGTGACGTCACCCCTCACGCCGGTCAACTGTTCTTCAAATTTTTCGGCGAGGGCCTCGTTCGCAGGCTTCATTTCAGATAGTTCAGCCTTCATTTACGTGGTCAGTTTGGCCATCTTCGTGGTCATCGTCGCAGCGAGGTTATCGTTAGCCGTCTTCGGTTCCGCGGTCAGGTTGCTATTTGCCGCCTCCATCTTCGTTGTTAAATCGGTCATCTTCGCTAGAATCTGTGCCAATGCAGCCTCCATCTTTGTAATGTCTCACTCCTCACACCAATTGTGACTTTGTGGGTTCGTGAAATTAAAAGTCTGGGTTACAAACACCAATGAACTGCTTTATATTTCCGTAGAAACACACTTTTATCAACCTTTACAGTCCAGAATTACGTCACATTCACAATACAACTTGCAAGGTCATCGACCACAAACACAGCTGTTCATGCATGCGAGTTCAATTACCGACTGACACTTTGGGGCGGACGGGCGGACTCACTTTTTATAGATTACTCATATTCCGGAATTTTCTCAAAGCAAACCTTTTCTTATGTAAATTGTGGTTTAGTGTATTAGTGTAATCTATCCTACGAATCCCAAACTTTTCTGCAAAGCATGAGTCCAAAAATTACCACATGAGCATATATTTTCCCCGGTCTGACCTGGTCATCTGTTAGAAAACCTAAATCCAATTCCATCCATGGCCAGGTCATGACAATATTAGAACAATTCTTAAGCTTTGTAAATCTGACCTAATCTAATTTCACATGGGAATGGTTAACATTATGAGCTCAGGGGTTTTAAGTGATCTTGCTGTAGTTTTTCTTGTCTTTTAAATTCTCGTGATTAGTTATTTGTACGACTTTTGTCACATGTTTTCATCCTCTACGTTTTGATACTGTTATTTATGAATCTGAGCTGAAACCTCTGACACTAGAAAAATGCAATAATAAATAGATACAACATAGATGAGTGAATCCCAGAAATAATAAAATTCTTAACGAGTGAATGAGAGTGTGAGTGACAGAGAGAGAGAGAGAGAGAGAGAGAGAGAGAGAGAGAGAGAGAGAGAGAGAGAGAGAGAGAGAGAGAGAGAGAGAGAGAGAGAGAGAGAGAGAGAGCTGATGAGGGTGACAAGTACAAAAACCTTCTAAAATGGTATTGTTTTCAGGAATCAAGTTCTGAAAATTTTTTCAGTTTGTTACTTTTTGTTCCAATACATTGTTATTAGATTCAAATTAATGCTGTTACTAATAAAGCTATTTTCATATTTCTCTTACACTTTTAAAATGACAAATCCAATACTATTCAAACATTGCAAAACATGAATGGAAGGAGATAGAATGTTTTAGTTTCTTTTTCTAAATTCTTAAGTAGCAGTAGTATTAAATAAAGAACTCCACATTGCTTTAAAATAGAACATTTTAATGCAATACTGATTTGCACATATGTTTTTCTAGCATTTCTGGTTAAAATAATCAAAGGCAATGCTTATACTACACATACCTAGAATGTGATCTTGAATCCTGACGGTTTCTAGAACGTTTGTACGTGGGTGAGTAAGATTTAGAATGTGATGACCTCGATCGTGAGCGAGAATGTGTTCTTGAACGTGATCTTGAACGTGATCTAGAACGTGAACGCTTGTTTTGATTTCTCACTTCACGGTCCTTTTCTTTCTGATTTGCATCATTTTTTATGTCTTCTTCTCCCCAACCACTCAAGTCATATTTGGACAGATCTCCATCATCCTGAAAAGTGTTTGATCCATAACTTAAAAAGACTGATATATTTCAAACAAGATGTACAAAAATGAATCAACTCACTCAGCATTTTAAAAAGGATGCAAATTCAGTTAAGCAGGCCATGTGTATAGTTTCCATCTCATCAGTCTGACTAACTAGTCTATGAAGCATCACTTCATTAACAACCTCCACTGTTAACAGTGTTTACTTATTACAATAAATATCACAGTTTTGAATCCTAACATTAAAGCAGATACATTTTAGTTAATTTCATTTACTTCAAAGCTAAAACATTCCAGCCAGTAGTCATATGAGGCATTGCAGATATCAGAAACAAGACTGATAATGATATTTCCTGTTTAAAAATGTTATGTACAAAAATGTGATAAACCAAAATTTGATTAATTTGTCATTAATGATTTTAATGTCTCAAATAATTTGACTATACCAAAAGCAACTGAAAACTATTAGTTCAATTACTGGAAATTAATTATTCTTTCACACTGGCCATTGTAAGAAAGGTTTAGATAGGTAACTATCCAAACAACTGAAAAGTTCAAAATTCATTGTAGAATTTAAGTGGTACAGTTGTTACTTACATCATCATCTTCCTCTTCTTCCTCTTCCTCCTCATCATCCTCCTCTTCTCTTTGAATTGAGATCTGAGTTTTGCTTTTCTGTTCATTCATGTTACTCTTTTTCTTTTTTCTTCGGCCAAACTGGAACACATATAGACATTTAAAAATAATACTGGTAAACTTAATAAAAAATAATTGAACTGAGCATTATAAGGGTATCAACTATCCAATAGAATGTTGTTTCCGGGATTGAAGGTCGTGGTCTAGACGATGAAAACATATCTGACGTTTTGCCTGAAACTCCGTTGGGCATCTTCAGAGATTCTAAGTCTTGTCTGTTCACAACCAGACGTCTAGACCACGACCTTCAACCCCGGAAACAACATTCTATTAGATTAACATGGCCGTGAACGCCTAAACAGATATCAACTATCTCTTTATGAAAAGCAGTTAATCATATTTTCTAATGTATAGGATTTCCTAGAATGTATGGTGCAATTTTATGAGCTCAGTGAGAACTAAGTATTGATTGAATACTTTATATAAAAATTATTTGTGGTTGGTTTATTGACACTCGTCACTTACTTTTTCACATATTTATGAGAGACTAGTTTCAAAGGCCCTGGCCTCCATTTTCAATCTCTTCCTGGGAAGAGATTGAAAATGGAGGCCAGGGCCTTTGAAACTAGTCTCTCATAAATATGTGAAAAAGTAAGTGACGAGTGTCAATAAACCAACCACAAATAATTTTTATATTAATTTTGACGTCACTGTTACTAAATTCCTCCAAACACACATCATGAATACTTTATGTTCACACTTTTTTTTCCCTGTCATTTCCATCGTCATAATTACAAAATTTCCGATTTTTGTTTTGCATGTTATTACATAAACGTATTCTGCATACAATAATCTGTGTATCTGTGCAATCCAAACTGTTTTATTTGTGTTATGTTATTTGAGTTTATAGATGTGTTAAAGAAGTGTTCCTTACTTTCTTCAAACAATTTTCTTTGAATTTATTTTAAATGTTTAATATCAGATGTTTTTCCCCACCAACATTTTGTTCCTTGTGTTCATCTATGCTTATTAACAAGGGCTAGGGTTATAACATATTCTTTCCATATTTTCATGACTTTCTGGTGCAATAAGCTTCTTTATAACTAGGGACCAAAGTTCATGCAATTGCACATTTTTTGCATATAAGTGCATATTTTGGATATTTTCATACTTATATGGCATATTTTAATGAGTTAACTTTCTATTTAATTTTTCCCACCATCTGTATCATACAGTGGTGAGTAAACTTGCCGCTGGTATCTTTTTTCTCATTTAAGCATGAAATTTGAATCTTGTAAACATTAATAATTTCCACTATTGAACTTTCACATGAGTGAACAGTCGCTTAAGTAGCCTCTCAAGTTTGTGTGAGATCGCATCAGTGTCATGTGATCTGCTGGCAATTCTAGGTATTTATGAGTTCATCACAGTTCACTTCACAGCCACCCAACAGTTTTCATCATGGCTTTGTTCATTGAACAAGTAGATTTTTTGTGTGCGATGAAAGTATTAAAGTGTACCTATTACTTTTTTTATTGTTGTGATGACTTTATTCAGTGAAGTAGACTTTGTGTGTTTGATAGAGCGACAGCAAGTATTCAAGTGTATTAATTTTTTTTGTGACTATCTACATCTACATTAAATCATTCCCAAAGTAAAATCAGGTACTTTAGGTAGACTTCAGGCATTTCAAAACAAATTTTCTAATGAATTTATTTCCATGGATAATAGAGTTCTATTTTAAAAAGCATGTGAGAAGCTGGGCAGTGAAGAACGGTTTCAAGTTCTGCAGCACCTAAACACAGCCAAATATAAGGAATTAGTATATAAAAAACGTAACAAAAATGATCCAAAGCAAAAACAAATTAAGGAGTGTTTAGGTAGTAGGTTAATGCAGATTTGTGTGAAGCTTTTTTAACATGTGATATTCCTCTCTTTAAGCTCAATAATCTAACATTAAGAAATTTTCTTCAGAAATATACCAACGAACACGTACCAGATCATGCACCCTGCGGAAACATATGTAACCCGGTGTTACAACAGTGTAATATCAAACATTCAGAATACTCTTAGGAATCAATTTCTGTGGGTTAGTGTTGATGAAATGACAGATTGCAAACGTTGTTACTTAGCTAATTTTATAGTTGGAGGCCTTTGTAAAGAACAGTCCACTTGCATATCTTCTTAATGTTGCAGAGTTAGACGTTACCGACAATGTAAACTACATATCTTCTTAATGTTGCAGAGTTAGACGTTACCAACAATGTAACAATTCCGTAGTTTGTAACTGATTCAATGAAACTGTTGCAGCCCAATGAGATTAAGTACAATAATGTGCTGCTGTTGATAACGAGATTCTGCTAATTACATGATCAAAAGAGGTACAACACTGAAAGGTAATTTCCCCTCATATGGTTCACTTAACATGCCTTGCACATGGCCTTCATTGTATAGCAGAGACGGTTCAGTTATGTTACCCCTTAGTAGACAAATTAGTGTCGTCTGTTAAAGTGTTTTAAAAAGCTCCCTACAGAGTTCCTAAGTTCAGAATAGCACCTGACATTGTTCTTCCACCTCAGCCAATTTTAACTCGGGAAACATGGCTGGTGGCTGCTCTATACTATGCAGAACATTTTTCTCAAATTAAAGAGGTTATAAACAGCTCTGATTCAAATGAAGCAGCATCTGTCGAATTAGCCCAGAATACTCCCATCAGACAAGGACTTAGAAGGCAACCTTGTGTTCACATCAGCTCATTTTCATTTTATTCCTAAAGCTTTCAGGACACTGGAAACAAGCAGTGTTCTGTCACAGCCTTCTTTAACAGAATTTGAAAGAACAATATTAAGTTTAACAACAGTTCTGAGAATAGGAGTTATTGTGAAAGAAAAAACAGTAAACATTCTTTCCAAAAACACTGGCTATCATAAACTTACAGAAATTTGTGATGTTCTGAAAGAAAAGCTAACAGAAATCCAACAAAGTTTTCTATAGATCACTTCACAACGTTTGTGCAAGTCCCTGTTATTTCTTGCAATGCACAGCGCAGTTTTTCGTGCTGTAAAGCAATGCTGAGAGACAACAGCTGAAGAGTTACAACAGAAAACAAGCAATACTACTTAGCTGTGAACTGTAACAGTAATAATGGAGGATTCAGCAATGAGGCAGGCACTTCAAAATCTACATACTAAATGTAAGTTGCCCAATAACCTATTATTTTGTTGAAGTAATCCTAGATTGATAATGCATATTTGTGGCATATTTGCCTATTTTAAGGGAATAAATGCATAAATATTCTTCACTTTATGTAATGAACTTCCAACGCCTATTTATAACCTTTTGATATTTTTTATCTTTCATGTTGCATACTGTGGTGATTTACTTAATTTGCTTTTTTCTTAATTTCTGTATCTTCATGTCTACAATTTCTTTGTTGAAGCCACTTTTCTGTACAATTTTTAATATGTCTTTAGTGTTCATAGAAATGTATACCAAAATAGGGATTAGGCTGTTTATTACTGCATATTTATGTTCTCTTTGGGTTGCAGATTTCATTTTTAATGTAATTATCTGTGTGCATCTTTTCTAGGGTCTCTTAACTATTTTATTCTGATACCTAATGACTTTTATGCCAAGAAAGCGGAGCAAGATATTGGCATTTCTTTTAACTTTCAATTTTACTGATGAATCTTGCAAGTTCAGTAGAGTTGTTGCACTCTTCACACACTTGTCTGCTATGGCAAAAACTCTGGCATTAACTGTGCCAGAGTTAATTTATGTGCAGTGATGTTTCTATTACATGCACTTCCAACAAACTCATAAATTTGCTATAAATGGAAAAAGTAGATTGCCTACTGCTAAACCATTCACTGGAGTAAACTTTGTTCTTGAATGTGAAGTAATTTCAGTTGATTTTTGAGCCATAAAACAAAGTTGAAGATCACTAATTGAGCCACGTTTTAGTAAATGATACATTACACGATCAATTACAAGTTTTTCTAGGCATTTGCCTAGCAGAGGTAGCAGGCTTATTGGTCTGTAAGCAGCAGCAGTCATTTTATTATTTACATGAGTTTTGGGTATAATTTTCACAACTGAAATTTTCCACTGATTTGGGAACACACCTAATTCTAGACATTTATTGTAAATGTTATTTATGAGAGTTGGATGTATATAATGCACTGTTTGATCATATTGGCACTGAAAGCATCATGTCCTGGAGCTTTACGGTCATTTTATTTTAATATTATTTGTTCCACCTCAGGATAAGTAAAAGGAAAGTCATCCGAGTATCAGGTTCAGTTTCCGCCTCATGTCGGATCCCTCTTTGTTGGTCTTCATCTTCAGTATCATCTGGAAAAATTTGCTCGCTAATACATTTGAAGTTTCTATTGCATTAGCAGTGTACCCATTTTCAGTCTGCAATGTTGTTAAAGTATTATTTAAGCTTTTTGAATTCCATGTATATTTATACACAGTGCCCCATGGATTGACTTGTTCTGTACAGAATGTTTTCCAGCTGGTGAATTTTGCATTTAAGATCATTTTTTTATATTCAGCTCTTAGCATAAAGTAAGTCTTTTCATATTTTATTCACAATAGCTCGCATTTGGCACATTTGAATCTTTGTTGACTCGCCAACACTCGTTTCCCCATTATTGTAAGCTCAGAGTTCCACCATTGGTTTTTCCAGCGTTTTGTTGTTATTTTTGGGTGATGCGAATCACAGATGAAGAAATACACTTGGTTAACTTATCAGCGAAGTTATTCAAGAATGTGGGGTTGTTCACTTTTTTAAAGTCATCTAATAGAGGATCAATATTTTTCTTAACAGCAAGATGAAAATGTGACCAAAGCACATTATTAGTTCTATATAAACGTGTTAAAGAGTTATTGTTGAAATTAGTGTTCACAGTATGATTAAAATTAAGTTTTATCGTAATAAGGCTATGGTCTGAGAGGGTATTATCATCTATATTCCATGAAGTAACATATGGTAGCATAAGCAAATTACACATACTGATATCAACAAAGCTTGTAGAATTTCCTCTTCGAAAAGTTGGAGTATATCCTTCATTTAGAATATACAGATTGTTTACACTACAAAAGTCATTCACTGCTCTTCCACGGGAATCAGTAAAGGGGCTATTCCAAGCAGTGTGCTTTGAAGTAAAGTCTCCTGCAATGATTAGCAATTCCCTGGTACAGTATTACATATTTGTCAGTAAGTTAAGATCATTTTCTATATCCTTGTCAGGATCACAGTATATCGAACACACATATATATTCATTCCACCAATAGCAATATTAACTAGGACACAATCGAAAGAACAAAGCTGGCTTAATTTTATAATATTTTGATATTCACTAATGATGCCAGCACATATTCTTCGGCTATTGTTGTCAGTTGTAAAAGTTGGTAAATTAAATCCCGTTATTCTGTTTTCTTTTGTATTGGGTTCCTGTACACAGAGAACTTTAATAATTGAGTTGTTTGTGCAAAAATCTGTGCTGGAGCACTGATTAGAGACAGTTATTAGCTCTTCAGTGGGTAGTATTGATTTATGTAAATTATATTGATATATGTGGAGTTTGGCCATTGTTTTCGATCTTATTATTTCCACAATAGGCTGGGCAGTCATAAGAGCTAGCAGGATGGTTAGTATCGGATGCAGTAAAATTAGTTTTCTTATTTATCACTTTCTTGTTAAAGTTTTTACAATTAATGCATACAATATGCGTTTTAGGACATGTTTTAGCATCGTGTTCTTCTGCGCAGTAAGAACAATTTTTAAGTGATTGACAGCAGCCATGTGTCCGAAGCCAGAGCAATTATGACATCTTATCACATGAATATTGTCATACACTGAACACCGTGAGTATCCAATATACAGTTTCTCCTCTTGTTTCACTGCCTTATAGATAGGAGAAGTTTCAATCACGACATACTGTGAATCTCCTTTCCTGGTCTTTCTAATAAATACCTTCTTGATGAATTGTGAAGGATCTAGAAGGCACTGTTTGATTCTTGGATTTTGTTGTTTAATATATTCAATTAAATGATCTTCAGGAAAATCAGCTTCAATACCGTGAATGATAAGCCTGGGATTTAACTTAGTATCTTGATACTCAGTTCTGGATTTGATTCCATGTCTTGAGTAAGCCTTTTACATTCCGCTTCGGATCGAAGCTCTAATACAACAGCTTTGTTTCTAGCTTTCTTGGTACCTTTAACCCCCTACTGTAACCGATTTTATGTTTTTTCGCATTAATTGCAAAGTTTGCGAACTGTCTGCGACTTTATTCTGGTTCTTTGGAGTTACAATCACTACATGTTTTAACACTCAATCTTTAGTAATATTTTAATTAGTAAATTAGAAAACTGTGGCACAAGAGGATTACCCCTGAATTTAATTTGTAGTTATCTGGTTGGAAGAAAGCAGTATGCTGAAATATTGTACAAAACAGGTAGACACAAAAAATAACATAAAATCTAGAAACCATGAAGTATGGTGTACCGCAAGGGACAGTGCTGGGGTCATTACTGCTTATTATTTAGGTCAATGATATTAAAAATCGCCTTAATACTTCAGTGGTAAATTGTGCAGATGATACCAGAGCTGTATGTTGGAATAAAATGGTAGAAGGATTAAATACAACATTAAATAGTACCACCTTTTGGCTATTAAATTACTTTAAATCAATAAATCTACACTGCAATATGAAGGGGGGGGGGGGGGGCAGGCAGAAAAAGAACCTAAATAATGCAATTGAAAATGGTGGCAATATGTCACTAAAGGAAGATAGTAATAGTATTGTCACCCTGGTGGTAGGCTCGCGAAGCCGATGAAAAATGATGGCCGATCGTTACCGGAAGTGTGAGACAGTTGAACGTAGAGTTGGAAAAATAAACAGTTTAAGGTTAACTAGCAAACTGTAATGGTGACGAATGTATTTGCTAGGAAAATAAAGTGTAGTTGTTGTGTTTCGTAACCTCGTTTTATTATTTCACGAACCCACAAAGTTACAACTGGTGTCAGGAAGCGGGACAACAACATCACCGAACATTATGGCCATGGAATCGGCATTGGAAATGCTTTTGCAGAAGATGAACGAATTAACAGCGAAGTCGGAAGCGGCAAATAACAACTTGGCCGCGAAGATGAACGAGTTAACAACAAAAACAGAAGCGGCAAATAACAACCTGGCCGCAGAGTTGAAAGAAATAAAGACCGAATTGCCCACAGAAATGAAGGCAGCGAACGACAGTCTGGCCACGGAAATGGAAGGAGGCGAACGAGGTCCTCGCCGCCAAATTTGAGGAACAGTTGGCCGGCGTGAGGGATGACGTGACGGAGCTGGGCAAGCGGATGGGCCAAGTGGACGAGCGCGTCGAGGACCTGGCGAACCGCTTCAATGACCTAGAGGAAAAGGCCGACAATAACGCCAAGTCCCTGAACGCCATGGTTGAAGACGTCGAAGACCTCGCGAACCGCGTAAACAACCTGGAGGGAAAGGCCGACAGCAGCGTCAAGTCCCTGAACGCCATGGTGGAGGACGTCGTCGGCTGGAGACTGAAGGATTTGAAGGCTGACGCACCGGGACGCGACACAACATCGGCGCGCGTCAAACCTCCGAAATATGACGGCGCGTCAACATTCGAGGTCTTCCGCCGCCAGTTCGACACAGTGGCCAGGCACAACAGATGGTCACCGGAGGAGGAGGCCACACAGTTAATAGCCAGCCTCCAGGGATGGGCCGCGGAAATCCTAAACGCGGTGCAGACGACGGCGGCGCCCAAGGACATCTGGGAGGCCCTGGAGAATCGCTTCGGGAACCACCGCTTAGCCGCAGCATACCGCAGTCAGCTAAAGGCAAGGTCGCAGCAGCCGGGGGAGACGCTGCAGGAGTTAGCCATAGCGATTGAGCAGCTAGCTAGCAAGGCCTTGGTTGACCTGCCACTGGAGTTCGTATCCCGGAAAGCCGCCTACAATTTTGTCGACGGGGTACGGGACACGGAGATTCGTCAGCGCCTAATGCTCGGCGATTATAAAACCATCCACGAGGCGCTGACAGCGGCATTAAGGATGGAGGCGGCCAAGGTAGCATCTATCCCGACGTCGAGAACGAGGAGTGTCCGCTACGCCGGAGACAGAAGACCAGCTGAGGGACGCCGGCGAACACCTAGTGGCCTGTGTTGGGGGTGTGGACAGCCCGGACACCTGCGGAGAGACTGCCCACACCAGGAAGAGCAGCCGGAAAACGAGTAAGGCCCGGCGTGGAGAGGGGCACGTCGGCGCCATTACCACCATCCCCTCGAGTGACAATCCGCGCCGTCAGCCGGCGGATGGATGACAACCTCATCGCGGACGGTTGGGTAAGAGGAAAGCCGTGCCGCGTGCTGGTGGAAACCGGGGCGGCCGTGACCATCATCAGACCTGACGTGGCGAAGGGTTTGCCGACGAGGAAACTGAGCCGACCATACCAGCTTGTGACGGCATCGGGCGACACCATGCCTGTGCAGAAGGCGGCCCTGCTGGAGCTGAACTTGGGATGGAGTGCCGTGCGTCTGTGGGTGTTCGTCGCGAAGGTGGCTGAGGAGGTGATTCTGGGACTGGATGCCCTCAGGAGCCACGAGGCGACGGTCGACGTCGGCAGGAAGGTCCTGAGGCTCAACGGAGAAGAGGTTATACTCCGTCAACCAGAAGGTGCCCCGAGGAAAGATGTTGGTGGTACACCTGGATCGCCTGGCCCGCTACAAAGGCTCTGTTCAGGACGACCAGCCTTGAGGAGGGAGCAGTGTCACCCTGGTGGTAGGCTCGCGAAGCCGATGAAAAATGATGGCCGATCGTTACCGGAAGTGTGAGACAGTTGAACGTAGAGTTGGAAAAATAAACAGTTTAAGGTTAACTAGCAAACTGTAATGGTGACGAATGTATTTGCTAGGAAAATAAAGTGTAGTTTTTGTGTTTCGTAACCTCGTTTTATTATTTCACGAACCCACAAAGTCACAGTATTTTTGAAGTAAAAGACAAATTTTTAGACCTTATTGTTGATAATAAATTACATGGTCTGAGTATATCGAATATTTATGTGGAAAATCAGTAAAACAGTGGATCTACTTAGATACTTCAGCAATTATGGGGATAGTAAAATACTGAAACTGATATACTGTGGATGTTTCTGCCCACACATACTCTATGAGACTGAAATTTGGGGTGCTGCTGCAAAAACCCATATGGATTTGTATTGTATTCTTTATTCACCGTTTAAAAAACATTTTTACATTTTCATGGCTTCGTCAAGTATTTACCAAAATGATAAATACACAATTTACTAAAATGATAAATATACAATTTACTAAAATGCATTTAAAGTTAAGATTCCAATAGATAATCAAACTAATAACTGTATATTACATGTCTAGGAATTCAGTCACTGAATAAAATGAGTTATGTAATAGGAATGACCCAAGCTGTTTTTTAAATACTTTATTATCTTTGATACTTTTTATATTTGATGGTAATTTGTTGTATAGTTTTATACCATTGTGGAGTGCACTATTCTTTGCTAAATTAGTTCTATATTGTTGAATGTGTAAGTTTTCCCTATGTCTTGTTTGATGATCATGTAACTGACTGTTTTTGATTAATGTATGTTTTTGTTGTTGAACATGGTAAATTACTTCTAGCATGTATATACAGGCTACAGGCATAATCTTTAATTTTTTGAATAACTCTCTGCAAGATGTTCTACTTGTCTTGCCCATCACTGTTCTTATTGCTCGCTTCTGCATTATGAAAACCTCTTCCCATTTGGTTGCAACACTCCAGAATATTATTCCATATCGAATATGGCTATGGACTTGTGCAAAATATACAGTTCTTAGAACCTGTGGACTTGTGCTGTTTTTTAGTGCATTTATGATGTAACATCCCATGCTAAGTTTTTTGGTTAGTTTGTTTATATGTGCTTCCCATTTTAGATCTTCACTTATCAGTATTCCCAGAAACTGTGATTTCCCTTGATACTTTATCATCTCTCCCTCTAGATTTATTGGTGTGTCACTTCTATTTTGGTTCATATGAAAACTCATACCCACTGTTTTATCTGTATTTACTAAAAGTCTGTTGGATTTAAACCAGGATTCTAGTTTTGTTGTGTTATTGTCTATTTCTTCTTGAAGTTCCGTGTCACATTTTACTTTTACCAGTACGTTTGTATCATCTGCAAATATTACCTCTGCATTTTGGACATTTAGTGGCATATCATTTATGTATAGTAAAAAGAGAAGTGGGCCTAGAATTGATCCCTGAGGTACCCCATGCTCCACTTTTTTAAGTGTTGACTTACATTTCACTATTTTACACTGTTGTTTATTTACTTGGCTAATTTCTACTATCCGAGTTCTATGAGATATATATGATTCAAACCATGTATATGCTATCCCCCTTATTCCATATATACTTAATTTTACGAGCAATATTTTGTGGTATATTACATCATATGCTTTTGTGGAGACCATATATAGTCCTACTGCCTTATGTTTCTTCTCTTAATACCTCTATTATTTGCATTAATACAGAGTAAACAGCTGTTTCTGTTGATCTTCTGTGTCTAAACCCATGTTGGGAGTCTGTTAAAAAGTTGTTTTTCTCTATGAAGCTAATGATTCTATTGTACATGAGTTTTTCTAAGATTTTTGAAAAAACTGATAACATTGATACTGTTCTGTAATTTTGAATATCATGTGTCGGTCCTTTTTTGTACAGTGGCTTAACTTTAGCTACCTTAAGTTTTTCTGGAAATACCCCTGTCTCACAAGATGCATTATACACATGCAATAAAGGTTCTGATATTTCTTCTATGTACTCTTTCACTATGTAATCAGGTATATCATCTGCCCCTGATGAAAACCTATTTTTTAGTCCCTTTGTTACTCTTTTTATCTCTTCTATACTTATTGGCCTAATAAAAAATGAATTTATGCATCTCTGTATTTTGTTACTGTAACTGTGTTGACCATTTAGTAACCCATATTTGTTATTCAAGATTTCGTTTGCTATTTTAGTGAAATGTCTATTAAATATTATTAAATTTTAGATGAGTCGTATTTTTTTTTTTTACACATCTGCTTCACTTTCGTACCTATTTTGAGGACATGTTTCGCAAATCATCGTTTGCATCTACGGCTCTTATGCGACTGAAGCTAGATCCAGCGGTGTGGGTAAAGTTGGCTGGATCTAACTTTCGCGTGTTCCTCTTGACTTAACGTCACTTCAATATATCTAGATTTAACTGTATTGGAACACCACAGTGAAGCGAAAAATTATTAAATTTTAGATGAGTCGCATTTTTTACACATCTGCTTCACTTTCGTACCTATTTTGAGGACATGTTTCGCAAATCATCGTTTGCATCTACGGCTCTTATGCGACTGAAGCTAGATCCAGCGGTGTGGGTAAAGTTGGCTGGATCTAACTTTCGCGTGTTCCTCTTGACTTAACGTCACTTCAATATATCTAGATTTAACTGTATTGGAACACCACAGTGAAGCGAAAAATTATTAAATTTTAGATGAGTCGTATTTTTTACACATCTGCTTCACTTTCGTACCTATTTTGAGGACATGTTTCGCAAATCATCGTTTGCATCTACGGCTCTTATGCGACTGAAGCTAGATCCAGCGGTGTGGGTAAAGTTGGCTGGATCTAACTTTCGCGTGTTCCTCTTGACTTAACGTCACTTCAATATATCTAGATTTAACTGTATTGGAACACCACAGTGAAGCGAAAAATTATTAAATTTTAGATGAGTCGTATTTTTTACACATCTGCTTCACTTTCGTACCTATTTTGAGGACATGTTTCGCAAATCATCGTTTGCATCTACGGCTCTTATGCGACTGAAGCTAGATCCAGCGGGTTGTAGGGTTGTCTTCTGGCGGGATTTCAAAGTTCATTAGTTGGTTTTTATGTTTTTCTATATATATTCTCTCCCATATGACGAGTTCACTAAGTTTTTGTACGTATTTTGGTAATTTGGTGCTATCTTAAATTTCATGATTTTCAGACCAGAAATGAGCTGCTATTGTGGACTTATCAATATTTTTGTATCATAAGGGCCTAAAATGTTCTTTCTTTCTAGTGCCTATGTTTCTTTTTGTCCTCCCTATGTAAATTTTTTCACAATCTTTACACTTAATTGTTTTTTGGTGCCAATGCGAACAAAAAAATCTGGTAATCAGATAACCAAAGGAAACATTACATTGTGTAACAAGGAAAAATTATATGCAACCTATAAAGCTACATCCGACATAAGTGTAAAACACTATTACAGAAAATATTGTAAGATTTTAAGAAAGGTCATAGATGCTGCCAAAAAACATAACAATGAAAGCAAAAGTAAAGCTATCTGGCATGTAGTTAAAAGGGAATTAGGAAAGTCTAAGTAGAAACGCTTTCTACAGTATAGTTAACTATATTAACTATTATTTCAATATCTGTTTGCCCCTAAAAAAATGTAAAGCATCGATCAAGTCAGCGAACAAATGCAATATGACAATATCATTAATGCTGAATGCATTGCATTTCTGGAATATTTTTTGGAAATTTTTTGTAGCCCAGGGGTGGTAAGTAAATTTAGCAAATCCAATTTCTTGTTTTACTGGTGAAAGAGCTGTGATCTGTTTTAATCTTTTTTGAAGTTTGAATGATTTTAGTTTTTTATCTACAAGGCTTTTTCCATATCCATTTTTAATTGCAGTTTTTAAGATTTGATGGTATTCTTTTTGATATTCTTGCTGGCTGAGGGGTAGATTTACTAATCTGTGTGTGAGACTGTTGATGGTGGCATATTTGTGTGGAATTGGGTTGAAAATATTTGCCTTGATGTAATTATCTGTGTGTGTTGCTTCTCTATCAATAACAAATTCTAGTTTATCATTGTTTTTTGTGATTTTAAGGTCCAAAAAAGGTAGAGTACATTCCTCTTCAGTTTCTACTGTGAATTGTATGCTGGGTTCTTGAAGGTTGAGTAGTTTCACAGCATCATCTATTTGTTTGTAGTGTATTATTGCAAAGATGTCGTCTACGTATCTGTACCATATTTTAAAAATATGAGGGAAGGCTTTAGTTAAATGTGTTTCGAAAAAGCTCATGTATAAATTGGCCAAAAATGGTGATAGCAGGCTTCCCATAACCAGTGCTGAAATTTGTTAGTAATACTTTCCATTGAAACAAAATAATTTTGGTGTATACATATTTCAGATGCCAATACAATAGACGAATATTTGGCAATGACTACAAAATGTTGTTTTATAAAGTATCTCAAGAAATTTTATAGTATACACAATTCAGAAATGTAACAATATTATAAACTTTCCATAAATTCACTAATAGAATAAAATCAGTGGTCTAGCAAGTATGCCAAAACTGACTTTTTAAATGCTGAAAAATTGCAAGTGATTTTATTGGCTATAGGCAGTTTATTAAAAAAAGTGATTCCTAGGTTTATTACACTGTTTTGATGAGCTCTTGTGTTACTTCTATTCACATGAATATCCATTCTCTGTCTAGTATTATGATTATGAACTGTGTCATTAAAGGTACAGTGGCCATTTCCTTTCATTAAATTTGTCTTTGTAAATTTTAAAATTTCAAAAATGAAAATACATGGGAGAGGTAAGATTTTAAATTTTTTAAATAATGGTCTGCACATAGATGTTGATTTAACTCTTCCAAGTATTCTTAGAATCCGTTTTTGCATTATGAATAATGATTTACAATGTGGTGAGTTACCCCATAATGTTATGGCATATTTTAAAATGGAGTGAGTACACGCAAAATACACGCTTCTGAGAGTTTTTATGTTAACTATGTGTACCAGTTGTCTGAAATTATAACAAATTGTACTCAGTTTTTTAATTAGATTATCAACATGTGTCTCCCACTTTAGGTTACTCTGTATCCAAAGACCAAGAAATTTAGTTGTATTTACATACTTAATTACTTGATTATTACATATTAATTGTGATTGTACAGAAGACTTATTCTGAGAAAGCTGAAAATGAATTACATGTGTCTTATCCAAGTTTACAATTAAATTATTATTGCTGAACCATTTAGAAATATTACTGAACATTCTGCTCGATAAGATTTGTAGCTCTTCAAGTGCATTGCTTTCAATTAATATATTTGTGTCATCAGCATATTGAACTATTGTTTTAGCTGTAATATTTGACTGTAAATCATTTACAAAGAATAAGAAAAGAATAGGACCCAAAATAGAACCTTGTGGTACACCAAACTTAATATATTTTGTGTCTGATCGGTATTCTTTAATGCAATCTTTTTCTGCATGTGAAATTTCTACTATTTGCTTCCTGTCCTTTAGATATGATTTGATCCATTCCAATGCATGCCCTCTAATACCCATATGCTCTAATTTTTGGAATAGTAAATTGTGGTTTAGTACATCGAATGCTTTAGTTAGGTCGAAAAATGTGCCTAGTATTTTGTCTTTGTTATCTAAAGTATTTATTACACTGTTTACAAAATCAAAAGGTGCAGTTTCTGTTGACTTTTGTTTACAAAACCCATGCTGAGTTTTAGATATTAAATCATTCATCTCTATAAATGCTATAAGTCTTTTATAGAATATCTTTTCCAGTACTTTAGAGAAGCTGGATAAGAGTGAAATTGGCCTGTAATTTAGTAAATCGGTTTTATCTCCCTTTTTGTGTAGCGGCTTAACTTTAGCCGTCTTTAAAGCTTCTGGAAACACTGCATGTTCAAGTGAGCTATTGCATACGTCTGCTAACGGGAGTGCAATAAGAATAGAACATTTCTTTAGCAAAAAATCAGGAACGTTATCAATACCTGAAGAGTGCTTGGATTTAAATTTGGATATTACTGAAACGATTTCCTCGAAATCAGTAGGGCACAAGAACATTGTTGTTTCACATATATTTACTCTATTTGTTTTAACTGAAGTACCCATTGTGGAGTTCCTTTGTGAAACAATATTTTCAGCAAGATTTATGAAATGATCATTAAAAATCTCTGCTATTAACTTTGGGTTTGTTATTAATTTTGAATGCTTCTGCAGTGCTAAATTATCTACATTCTTATTGGGCTTTATTTCATTGTGTATTACTTTCCATGATGCTTTCATTTTGTTCTGGGCACTTTTGATGAATTTATCGTTTGCCATCTTTTTTGCTTGTTTTATAACTTTATTCAATGTGGCTTTACATTTTTTAACATAGTCACTGAATTGTGGAATTTCATGTAATTTTCGTTTATGCGCGCAAGATGTTATAATAATATAATAATAATGTTATAATTCCTTTAGTATCCACAAATTTGATTTTCCTGAGAATGATTCTTTTATTTGTACAAGTGGGAAAGCTATATCAAAATAATGCCCAAATATTTTTTGAAAAGTTTCGAATTTTTCATTAGTATCAGATGTATCATACCACATGCCACATTTCACTTTTTAGTAGATGCAAGAAATAGTCTATATTTGAATCATTGAATTGTCTGGTAAATTTTGTTTTTCTAAGGTTTGAATTATACTGTTTTCCATATTTATTGATATTAACTGAGCATTATGATCACTGTAACCCATATTCAGTGGGTGACTTTTGTACAACTGACTAGCATTAGTAAAAATTTGGTCAACTATGGTTGCAGAGAATTTTGTATTTCTGGTTGGGAAATTTACTAAAGGTTTTAAGTTAAATGTAGCTACCAAATCCAATTAAGTCATTCTTTTGTTTTGAGATTTTAGCAAAATCAATATTGAAGTCTTTACAGACAATGAGTGTTTTGCTTAAATGTTTAAATTTATTAAGAACTTATAAGAAAGAATTTCCATTGAATCGCGATCCCGAACAATTTATAAGAAAAGTTTCATTTCTGATAAGATAAGTGAAGTTTCAAGTTACAAATTACTATATTTGTATATATTTGTTTGCTTCACTGTTAATAGCTTCATATTTTATGTATTTATGGATTACATATTTTAGGAAGTGTGACTTAAAGTATCTCCAAGAGAGGTATATATTTCTGAAATCACGTTTTATAACAAACTACTGCTAGTAATTAAATCTATAGCTACACAGCAATTTGAAGGGAATTTGAGGAATTCTGAAAAAAACTTAACCAACGTAACCGTGTAATCTGACATGCCATAATCATATGTATGATAAAGTAGACGAAGGAATAATATAAATAATAATATTAATAATAAATGATAAATTAACAATTATTATTATTGACTCTACAAGTGACATACCCAGATCTCTATCAAGACTTGGCAACAACAGAATCAAACCTGTGTAAGGATTAGGATTACTACAGAGGGGATTCGGTACTGCAACCAATCTTGATCTATTGTACCTATGCCCCCAAGTGGGGCATCCCAGAAGGAAGGATGAGGCGAGAGGAAACAGGGGGCAGCTATCCCAAAGAGCCATGGCAGTGCAGAGGGCAGGATCCCTACATTTTCTTCAGAGCGTATCATCCTGCCATGCACTACCAAGACACCCGCCAACACTTCTACCCTGAAAGAGACCACCAGATGAGAGATGATGTGAAATAATGGAGATGAAATGGGACAGGAAATTAAGGGGATGTAATTAACCAACCCAGCATTCATCTGGTGACCCAGAAAACCCCCCAAAAAATCTAAGTCAAGAAGGTTGGCCACGGGAATCAAACCCGGGTCTCCCAAATGTGGGCCACAGACAAAACCGCCTCAGTCATCAGGCTGCTACCGAGCAGCGATAGCCTGTGTAAAAGCAATGAAACAAAATGGGAAATGAAATTCATCTATTTCTCACCTTTGAGGATTAGTGCAATTTGGGAATATTTAAAAATATCTTCAATAATGCATTTGTTCTGCATAAAGTTAATACTTGGAATATACTTAGGTAAATGCACATAAAATACTTGAAACACATTTTAGTTAATACAGCAACAGGTACACTAGCCTACCTCATCATATTCATCATCTGATTCTTGTCTTTCAATGTATTCAACAACACCACGGTCGTTATAGCCACCTCCATAGCCAGTTCTTTCTTCCACCTCACCATACTTAGGAGCATTACACATATTACACGATTGTCGACGAGCCCAATTAACATTTCCACACCTGAAAATTAATAAAGTTTTAAGTATTCATAAGGAAAAAGAGAAAATATGTTCACACTTGCAAACTTTTTTTAAATGAAACCACTAAAACTTTTCTTTGTCAAGCAAACTAATAATTTTGCAATGGCATTAAATCTAGAATGAGTAAATACCCAGCGCAATAAATGTACAAAAATTAATCACATGCCACAATACAGTATGCGCAATTTATCTTGAGCGTTCGTCTCCCAAGTCCTCCCTCGTTAGGTTTCGGCTAACTCCGTAAACACAGATGACAACTTAGAAACATTAAATGCGCTAAACTAGTACACTAAACTAGTACACTCTGACATCTAGTGACTAATATGCTAAGCTTTTACGCGTGCTCTTTGTTTTCTGTGTGCATTCGTTTTGTGCAACTTTGAGGTTAATTACTACAGATTAACCGGTTTGTAATTAAGGCTGAGGGCACACCAAACTCATCATCATAAGTACCTTCCGAACAAACTCCGACTTGGAAACATGCACGTACAGTCGTGCATAGTGATGGCCGCAAAATAGCGAAAGTTGCAGAAAGTTGCGATATAGAAAAGGATAACAACCAGTTAATGTTCCCATTCAGGAAATCAATAGAACGAGCTGCTGCTTTCACAGGAAAAAGCGTCAGCACTGGCAGGCGTATTAAATCATTATGTACATCTCATCCCAATGAATTTCCAAAAACACCAGGAAAAAGCAGGTAAAGCTGTGATCTGTGTATGGTAGAAACTAATAGTGATGTTTTCTTTCTTCTTTTCCCTTCAATCCTTTCCTATTTGGCTTCCTCCTTTTCCTTATATCTTGCTCCTTTATCTTTCTTTTTCTCTTACTCTGAGCCCTTTGTATATTTCTACATAGCTTTCTATTTTCCTCCATTACCAAAACTACACCGGTATTTATTAGAGGCCAACAAACCTAGGAGCAAGACTTACGTATGTTGTGGATGTTATGGTTCTCGAAAGTGGACACACTATTATTTGTTTACCTCCATATAACTGTGATCTGAATGCAATTGAACTGGCGTGGGCAAAAATAAAGAACATTTTCAGCGGACACAACATTACTGGTGAAATGTCGGCTCCAAATCTGCAGAAACTTGCTATAGAAGCATTCTCTTCTGTAACTGTGACGGATTGGGAAGGATACTGCAATAACTGGAAATGAAATATTGGAGAAATAATGGTGTAATTGAAAATGCGATTGATGAAATTATCAACAGATCAGAGGATACTAGCGATGAAACTGATGTAGTGGACTCAGAAATCGAAGAATCACAAAGCGAATGAGTGAGTATTTATGGCTGTCATATTTGTTTATTGTTTTTATATGTTTCATAAATAGTAAGTATATAAATATACAGCTAATAGGATCGAGTTCAATTTAATGTTTGTCCACAGATCTCACACTTGCGGCGCATATCTTCACTTATCTTACACACTATTTTGCTGAACTGTGTTTTTCAAGGTTGACCACACTGCAGAAACAAAAGAGCGTTAGCTCTAGCATCTTCCCCTCTGCCGTCACCACCCCATAAATCCAGCGCTCTTATCTTGCGCGTACTGTACTTATGCTTGCAACTTTCATCAAACTTTTATAGATGCTGCAGATTGCAGACATTAAATTTAAGATAGCACTGTTACAAAACTAACTAAATGTTAATCTGGAAGTTTGTGACTTGCATTTGGAAAATTCTGAGTTTGATTCCTTTGGGCCATTTAATTCTTGGTACCATGGATACACATCCCTTAAATAGCAAAGAACACCACTTCCTAGGCTATACACAGATTTCTATACCTTGTTTCACGTAAGCTTGCCCAGTATCTCTTAACGGTCACGTGACCTAATCACCTCTCATTGGTTGCTGTTGTGGTAATGACTGTCGTGCGGTAAAAATTAGTTCGTTATTTAACATGGTGATATATCATTATATGTTGGAAGAGAATTGTCAAATTTATATTTTCGTAACTGTTTTAATTAAATATATTACGCTACAGAGTTGATTTATCTGAAATGCATGTTAATTCTTAAACGAAGTAAAGAGGAGGTTCCTTTGCTCTCAAGCACATGGCATGATAGCACGTGATTTAGCGGTAGTGATGACATATTTGTTTATATGACTTTTATCACCGACCTTGTTTTGAACTGGATTAGTCATGCATCGCCATTCGAGAGTGCGGGAGCTAAATTATTTTATTGATCGTTTATTGCGCATGTACTTATTATATGTATAATGGCAGAGTTTACCGCCAGTTTTTCGCTGAAGTATCGCAAGGATAATTATTTACAAACAGGCAAAAAAAGAATTGTGTTGCATGTGTTTAATGCACTCACAGAGAAGAATCCATCTTTGTCAGTGAGAGAAGTCGAACAGCTGTGCTCTGAAGTTACAGGTGTGAGTGTTAGATCCGTAGGAACATCGCGACATAAAACTGAGAAAACTGGAAAACTTACCACTCCAGGCAAAAGCAGGAATAAACAAAAGTGCCTGCTCGGAGAAAATACGTGAAAAGTGTTGTGCGTCTTCATGTGTGTAGGTTTTCTTTAGAAACGAACTGCCTAACATAAGTAACATTTCGTCTGCTGTAAATGAGGATGCAGATTTACCAAATTTCAGTAGATTGCTTATACAGCTGGGATTTGTGAATGAAAAAAGAGGCAAGAAAAATGTGCTAAAAGACAGAGGCGATATTGCTGTGTGGCGAAGACGCTATTTAAGGACAACCACACTGCACCGAGATACAAATCGCTAAATATACACGAAGAACACACGAAAAGTAAAGTATGGTGTGACACGACTTTTAAGACTGAAAGACAAGCATTTTTGAAAGGTATGTGTGCTGGTTTAAAAAATCCCAGTGGAAAAGGCCAAAGGCCTTTCATTATAACCTCTTTCAGTTTCATTGCTGTCATTCTGTCTCAATTTGCTCAGTTCATTATAAACTTGTATTTTTGCATGCCTTCATATCCTTATTTGTAGGATTTTTGTAGGATTTTATTTGTCTTCCCGGCAATTATTACGACATTTACTGCAGGTTTAAATGTGACGGGAAGGCACCGCCTATGGCCTATGACGCGAAAGCATTAGCCAATTAGGGCGAGGGGGAGGGTTGTTGAACGCGAAGTGATACATTTCAGTGGGGCAAGGTTATATGAAACAGAGATTAGTCCATATTTTATGCTTTATAACAAGAACTATTAATAAAAAAAGGTGTCAAAAATTATAACACAGAAACCTTATTTAACTTAGTATTCTAAACGCTACTACTTTTCCCCATTAACCTAATCGAAATCAAAAGCAAAACTCATCCTTGTTTCCTTGCTGGATGTCTTTATTACCAATGGACTGCATGTAAGTTGGCAGCAGATGTCGGAGTATGCCACAAAACTGTGCTCCACATAATGCATGACATTCTGGGTTACTGAAAAATTGCAGCAAGTTGGATACCCCATGAACTTTACAAGGTGCAACAATGGCATTGCCTTGCAATCGCCCAAGATTTGTTGGGCCAATAGCAAAGGGAAGGTAACAACTTTCTTTGATGAATCATCGCTATGGACAAAACCTGGGTTCATTTGTATGAATCACAACTGAAACACCAATCCAATGAATGGAGGCATCCTGGTTATTCTCCTCCAAAGAAAGCATGTGCTACACAAAGTGTGTGAAAGTGATGTTTACTGTGGCTTTTGACAATGATGGTGTAATACTGCATCACACTGTACCATCAAGGGTGCCAGTAGATGCTGCCTACTACTGCACATTCTTGCATCACCACCTTCGTCCAGTGCTCAGGTGAAAGTGACCACATTTCATGGAACAGCAACCCATCATACTCCATGACAATGCAAGATGTCACACTGCTGCTGCTATCCAGGACCTCTTGTGATGCTGGCAATGGGAGATTCTGGAACATCCACCATACTCACCCAATATGAATCTCAGTGATTATTATCTCTTTAACAAAATGAAAAATCCACTGCGAGGGATCCACTACAACACCAGAGATGAAATTATCCAGGCAATAGGGTGGTCACTACGGGACATCAACAGAAATGAACACGCAGATGGTATACGGTGCCTTCTGAGCATTTGGCCAAGTCATAAATAGCAGGGGCGATTATATTGAAGGTGTGTAACTATTAGTACCTCTGTCAATAGAGGCATTTCATAGAAAGAATATAGTTACCATTACTTTTTATCCAACCCTTGTACATTGAAACTAATATGTAATAAATACCTACATTTATGAACAAGCATACTTATTATACTACCTGTTCCCTTTACATTGCTGTTCTGCATTTCTCTTAGTTGGTGCAAAAGCCATTAGTGCTAAAATATTCAATGTTCTAATATCAGAATTCTGCTGTTTATTTTGTGAACTCTAATCTCAGAACATGGAGGTATATGTTCAAAAAGCTAAGGCTTCTCCTTACGAGAAAAAAATCAGCTTATATGTGTAGGATCCTCTTCGGGCTTAACAGCTATAGATGAGCCTTCTTATAGCATCTATTTAAAAACTTTGCAAGACTAGATACTCTTGGTCTCTTTCCAAGGAGTTAAAATCTGCTACAGCTGCTTCTCTTTAGACTTTTTTTTTTAATTTTAAATTTACGTCCTCCAACATTAAGTCGTATTGGACGATGGAATGGGTGAAATGATGCTCAAATGAGCCCGGGGTCCATAGAACTTAGAAGACATTCATCTTTCAGCATAAGGGAAAACCCCAGAAAAAATGTTATCCAGGTAACTCACCCTGACCGAGATTCAAACTCGGGACCTCTTAAACGTGAGGGAGACATGCTACCACCACACTACCGAGGCAGGCACTCTTTAGAGACTGTAGAAATGGTCATTTAAGTAACTAACAGCATGTGTTGACCATTTCCTCATTTGGTTGGAAAGAATTACAGGATCATTGTGAAGAATATTTTCCTCTTTCTATTCCAACAATTCTCTAAGAGAACAGACAAATTCTTCAGCTTGGCTGTGCAATTTAACACCCCAGCTGAAGGCTGATCTTTGGGCTTTGGCTTGAGACATGAATCCTCAGTCTACCTCTACCTCCATTAAGTCTTGCTTCCAGAACTACAATTTTGATATAAAGGTTTTTTAAAAGTAGGCTAACATAACGCAACTGAATGTTCAAGCAAATTCACACACAACTAAGGATAACCGACTTTATGAGTATACGATTCACCAGTGAACTAATGTGGCAACCTTAGTTTCACTGCATAAAAGTTACCTTACCCTCTTAGCCTTCATCTCCTCTTGCTTACCATCTATCATGTATCATGTATCGTCTTTTAGAAATCAGACTAGTGTGCAGTGCAAACAATACGCTGAATTTATATATCGTCTGACTTAACCTGACCTAAGTTCTGGTTTTCAGCCATGATATCTGAAGAAGACAATATTAGTGAATAAGAAATGTAAATGACCCTTAACCCGTATTTACAATAGAAAATTACCTGGCATGTTTAGAATGCATCCAAATTATTTTCGTGTACACAATAGAATTTTACAAGAGATCTGGATTACATAACCTGTCAGCAATTATGGCACTACAAATGATTAGTGATACAATTAAACATAAAACTGATTTGATACCCTCATATGTGCAATGTGTTACTTTATATTTGAGCAACAACATTTTTAGTTCATACTGTATATTCGTTTTTCTGTTTCAATTGTATGCTTTGAGTGTCATATACTATATAATGGATGAATTTCTAATAAAGCCCTGAGTAGCAACAAAGTGTTCTTTTTAAAAAGATTGCTTCTCTTGACATTGAGGTTCAATGCAAGTGGAAGAATGCAGAACGTTAAAATTGTTTCACCATTCTAACATCCTCTTTGCTAACACACTGTTTCCTCATGTTTGATTGTTTAATTTGCAATTGCCTCTACTCTTATTAAATGCTCATGTGGCTTCAAAATTTCTAGGAGAGTGAAAAGTTCTTGAGAAGCAAAAGTTCACCATACATTTTTGCTGATTTTTCGGTCATTTTTACTACATATTACTAGATAACCTACAACTCCTTATTTTAGGAACAGCATCACCATAAACAATTGATGAAAACACACTCAATGCACATGCACAATCATTACCAACCTTTCAATTCCATGGAGATGTTCAGCTAAGTAAAGAGGAACATGGTTGCCCTACTGTAAAACTGCCAAGCTCAAACTGTAAAACTGAGCATTAATCTCTATGCATCTCCTCTAACTCAAGCATTAACATCTCCATTCCTTATTTGTTTCATTATGTGCACACCTTTTCTTGAGTGCTAGTTTAATAGGATAGCAACGATCAGAGGGAAGAGTGAAGAGAGAGCATAGCCTGTCTGATTTTCCATAGTGTTGACAAAGAAGCCACAATTCAGCAAAATCATGCATAAGAGAAGTGCACATCAACAGTGCAAGAGTGAAGTATGTAGATAAACCGATCTTACTGGGATAAGCTTTAGTTTATATAATGCATATTATGTCATGAAACACAGGAGAGCTGAGAACAATTATGACAACTATAAACATTATTATTCGTTAAATTTCTGATTGCGCAATTCCGAGTTCTAAGATGAGTTGCTTTTGTCACTCCTATCCTTGAAGTTTTAAAGCATATTTTACCAATTGCATTTTCTACTACACCATCAGAACTCAATATACCAATTTCAACTTTTGCACCCTAATGCAATATTCTGCACAGTTAAACCCTACTTAGAATGTTCTATCCTTTTACAAAATTCGCAGTATGAATTTGAATTGTTAGTAAAGTCTGAGTTTCTTGGTCTACACATTCTGTGTCTCACTGAGTACTGGCTCAGAATAGAAGAACTAAAGCTATTTTAATATTCAAAATTGTACGTTAATTGGCAGTTATTGTTGCTCAGAACTCAAGAATGGTGGCACTTCTATACTAGTAAACTCTAACATAGCTCATAAAGCCAAAGCACTCATACACAAATTACATAAACTGTGAGAGAGATTTTGAACATTGTGTCGTATATTGCAACTCCATCATTGTATGTATATACAGAGCACCAACTGGTAACTGTTACATTCCTAAATAAATTATATCAATTACTTAGCATACTAAATTCCAAAGGTTAACCCATAATATTAGCAGGTGATTTTAACATTGTCTTCCTCCAAAGAAGCCAATGAATATAACAGTTATTTCATCCTATGGCATCACAAATATTGTGAATTGTGCTTCAAGAACTACCAGCCACTCGCAAACATGCCTTGACCAATTTGCTTTAAACACGAAGGCATTTCAGTTCTGCGTCAAAGTGGCCGAGACTGCCATATCAGACCATGATGGAATCTACTTAAATTCATCTATGCTGACCAATGTAGCAAAGCAAAAAAATGTACAAATATACAAACATAATTAATGATTCCAACACTGATATTTTTAATGCTAAACTTAAAAATGAGACATGGTTAGAAGTTCTGCAACAAGATAATGCAACTAATAAATGTAACGCTTTCTACAGTATAGTTAACTATTATTTCAAAAATCCAGTAATCAGATAACCAAAGGAAACATTACATTGTGTAACAAGAAAAAATTATATGCAACCTATAAAGCTACATCCGACATAAGTGTAAAGCACTATTACAGAAACTATTGTAAGATTTTAAGAAAGGTCATAGATGCTGCCAAAAAACATAACAATGACAATTATATCATTAATGCTGAATGCAAAAGTAAAGCTATCTGGCATGTAGTTAAAAGGGAATTAGGAAAGTCAGCCTCTAAAGAAAAGGCTCCAATTACTTCACAGAGAAAAAGAAATAACAAATATTGAAGAAATAGTCCACATATTTAATGACCACTTCACTGCAAATTGCGCGAGTAACAAAAACAAAAATTTTCCAAGTCTACCATCCCAGATTAGTATAGTTAAGGAAACTATACTTTTAGCAATGATGATTTGTATATAAGGGCGCTCAACTGCTAGGTTATCAGCGCCCCTACAAGAACTAATTCATGGCAATAGCCAGATATAAATAACTCAAAATTTAAAAAACAGATCAAAACAAAATAATAATAAATTAAATAAGCCCAAATGGTTAAAAAACAATAAAAAGCTATAATTACCAATAAAATACCAAAAGGCATAAAAATTACTACTTTCTGTATCAACTTGCCATGACAAAAGCTACCTGCCCAGTGGTGGTCGAAACAATTTGTTTCTTTTCTTTGGGGCTGGGCTAGCACTTTCAGCAGGTTTTTCCTGCCTTTTCCTGTCATTTGGGCAGTGAGGACAGGATCTACTTTCCTTTCACTGGTCTTACTATTTTCCTTAGTGAAGTCAGTTCTGTCATGAGGTCTTAAATTTCCTTAGCGATACATTATACATTACCGGTTCACATGTTCTTGAAGTTGATGCTTTCAGCGATGACATGGTTGAATCCTTCTTCTTAGGACTGGACTTGGTCGGCACGCTCACTGTTGTTCCTGCTGGTGTTTGTTGTTTTGGCTGTGATCTTGTTGTAATTGATCTTTCGGATATTACTGCCCTATTTATGTCACTAGTTTGTGTTGCGATTTCATGTCTAGGTACCGGCTTAGCTGCAACTGCACTATAAGTAATGGTCCTAGGGACAGAAGGCTGACGAATACGCAAGAGTTTCTGGGCTTCCAAGAAGGACACTCTCTCTCTTACCGATCTCTTGGATCGCCTTTTCCTCCATAAAACGTAAGCATTCTCTGGAGTTAGATGAATGATTAACATTGCAGTAAACACATGTTGCAGGTGAAGTACAAGCATTATCATGTTTGACTTCCCTGCAGTCAATGCAAGTAGCAACTCCATTACAAGAATCACTTGTGTGGCCAAAGCACTGGCATTTATAACACCTCAGTGGATTGGGTATATACTGCCTCACTTCAATAGCTTCATACCCTGCCTTAATGCTTTGCGGAAGATCTACCCCATCAAAGGTAAGAAACAGGGTCCGAGTGGGCACTAGTTCACCTCGTTCTTTGCAGTGAACTCGATATACATTAGTCACACCTTGTTCCGCCAAGTTTTCCTGAATCTCCTCATTGGACATATCGTCCAATGCGCTAGTGTTTACAACACCATGCGAGGAGTTCAGAGTCTTATGCAATTCCACGCGCACCAAATAGCTCGCAAGCACATTGGCCTTCAAAATTTTCGCAGCCTGCGTCAGAGAAACTGCTTCGATCAGGAGCGTGCCATTGCAAAATCAAGGAAATGACTTTACAGGACCAGCAATATTATCTAAACCCTTCTGAATAATGAACGGGTTCACAGTGAATGTTCGACCTTCCTCAGTTCTAAAAACAACCAAATAGCGAGAACCTCAAGACTTGGCTATTTCCTTTCCATGTTTTTTGTTAGGGTTTGCCATAAGAAATGGAATGAGCTTCATCCCCCAGTGCTCCCCAACCACCATGGAGCCCAACATCCCACTGGGATGACAGGGCTACACAGGGGATATGGCGGGCTCGCCGTCCCACTCACCCTGGAGTTTGGTACAGTACCTAGTTCTGGTCGATTGATTAGGGGCAGGTTAGTCCCTAACTTCCCGTTTAGGCGAAGCAGAAGCCAAAGTAGTGTATTGGAAATGTGCACCCTCCCCGAATTCAGAAGAAGACTGGAACGAGCTCAGATGCCCATCCCTCAACCACCAGGACAAACCTTTCCACCGACACGGGTCTCCACACACGGCCTACACATGGGTGGGTGTTTTGTCTGACCCCTCACCACTAAGGGGAACCCACATCAAGGGTGTTAGGATGGCTCGGGACCCCGGCATTGCCAATTCACGTACCTACTGCAGTAGGCCCCTGGGGGATATTTTTAGCACCCACAAATGAAAATGAAGTAAGGAAAATATTAAGTAAACTAAAACCCGGCCTCTCTGTTGGTCCTGACAACTTTTCAAGAAAATTACTTAAGAAATGTATCTCCATCTAATTACACTCTTTGTATATGTTATTAATACCTCTCTCTCCACTGGGTTATTTCCAAAGCAGCTAAAAATTGCAAAAGTAATACTGGTACACAAACTTGATAAAACTAATCTTAATAATTGTAGACCGATATCTTTGTTACCTGTACTATCAAAAGTGCTAGAATGCATAGTATATGAAAGAATTGTAAATTTCGACAAATATAATATACTTGACAACAATCAGTTTGGGTTTCGAAAAGGAGTATCCATCTGTAATGCACTGTACTTTTACACAAAATACATTCTGCTATCAATAATAAACAGTTAGCTTTAGGTTTATTCATAGATCTTACCAAAGCAGTTGATAGTGTAAATCACGAGTTACTAATTAGCAAACTTGAAAGCTGTGTCTATGGGGTGTTGCTAAGAAGTAGATTACTTCCTATTTATCAAACCGAAAGCAAGTATATAGAAATATCCTGCATTAGGTCCAAAGAACAATTAATTATCTGTGGAGTACCTCAATCATGGGGCCTCTGTTGTTCCTGTTATTCATCAATGATCTTCCAAAGACTCTTGATCCATGTCACACGGTGCTGTTTGCTGATGATACCAACCTACTTTTCTCACACAATAACCTGATAAAACTCAATGATCAGGTAAGCACCACGATCGGTAAACTTGAAAATTGGCTAAATTCCAACCAATTATCCCTAAATTCCAATAAAACTTTCTTTATAAATTTTAGTGTCACATTTGTTAATGCAACATTCAGTATTTAAATTTACAATAATCCTATTTGAGAAGTAAACAACAAAATTCCTAGGTGTTATGATTGATTCAAAGCTAAAATGGAAGGATCATATAACGTATCTGTCTGCAAAACTATGTAAATTAATATTCACTTTTAGATGTCTAAGTAACAATCAAATACAGCATTAAAAACTATATATTGCAGCTATATAAAGTCAATTCTCACCTATTCCATACCATTCTGGGGTTCTACCAACAACAATTTACAAATATTTAAACTACAAAAGAAAATAATTTGAATTATATTTGGCATACCAAACTACACACCTAGTCGACAACTTTTTCAAAAATTGAATATACTACCTCTACCATGTTTGTACATCTTTAGAAACAGTTTGCTTTGTACATAAGAACACAGGTGATTTTAAAATGAACAGGGAATACCACAGTCACTTTACAAGAACACAACATATCCATCTTTCTAGTCAAAGAACTTCAAAAAATTCAGAATTCATAGACTATAAGGGCATAAAATTATATAACAAACTAAGTAGGGGATTAACTGAATGCAATACACATCAATATAGGAAGAAACACGAAACTATCCTAATGAAGCACAAATACTACTCTGTAAATGAGGTATTAGTGGACATTTCCTCCTGTGATAAATTTAGACTCTGATTTTAAATGGATTAAATTGATTGTAAATAATGTATGAATAAACAGATGTAATTAAATGATACTCAACCACATGGTTAAATTGCAAAACTTACTCTAAATACTGTTTGTATGTAGTATCTTGTAAATAGTATACACATATAATTTTCTTGTTTTTTCTTTCTTGACGAAACCAAAAATTGTATCAATTTCTATGGTGAATAAATTACTTACTTCCCAATACTTTTAGTTATGAAGCGAATGCTTCTATAACAAGTTTTCAGATTTATGCCAATATACCTCCAGTAATGTCATTCTCAAATAATATTGTCATGAAGGCAGTAAATGCCTAATGAACAGGGGGGGGGGGTGGTGTGTGTGTGTGTGTGTGTGTGTGTGTGTGTGTGTGTGTGTGTGTGTGTGTGTGTGTGTGTGTGTGTGTCCATCCATCCAATGTTCAGTCATATCGGACGATGAATGGAATGGGTGAAATGATACTCAAATGAGCCCAGGGTCCATAGAGCTTAGAGTTACCCGACATTTGTCTTTCAGGGGGTTTAAGTATGATCACCCCATTCCACAGTTTTTGTTTGCTGCCAGGAGGAGCAAAAAATGGAATATTCAAGGACAGTGACTGATTGACATTATGAGCCAAAAATACATCATTGTTGCACTGTGCTGATATTTTCCAGATTCTTCGATTTTAGCAGATCTTTAAGATTTGAGATATTTTGATTTCCAGAATATTTCTTCTGTGACCTGCAGGCTTTAAAAGGATGTGCAAAAGTCAGCCTTGAGAAGTTGTTAGTTGACTAGTGAGTATCACAGTAGTTGTGAATCAGTTAGCAGGAGCAGTTTTAAGTTGACCAACCAAAGTAATGAATGGCAAAGTTTGTTGAAAGTTGTCAAGAGTCAGCAAGCAAAGCAGTGTAAAAGTGAATATTGGTCTGCGAGGCACTGAACGTCAAGATGTTTCAAGCAGCGCAAGTTGGTGTGTGCAATAGAAACATAGAGAAAGATTAAATTGATGTGCTTGCTCTGTATGTGTATCTGTAAAAAGTGAAAGTGATTGCATGTTAGCATTGGGCTAACATTCCAGTGACAAAGTTTAATACAACTTTGTGTTGTCCTTCAGTCACAAAATTCTTTAATTTCAACCATGCCAATTCAATTGCATTTAGATCACTTTTATATGAAGGGACAATTGTATGATCTCTTGTCAGCTTAAGGCCGCATCATGGCTGAGTGGTTAGACCGCTTGGCTCTCACCAAGGCAACCCGGGTTTGATCCCCGGCGACTGCAAAGTGAGATTTGTAGTGGACAACATGGTGCTGGGACAGATTTTGTACAAGTGCTCCGGTTTCACCCGCCAGCATTCCACCAACTGCTCCATCTTTTCTATCACCTCATCTTTCTCGTACTTTCACTTCCGGCAATGGGCTGATCACTCATCCCAGAATCCCTCAGATCAGGAAATCTCTGATCTGCAACCCATTGCCTATGGGCCTCAAGGTTGTGCGGTTCAGCAGGCCCTATGTTCTACTTAAAGAAAATACAGGAATTCATTGTCAGCTTAACATTCACAACAAGATTTACTCTTGAGTTTGTCTATCACACATTCTAAAATTCTATTCAGTTTTCATCATGTCATAATTACAGTAAACACCCTCATTCCATTCCCTCTGTCACTTTTAAGTTTTATGTTGTCCAACTGCCAAAAATGATGCAATTCATTATCAGTAATCAAATTATGACACTGATTAGGGAGAATTTATAAGATAAAGAATGTGAAATGTGTGAAGGATTGTGAAATGATCATGGCCAAAATAAATTCCCATAATCTCCTTGCATGGACGTGACTGCCAATACTAACTGGGCATGTTTATAAAACCCTCTTGTGGATTCCAGGGCTAGTAACAAATAAGTTTTTTGGAGGCACCTCCCTCAAGCAGTAACATTTAAAATTTCTTCTTTTTTTTTTTTGGCAGCGTTTTCAAACGGTTACATTGTTACTGATCCAGGATTTGTCTGAATAAAACATTTTCCTCTTAGTTTCTCTTAAATTCATCTGTACAAGAAAAAAAATCCATTGGTGACCTATGTCTACTCACTTCAACAATATTGATCTGTTTTGCACCTTCTTCCATGGACTTTAAAACTTTGAAAGAGAGATCTCGCTCCATCCCCACTGTATCTTTTACCACAAGACAGAAATTAACTTTTTTACTGTCTGAACCACATTCTGGGCTATGTAGAAATTTGACTTTATCTCAAAGGACAGTTATTAAATTCCATAATAACATTCAATACTGTATATAAAAAGTAATTTCGGCTGGATTGCTGACAGCATGACAGAACTATAGCTTGTCTCAACCTCAGTATGGAAGTAAATAGAATATACCTCTACTTGATGTGTGTTTGGAGGAATTTAGTAACAGTGACGTCAAAATTAATATAAAAATTATTTGTGGTTGGTTTATTGACACTCGTCACTTACTTTTTCATATATTTCTGAGAGACTAGTTTCAAAGGCCCTGGCCTCCATTTTCTTCCCAAGTTGGGAAGAGATTGAAAATGGAGGCCAGGGCCTTTGAAACTAGTCTCTCAGAAATATATGAAAAAGTAAGTGACGAGTGTCAATAAACCAACCACAAATAATTTTTATAGAATATACCTCTCTCTGTCTCACACACAGGAATTCTCATTAGCTTTGTCCTTTTTTACTCTTGCATTGTCACTTCCTAATAACATGGTCTAAATAATTACAATAATTTGCAGCTTTGAAAACACTGTCTTATGCAGAATATTTTTTCTATCAGATTGTCATTTTTACAGGCAATTTTTGTTTTTATGGGTCCAAATTTTTCGAAAATGCTTGTTTTTCGGTAAAAGTGTGATATTTGCTATTTGTATGGTCATCATGAGGTAACTATAAAGTTTACTGCTATAATACTATAACAATTTGTTCTTAGGTAGAGAAGACTACTGTGCTCCTATCTGCCCATTTTGAATTCTCCATCTTAAATCAGACTAATGTTATAATTTTTTACATTAAGTAACTTTGGAAAATTTTATATATACGCACTAGAAAATGTAGGCAGCAGAAACTTTTTTGTTACTGGGTTTACATCGGGGGACAAAGCGAGAGAAATGTAGAGGGGGGTCGAAGGCAATTTTTAAAAGAAACCGCAATCCTCTAACTTCTTGCATTCGTTGTATGTGTCAAATAACCAAAAGGCATTCATCTATTCAAAGAAATGGCAGCATGCAAGGCAGACACCATCCATCTAACATAGGGAGAGAGCAGGCAATGTGATGCAGTAAAAGTGAGTAAGAGTAGAGCTCTTATGACTATGTTTATAGGTGTAAAAGATTGTGAAGTGTTACGTGAAGATATTTAACAGTTTTGTAAATACTTGTAGTTATGGTAGGGGAAGCTTAGAAAAAAATACATATTGGTAAGCTAAGAAGTAAGGACTGCACATTAGTATTGAATGTCTTATGTTATCTTTCAAGTAAAATTAGTATCATGAAGCAATGAAAGAAACAGCTAAGGCTACCAGGTGTTCAAAAACATTAGTATATACAATAAAAAAGTAATGAATGAAAGATACCCTATGAACTCTATCAAAAAAGGACAGGGAAACATAAGAACGCTGGGTTAATGCTATGTAATATGATGGAATAGTGCAAAGCAAAGTGTGGCGTACTTTCATTCTTTGCTGCTTGAAAACATTCCACCCACGCTGAATCTAGTTTTGACAAGGGTAAAAAGTGATGACACCCTATCTAATTTCTCAAGGGCCACTTTGATCGGTTCCCACACGATTTGGGGTTCAAATATGAAAGAAGGGGTAACAAGTGTGTACTAATAGAAAGAGGAGATATCAGATTTGTCGTCAAGGCTAATGGACAATGAAATGGAAGGAATTGCACCCTTATCAGATGACAGCGAAGCAGCATAAAAGTAACTGACATATTTAAAGTATATTTAAAGCTTTTATCATTACATGCCTCCTTTTGGTTTGTTGTAATATATATTTTTGTCTGCAAAATCGTGTTTTGAACTACTGAAGTAACAAGTAAAAGGAGTAAAAATTAAAATGCATGCACTAAAAAACTGAATATCTTAAAACACAATTTAATAGCAGTGTAGATAGTTCCATATTAATGATGTATCATTTACAATACAATATCAAACTGGCAGACCGGTCGCTGCTGTGGCCGAAGCTGCAATTGTACGTATAGTACATGTGGCAACAGGGCACCCCATAAAACCTATACTGTCTTCTAAGCGTGAGATACGCTACAGAATCTATTGGACATCCTCTTGTTGAATCCATGAATACAATTGAGGATGCAATGATGCTTTATGCTGTCTGAGGAGATGGAGGAAAAGTTCAACAAAAACTATATACTGCGCTGGAAATAAATCTGGGAAAGAACAGTTAGACAGCTATGTGGGGAAACAAGGAATCCTCCTGGAGACAATTTTCCCAACCACTTCCACCTACTGAAATATGTGAAAATGTGTTATTTCTTGCAATGCTGACATAGTTTTCTGCAGTCAAGAATGTTTTATCTAATCACCAGCAATGTTACTTCTGATGATTTGGAAATGTATCTTATGATACATTATGCATTAAATAATTATGAAAGTGCAAGAAGACTTAAGTACTATACAGCTTGTGTTCCCATAGGGGAGGGGTTCCAATGCCTTCAGCTGCTGTGGTGCGAGCGCTGCAGACTCCTAACATTTGTGGTACTTCTGAAGTTACTAGAAATACATCGGGCAACATATCCGAGCCACCCCCCCCCCCCCCCGCCTGTTTGGGAGCTGTTCAGATTGGGCTGGTCTTAACAGGATGTATTATGTGCTTTATATCTTGTTTTCTTCCACATATTGGGCACTATTTTTGTGGACAACCTTTTCTCATCCCTTTCAGTCTCTATACATCTGCTCTCGTTCATGCTAAACCTGGGGTGCTCAATTAAATCAGGAGAGGGGTGGTTGAAATCATCTCCTTCCACCTGCTGTGATAGAATCACGCGTTTACCTGTGGTTACAGAGTTCCGGATACCATCCACAACCAAAAAAGTTGCAACCATTCGAAAATGTCTAGTATGTCACAAAAAAGAAGTTTGCAAGAAAACTAATATTATTTGGTGTGAATCTGAAGATGTGACCTTGTGTGTTTATCCAGGTTTTGAGATGTACAATTCAAAAAGAAACCTTTAAGGATACTTTTTCATCCCTTATAGAACCTATATAAATTTATTGTGAAATAGGAAGATTAAAGTAGCTGGCGTTAAATAAGCATTAAATTCATGTATGCGCAAGATATCTATACACGTCCATGTTGGTTTGGGGCATTTTAACTTGGACATCATATGATGTCCATATCAGTGAAAGGGTTAAGAGTTTCCTGTCCAGACATGTGGTCCATAAATGCAGAAGACATCTTCAGTGGCATGGTTGAAGTCTCCTATGCGAAGGTTCAGCTGCAAATGGCCTTTTGGCTTTAAGAGCTTTATGTTGAGGTTACTTTTAAGTTAAATTAATTAGGAGTCGATTAATGACACAAAACAACACTTACTTTTAAATTTTCCCGGAACCAGTTTCTGAGGCCTTCCCTCTATCTTCAGCCGGACAGAGGAGACCGATGACAAAATATTGCCAGCTACACCAATGAGAACAAGTCGATGTCCGGCTGAAGATAGAGGGAAGGCCTCACAAACTGGTTCAGGGAAAATTTAAACGTAAGTGTTGTTTTGTGTCATTAATCGACTCCTAATTAATTTAATTTATACAACAACACTGTTTTCAACACTTCCATGAAAGGATTTACTTTTAAGTAATTGCCTTGGAGAAAGAGGGAAAGCCTGAACTTGTGTTACCATTTGTTCTTGAATAGTTTACATGATTTCTCAGTTTGTGGAAAAGTTGTAGAACAAGTATTCAAACCAACTTCCAGGAGACTACAACTGCTTAGCATAAAAATAACTTCTAGATAAAACTTTGGCTCAGATTATGTATTTTTTTAGGTATTTTAAAATGATTCATACAGTGATGTCAAAAAATGTTAATATTATTGACCAATTATTTCATTATCTTGCAACTTTTTCTTTTCTAAGTAAAATGTCTGGTCGCCATGAATTCAAAATTCTGAAATAAATCACAAGGATGAGATATTTCATAATGTCAGTATTGTTGATTTCGGTTATCTATAGTGCATTTAAACTCTCATCTACTGAAGCTTTCAAATGTATAATTCACAAGGGTTCTTGAGCTTTCCAATAGCACTGTTACCATCAAGGGGACACAGGTTTTCATAGTTTGGTTACAGTTGTAACTTAAATTATAAAATAGATGTGATATTTCATATATCTAACAAACTAATCATTATGATTTATTTCACTGACAACTAATTAAACCACTCTTTAGACATATGCAATTCTTGTTTTATCACTAGGTGGAACCACAAAAGTAATAACAGAATTAAATACATAAATTACAACACAAGAGCATGGACAACAATTCTCAGTTATTCATTTGTCGATGCATGTACCTTCTTGACTGCATTGTTTGTAGCACTAGGAGTGTAGGAAATGGTGTGTTAAAGAGTATCAAAACACTTCTCTATAGCTATAGTAGAAAGTGATTATTTTGAACTGCAGTACGTTGTCTATTTGAGATTTCTTCATTTTAATTAAGAGCAGGTTAATAATTACAAACTTAACCAGAGCAATGGATTAAAATCTATAATTTGCAATTATGGATAATTAGCTTAAAATTACAACTTGTCATGGAAATTATAAACAATGCACCTGAACGGAAAAAGGTTATGACTGACCATCAAACATATTATCAATTTCAACTGAACTTCAATTAACACTACATCTCTCCTGTAGACTCAAACAGTTATTGAAAAAAAAAAGAAAATACACGCACTTAACTTAGTTTCTGATATACATTTTAAACCTCTTTATTACACAAATTGCTATATTGAGTTTTAATTAATTTGGTTTTTATTTTACACATTTTGGGCTTTCCTTGAATTTGGAACCCTGCCCTTTCATATGTGATACACTGTACCTTGTACATTTGCATTTTGACATTGAACACGTTTGTATCTTCCTCATCTTTGTTAATGTTCTTTACTTAGTCTTTATCTTTTTCTTCTTACCTTTCTTCTTTTTCTTATCTGTCCCCTCTTTCTATCCTTTTCTTTGTTTCCTACATTTGCTGTATTTACTTCCTAATTATTTTGCACCCTTCTCTTTTTTTTTTTTTCTTCCTGATTTTTCCTACTTCATGAATACTTCCTCACATTACTTTCATGTTTAAAAAGCCTGCACTTTAACTTGACATATTATCCACCATACTCTTCTCCTATCTACAGATTTCAAAACCATTTACGCTTCATTTCACATCCAGGTGTGTGTGTGTGTGTGTGTGTGTGTGTGTGTGTGTGTGTGTGTGTGTGTGTGTGTGTGTGTGTGTGTGGGTGGGTGGGTGTGTGTGTGCGTGCGTGCGTGTGTAGCTTTTTTTTTTTTAAGATAGATTAACAGCATGCCCCATTACAAGTAATATTACATGCTTTGCATTCTCTGGTATTCAAGTTACTTCTTAGTTTGGTCATATTTAATATCCTTATAATTGCTATTATCATCCTTATAAATCATTGTTGGTATCACTCTCAATATCACAATTTTAACTCTGTGTTTACACTACACTGCACTTCACTTCAAAGTCCTATTGAGTTACAGAATTGTTGGAAATCTCTCAGATATTTGGATACAAGCTGTCATGCAGTTGCCGGCCAGCTTCCTCCTTTTTTCCTATTTTCTTCTCTTAATTTGGTTCTTTGTTGTAGTACTTCTGGGCATTCATATATTATGTGATGTAACATCTGGTGTCCTGTGTTGCATGAACATGTAGGGTTATCTACAATGTGGAATCTGTGTTTGTACGAATTGGTTTTTCCATGTCCTGTATTTAGAGCTGAAAAAATGGTGTGAGTCTCACTCTAATGGAGGGGAAGTGTGTGTGTGGGAGGGGGGGTGCGTGCATGTGTGCGTTTTGTTCTGCTTTTTACCTGTCTCTGGCTTTCCCATTCTACAAATCACTCCCCTGTACTCTCATCTTTCTACAAGCAGAATACCTATATTTTTCTGATCCGCTAAGCATTTGTACATGCTCTTCCAATCTGTTTCATTTTCTCCACTTGTTTCCTTTTCACTTTCCTTAGTAACTGAATCCTTACACCCACTACTTCTCCAAGCTTATTATTCCTTCACACCTTCCTTCCCTTACACCAATCTTCTCTTTTTTCCTTTTGATCACATTCCTATCTCTGCCAGAACTTTACTTCTAATTGCTGCTCCCTCACTTGCTGTACTGTGACCAATTGTTGCACATGTTACTTTCTTGCTTTGATGAGTTTGCATTCCTTGATCATTCACCTCACAAGTTAGTATAGTGAATTTTTTTCTTTTTTTTAATTAACGTACTCCAATGTTAAGTCATATCGGATGATATGAAATGGCTGAAATGATGTTCAAATGTGTCCAGAGTCTATAGAAAGTAGAGTTACCCGACATTCTTATTTCAGGATAAGGGAAAATCCCAGAAAAAATCTTATTCAGATAACTCATGCTGACCAAGATATGAACACGACACTTCTTGAACATGAGGCAGACACGCTACCACCTACCTGCAGAGGTGGGCGTATAGTGAATTGATATACAGTATAGGCAGACTTGTGTCTTTCCAGTATATAAACACATGAAAATCTTAAGCTTCGAGCTCCCTCCTCATTAAGTTTAATGGCTTATATCCTGAATTTTCACTTCTGCTAAATTTTACACCCTTCTTTAGTGTAAATATGCATTAAATGGCATCTTTGCATAAAGTATTCTCCTAAATCATACAATTTTAAGCATAAATAATAAAAAGATGAAATCAGCAAAATAATACTCATAACTATACCACATAAAAATGCCCGTTTCTGAATAAACCAATATATATAATAATAAGAAATTTAAATAAGAAGCCGGTGGTATACCTAAAAGCCGACAAAGGTAATTCTCTAGTAATTATGGAGACAGAAGACTATATTCAGAGAGTAAACCTTATGTTAGACAGTCCAGAATATGAAAAAATTCCAAAAAATCCATTATCCAAAAGTATCACTTCTGTTAATAAAGCTTTATCAATTACAAAAACGTTAAGTACATCTGAAAAATACAACTTAAAATCTTCCAACCCCACACTACCAAGGTTGTACTGTCTGCCAAAAATCCACAAACAAGACAACAGCATGAGACCCATCATCAATGGCATCAATTCACCTACATACCACATAGCAAAATGGTTAGTAAGAAAATTAAAATCATATGACAAATTTCAAAGTTTGGGAATAAAAAACTCCTTAGAATTGATAAATCACCTACAGAAATACAACATCCCGGAAAATCACATACTAGTTTCTTTTGACGTTAAGGCACTTTTTACAAGCATTCCAGTAGAAAAAATACCTACATTCCTCAAAAAATGGCTAACCCAGACTACAACGGACCCCAGAGAAATAGATGACATTATCAATCTTACAGATTTATGCATAAGGAATAATTACTTCATGTTTAACCAAAAATTCTACAGACAATCAAAAGGATTAGCAATGGGGAGCCCACTTTCGCCTATTTTAGCAGACCTATACATGAGCTATTTTGAAACACACATAGTAAAGGCCTTCCCAAAGATTTATAAATTTTGGCAGAGATATGTTGATGATGTTTTTGCTATCATTCCGGAAAAACTTAGAGAAGATTCTCTAAAATTACTAAACCTGCAAGATAATCACATCCAATTTACTATGGAAGTAGAAAGAGACAACACCCTACCCTTTTTGGACCTCAAGATAACTAGAAATCGTCATGGTGTAGATTTTGGAATATACAGGAAGCCCACACACGTAGATAATTACATAAAGAAAAATGAATACAACCCAGTTTCACATCAACTAGCTGCCTTTGGAAGTCTAATTCACCGGCTATACAACATCCCACTGAGTAAGGATGAATTTGTGAAAGAACAACACATAAAAGACATAGCGGTATTAAATGGATTCAACCCAGCCATCATAATGAACATGATGAAGAGAAAAGAAAAACTGAAGATAAGATCAGAAAATATCACTCTCACACCACTTAATAACACAAATTGGCAATATAGGAAATTCACCTACCATCCATGGGCTTTTAGAAAATTTGAACGAACCTTCAAAAGACTAAACTTAAAACTAGCACCCCAAAACAAATTCAGTCTGAGGAACCTGCTAAATAAACCACTGAAAAATACAATCCCCAACAATTTGAAATCAGGAATTTATCAGATTAATTGCGAAACCTGTGAAAAAAGCTACATAGGAAAAACTAAGAGAAACTTGTTAACCAGGCAAAAAGAACACCAGAGGAACATTAAGTTGAAACAAACAGAAAAATCTGCAGTTTCACACCATTTTTGGACAGAAAACCACAACATTGGCCACAACATTAAACTGTTAAAATCTTTAAGTACACCCATAGAATTGGATATTTGGGAAAAAATATTCATAAACAAAAACCGTGATAAAGTTATAAATTTTGAAATCCCGGCATTAAATGAAGTATTAAAACTTAGTGCCCCTAACACCAGATGGCAGAGTGATCGGAGCTCCGTAGTAGTGGAAGAAGAGGGAGGTTCATTTAGTCACCAAACAGCTGAGGATGAGATCGAATGATCTTGAAAACATTTCAATTATACAACAACAAGTAAGTGAAGACTGAGTGTAAACATAGTGATTCATAAATCAAACTTAAATATAAAAAACCAATATATCCTTAATTTAAAAATGTTTACGCCTAAAACTTACTTGTTACATTGCCAATCATCTGCACTGAAAAGGCCGCGACTCTTTTCTGCAGCAGCTTTCCCAATCTCCTGACCCAACTTCTTTTTTTTGGGAAAGTCACCTTTCTCTGAAAGAAAGAAAAAGTTTTAAAGTAAAACTAGAAGTTTGAATCAGAACTATAAGATTAATGCACATAAAAAAGAATATTCAATTTAAATTATAATCCTAAAAAGTTAATTCATATTTTTAATTTATGCAGAATATAGTAGCAAACTTGACCCTCAGCAGTCAGTCACATTGATGAGGCTTCGTTTAAAAACTAATATTTAAGGTTGAATGTCTCTAACCCAGGCATTGGCAAACATGTACTCAGTGAGTCCATGCAACTATGACATCAGGGGCAGCACTTACTATCTCCCCCTACCCTCGCAGCCTTCATTGGCAGTGCATACATAACGATCATGGGCAAACTGTCCTATTGTATTTACCTGTACGTTTAACATATCTGTCAAAGTCAAGGGTGGTTGTGTGGAAACGTGCATTTCAAGAATCATGGGAGATGTATTTTTGTTATGTACTAGAAAACAACGTAAGATCTTTGTTGTGCTCTAAAGTACAAAAAGGCACTCAACAATGGAACATCAAGCAACATTATGATACATGTCATAAAGATCACCACACAATTACAGGTCAGCATATATTCATATATTTACACCACTATTTTAAGTAGCATAACACTGATGTAATGTCCTTTATTCCTTTTATTTTCTTCAGGCCTAGATCGGACTAACCAATTGCAACAGCTCAAAGAGCAATATTCAGATACTACACCTAATATTAATGCAAATATTATAACTGATAGACAACTTCATGCCAGTTATGCTGTTGCTTTGGAGATTGCTCAGTCACTAAGGTGTTTTAGTGATGGAGATTTCATAAAAAAATGTGAGTGAAGTTGCAAACATAATTTGCCCTGAACAATATGATCTATTTAGTAATATTACATTATCACCACAAACCATATAGAGAAGGATAGATAAAATAGTAGAAATAATCGAAAAAAGACTACTAACAAAGGTCCATGAATTTATAGCCTTTCTCTAGCATTGGATGAAAGCACTGACAAATATGACTGGTGAAAACGAAGGTCTAATTGGTGGAGTGAAACGTTATTTAAATGAAATGGGTATAAACAATAACATAAAATTAACTCACAACGGAGTTTGTTTTTGATGGACTGAGGACGAAAGCGATTTGCTTTTGAAATCGATTAGAAAGAAGAAAGAAGTATTAACATCAACCTCTTAAGATAAGTGGAGCCTTAGTAGCAAATATTTAAATTTGTGTAATAACATAAAATGTTTTCACTGTATAATACGTCAGGAAGCAGTATGTGCAAAAATACTAAATATGAAACATGTAATGGACATAGTTATACAGACTATAAATTAAATTAAATCAAACTCCTTGAAACACCAAAAATTTTGTGGAGTACTGGAAAATTTAGGGCTTTCTTATGAAGACCTTTCATACTACACAGAATCTGAATTCCTGAAGGGGCAGGTATATTGATACTAGTGCTTAATTGCAATATATGCTTATGTTGTACTGAATATGTTTTAAGATTTCCTTTTTCTTTCTTTGTTTAGGATATGACATCCATGAATTGGGAGATGACTGGATAAGTGATTCAGCCTTCCTCACTGACATTTCTCAACATTTCAATAATCTTAATCGTCTTCAGAGAAAGTTCCACAATATAGTTCACACGTATGACATGGTTAGATCATTCGTAAACATAACAGATGTATGGAAATCAAATCTCATGAGAAAAGAGTTTCATCATTTTCCATGTCTAAAATCTCTTCAGAATATTTTTGTAACAAATCTGAATAAATATACTGGTCTGTTAGATAAAGTAAAGAGGGAATCTGAAGTAAGGCGATTCAATGATTTTAAATCTATGGAAAACGATTTTGCTCTGTTTGCTAAACCTCTTGCAATAGATTTGCATATGGTTAAACCAGAATTTCAGCAGGAAGTCGCTGATTTACAATGTGATGCGTATATTCAATTGCAGTGTAAGGATTTGACTGAATTGGATATATTTAGACATCTGAAAGCAGATACATACCCATCTCTTAGATTGTTCGTCGTCGCTGTAGCAGCTATGTTTGGATCCACATATGTATGCGAACAATTTTTTTCCAAAATGAAAGTTGTAAAATCAAAGCAACAATAGTGATTAACAGATGATAATTTACATGCTATACTGAGAGTGGCTACTTGTGATACATCACCAGATTTTCATGTTACATTGCAAATAGAAGTGAAATATCTCAAAATAGCTCAAATATCTAGGCCTACCTAAGGTATTGTAGACCAAAATAGCTGGATTCAAGTATGTATACTATTAAATTTAAAGGGAGTCGATTATGATACTAAACACTTACTTTTAAAAAATTTAAAAGTAAGTGTTGTTTAGTGTCATTAATCGACTCCCTTTAAATTTAATTTATTATAACAACACTGTTTTCAACACTTCCAAGAAAGGAAATGTGTACTATTCCTTATTGTACTTGTAGCGAGTCCAGCACTGACTCTAAACGAAGGTCAATGCCTTCCCCTGTTCTACATTACATCATGTGCATTGCGGGTTGCATGTTGAAATGTCATACTGCTCCCTCATTGAGTACATGTTTGCCAATGCCTGCTCTAACCTGTTATTCTGAAATGGATGCAATACTGCCCTAAAGAATTAAACAACTGACACCAAGAATTAACCTGCAAAATGGCTAGGATGTAGGCAGAACAGACATATCCTACATTTAAACACCATATCTGGTTCCAAACTTCAAAATGTTCTACTTTGAAAAATTTGCTTTGAAACAAAACACTTTCTTTTACCAGTAATTGAAAAGATGTGCCACCTTATTCGATATCATAGTACATCCAAATACTCTCCATAGTGGGATGCTCTAGAGTAGTCATTCAATCCACAACCCCCAAAAGCTAAACTTGAGTGGGTGCTGGATTGCAGGACCTGTCTGGTGATGTCTGCTAACAATTCATATGCTGTGCAGGTTTTTTCCCTGAATATCAAATAAACTACAACTAATACCTCAAATCCACAATATTGAGCATCCTGTGCTGAAGGATGCATGTTGCATGGGAAATGTGTCATTAACAATGTAGCAGGACACCTGATGATTTCTCAGAGTAAAGCCATACCCACTCTCACACCATTTAAAAACACAAATTGGCAATATAGAAAATTCACCTACCATCCATGGGCTTTTAGAAAATTAGAACGAATCTTCAAAAGACTAAACTTAAAACTAGCACCCCAAAACAAATTCAGTCTGAAGAACCTGCAAAATAAACCACTAAAAAATTCAATCCCCAACACTTTGAAATCAGGAATTTATCAGATAAATTGTGAAACCTGTGATAAAAGCTACATAGGAAAAACTAAGAGAAACTTGATAACCAGGCAAAAAGAACACCAGAGGAACATAAAGTTGAAACAAACAGAAAAATCTGCAGTGTCACACCATTTTTGGACAGAAAACCACAACATTGGCCATAACATTCAACTGTTAAAATCTTTAAGTACACCCATAGAATTGGATATTTGGGAAAAAATATTCACAGCCAAAAACCGTAATAAAGTTATCAATTTTGAAATCCCGGCATTAAATGAAGTATTAAAACTTAGTGCCCCTAACACCAGATGGCAGAGGGATTGGAGCACCGTAGTAGTGGAAGAAGAGGAATGTTCATTTAGTCACCAAACAGCTGAGGATGAGATCGAATGATCTTGTAAACGTTTCAATTATACAAGTAAGTGAAGTTTGAGTGTAAACACAGTGACTCATAAATCAAACTCAAAAATGTTTCAGAGACTTTGCCTCCATCCTCAACCGGCTATTCGACTGGTTCTCATTGGTATAGTTGACGATATTTTGTCATAGGTCTCCTCTGGAGGCAGTTCAAGAAACTTGCTGAACAAATCTTTCTGGGGGATGTCGAAATTGAATACTTGGTTCCTATTTTTTGAAATGAAGATTTGTTCCCATGTGGATAGTTCTTGTTTTCCTGATGTATGTTTTAGTAGTTTTGCAGAAAAACGCTATATACACAAAGGCAGACAAAGGTAACAAGAAAGTCATAATGGATAAATCAGATTATATTGAAAAAATGGAAGAAATGCTAACTGACAATGAATATGAAATCATTAATAAAAATCCTCGAACAACTTGCATACAATAATTTGAAAAAACAAAGCAAAATCAATCATAATACCAAACAAATATACAGTTAAACCAGATAACCCAACCTTACCTAGACTTTATGGCTTACCCAAAATACACAAACCATCCATAGCAATGAGACATATAGTTAGCAGTATAAATTCACCAACATACAAACTTGCAAAGTGGCTAATAAACAAATTCAACTCATTTCCAAAATTCGACAGCCTAAGCATCAAAAACACCTATGAACTTATAGAACACATTAAGGATACTGAACCAAAAGAAGAGGACACACTAGTCTCGTTTGATGTTAAATCACTGTTTCCCAGCATACCAGTAAATCAACTCCCACTGTTGATAGAAAAATGGCTCAAATCACTTGGAATGTCATCACCTGAAATTTCAGATTACATCGAACTAACTAAATTATGCATAGAACAAAATTTCTTCCAGTTTCAAACAAAATATTTCCACCAAACTACAGGTTTAGCAATGGGCAACCCCCTATCACCCTTCCTGGCCGATCTGTACATGAGTGCATTAGAAATAAGGATCACCAAAAGTTTCCCTTGGATGTTCAAACTCTGGCAACGATATGTAGATGACATGTATGTATGTATTTATTCACTGCAATTGGGTACTACCCAGTGGCAGAGTTAAGAATACAGATCAAATTACTAATACTAGATTTACCACAATAACACAATAAACAATACAAACATATTATTTTACTTTAGTCACTTAAAACATATCTAATTACTTCTCTATTTACATATTATATACCATTATAATTCAAAATTTAAACTATAAACCATCTAGATTTTTTCTAAATTTCTTCAGCGACAGGGGACAGCCCTGAAAGACTGCTACAGGCAATTCATTCCATTCTTCAATGGTTCCATTAACAAAAGAAGATTTTCCTACGTCGGTTCTGTATCTTCTACCCTTAATTTTATACCTATGATCGTTTCGTCCATAATAATCCGGATTATCTAACCTTACACTAACGTCCACCCATGCCTTTACACCAGCATTAGCTTTGAATAATGCTACCAACCTATGTTTTTTACGCCTAATTCTTAATTCCTCCTCTTAATTCCTCTTTGCAATAGTACCAAAAAAAAAAAAAAAAAAAAAACACATCAGTGATGCACTAAAACTTTTAAATATCCAAGAAAAAAGCATCAAGTTTACTGTAGAAATAGAAAAAGATGAGTATTTACCATTTTTGGATCTAAAAATAATGAGATATAAAAACAGACTAAACTTTGGCATTTACAGAAAACCAACACAGACAGACAACTACATAAAAGCTAATGGCTACAACCCAAGATCCCACAAAAAGGCAATCTTCAATAGTTTAGCACACCCTCTCACAGCAAAAGAATACAAAACAGAATACAACAAAATTATTGAAATAGCACAAAAAAATGACTTTCCCACATCATTAGTAGACAAAAAAGTGAACTTAGCAAAAAAGAAGAAGCTAATAAAGGAAACCACAACCCCTCTCAGCTACAGAAACTAATATGATTTTCCAAAAATTCACTTACCATCCATGGGCCTTTGATAAATTCAAAAAAGTCTTCAAAAAACAAAACATTCAACAAACACCAGTCAACCATTTCTCCTTAAAAAAACCCAATTTGCTCAAACATCAAAAATGCCATTCCATCTAACAAAAAATCTGGTATATATCAAATTGAATGCAGTGACTGTAGTCAAATTTATATTGGAAAAACCAAAAGCAATTTAGAAACAAGAGCAAAGGAACACTTTAGAAACATCAAATATAAACAATTAGAAAAATCAGCAGTTGTCACACATTTTTGGAAAAAAAAAACCACAACATAAATCCAGAACCAAAACTACTAAAACATACATCAGGAAAACAAGAACTATCCACATGGGAACAAATCTTCATTTCAAAAAATAGGAACAAAGTATTCAATTTCAACATCCCCCAGAAACATTTGTTCAGCAAGTTCCTTGAACCGCCACCTGTGACAAAATATCGTCAACTGCACCAATGAGAACCTGTCGATGGCCGGTTGAGGATGGAGGCAAAGTCTCTGAAACATTTTCCGGAAAAATTTAAAAGTAAGTGTTGTTTAGTGTCATTAATTGACTCCCTTTAAATTTAATTTATTATAACAACACAGTTTTCAACACTTCCAAGAAAGGAATTGTAATTCCTAGTTACTCGTGGGAACACAGTTCTGAACACTTTAATCCATACTCCAATGAGACATGTGCAAAACTGGAGGAAGCAGGGACTCCAAAAGGTGAATTTGCTACCCACAGTAATTCAATGGAGGTGGTGATGATGTCTTCTAGAAGCATGGACAAATATGCTGTGCTCTTGAAGGGTGTTGAGAGCTCAGAATTTTTTAGGACATTGGTGAAGGAGGTTCACTAAAAGCTGATGACAAAGAGTACATATTGTGCCAAAAGGGGTGGGGGTGGAGGTTAAACTTTGTGAGGGGTACGAAATGCTCCATTTTTATGGGAGAAACCTCCAGAACCCCCACCTGAACCTAAACTGGACCTACCTGGTACCTCAAAAATAATTTTGGCAGTGGATCACCTAAGGACAAGAGGGATGTAAAACTCTCAAACTTCATTAGTGAAAAAATATTAAAAGCAGAAGCATTATTAACAGTGAATTATTCTTCATATTTGAGTTTGATTTATGAGTCACTATGTTTACACTCAAACTTCACTTACTTCTTGTATAATTGAAACTCAGCTGAGGATGAGATCAAATGATCTTGAAAACGTTTCAATTATACAACAAGTAAGTGAAGTTTGAGTGTAAACATAGTGACTCATAAATCAAACTCAAATATTCATTAGTGAAATCCAATGTTCCTGAGGGAAGACTGCCTTCTTGTTCAGAGGGCTGTGGAGTGAAGTAAGGATAGGCTTTTATACATAATTCAGGCTATTTGCAATATAGCAGTACTGACTTTAGTGCTATGTAATAGCTTAATGAGGCAAGGCTTGAAGTTGTCATCTATCCAGAAACCTTGTGCACGCAAAGCCAGATTATGGGATTAAAAATAAAGGATTATTCTACTTTCTGAGCCTCTGCTGATGATAAACTCAGAGCTAGTGTCTTAACAAGACATTGACATTTCCTATATAACTAAGGAGTCATAGAAAGGAATTCAGGAATCTTGTGTTACATTGCAGAAATAGAAACTTCAATGTACTGATTAGCTATTAACTCCTATATACATCACAACATTTGAAGGACTGACAAATCCAAAAGGGGAAGCATTATTCAAGTTTTTAACCACAACTGATCTTGAGATCTTGAATCAAGGAGACATTTTGACCCCTGTGATGTACCAAGAGGAGGAGGTCTTAGACTTCATAGTAGGTTCCTTTTGGGGAAGTTAAGGATAACAAGGTATGTACAGAAGATCACAGACAATTCACTTTGATCTGGAGGGTCAGCTCAGGAGCAGACCTCATTTAGGATAAGGAATGCAGAAAATCTGGAGTTGTTCATGGAGTTCTTGACAAACATGAAGTACCTCTCATTCAAAAGAAACAGGCAGGAAGAAAGCCTTAGATGGAATTCCAATTAAAGGTTCATTAAAATAAGGTGCAAAGGCTATATAACGTATAAAGCTAACAAGTTTCAGGTAATGTGGGAGTCGTGTAATGAATCCCCAAGGTCACATAAAATAGATCTAGAGAGCCTCTGAAGAAAGTTGAAGCTCTTTTGTAACATACAGAAGCAGCTAGTACTGTTTGACTATGGAAACTAATGGTCTCGGGAGGTATGGCCAGGCTGACCTATATGGAGGCCCACTCTGATTTTAAGATATAAGTGGAAAGGGAGTTCTTGAGACTGTTGCCTGAATCTCTCTTCCCACTGACCCCTACAAATGACAAAGAATCAATCTCATCATAGCATGCATACCTCTGGAAGAAGGCTGGAAAGTAGTCTCCAAGATTCTGACTTATGAAGTTGAATGATTTCATATTTATAACACATAACATATAAAGATATCTAATTTCATACACATACATTATATAATAAACAAAAAATGTGATATTTAAACCTTATTAAGTCTAATCCCTCCCCATATATGATTCCATATTTGTGTAATTTGTGTATTGTTATTTGAGTAATGGACCCCTCACCTTTTAGTTTTCATCATATTTTTCTTTATCTTTCCTGTCCAGCCTAATCCATTTCTCATTTACTCTCTAAATATTCTCCCAATTATTTTAACCCATTTTGTTCCTGTATACATCAACATTTTAATTACCATAATTTCCCTACATAATTTTGCTTCCCATTTATCCTCCGCACAAGCCTTTATATCACATTCTTAAGTAATGGAATATTCTCTATGGCTTTTTGCATATAACACGCCTTTATCTTCTCTAAAATCTTTTAAAAACAATGTTACTTATCACATCCAAGCCAGCCCTTCCAGCTAAAATTTACTCTAAAATCTATCTTTCTCTCTCCCCCAACTTTAATTTAATTATTCTATATAATTTCAGAAAACTCTTTAACTCTAAAACTATTCCAAATCTGTTGTTTTTCTATATCTTCTGCTCTTTGCCTAACTTCTTTCATAAACCTTATTCTATTTTGAGCTCCCATTTTCCAGAGCTAACTCTTCCCGATTAGATTAAATTGATTTGCATTCAGTAGGTTCACTTGTAGCCAGAAAAGGCTGTGATCATTGAACATGTCCAGAGGTATAAAGTTTAATAGTATATATATATATATGTACGAAAGTTAACATAAGACACATATTATAGTATACAGGCAATATGAACAATGAGGAAAACAAAGCAGGGATAATTATGTATGATACAAAATGAAACACTTTTTAAACCAGCTTTCACTTGGCTTATGCCAGTATGTCTCAAACTTTTTGCAATGGATACCATTCATTGTTATTTATTAACTACATATACATTAAAAATAAACTTTTTACTTGCATCAAATATTTATAGGTAATGATTTGTCATTGGAACAGTTAGATACTACTTACAGAGCTACAGAAGCATTATCAGGATAATTTGTCATTCAGATAATCTTGTACAGAATAAAAAGATTTTGAGCAAAGGTACTCTCTAACAGCTTTTTTAAAAGCACTGAAATTATCAACTTTTTCTTTAAGAACATTAGGAAGTGCACCAAATATTTTGATAGTTTCATAATGCACACCTTTCTGGAAGCAAGAAAGTTTAGCACTAGGATAATGGATATTATACTTTTGTCTAGTGTTTATTTTGTGAATTACATTTGTTGCAAATAAGGCAGGATTGCATACAAAGAATTTTAGGATCGAGAATATATACATGCAAGGAAGCGTTAATATCTTCAATCTTGTAAAAAGATCTTTACAGGAGCATCTGTTGTGGGTGTTAGTAATGATTCTTATAACCCTCTTTTGCATAAGAAATTTTTTTTTTTACTTTCTACTGAGTTGCCCCAAAATAATATTCCATATTCCAATTTCTTGTAGTTTCTTGTATTTTGCTCAATCAACTGTTAAATTTAATTATTTCCATTTGGCGTCTCATTCATTATTTTAAAATCATGTGCTTTCTAGTTTTAAACTCCTATAACAATATTTTAAAATTTCCTCAATTACCAAAACTTTTCTACCTATTCTTCCTAACTCTGCTAATGCTGCTTCCTTTGGGTAGTCCAAACAGTATTCTACAAAACATTCTATGTAATACATCTGTTCTCTACCTATTCTTTAAAGATCCTCAAACCTGCACTTCATATAACATGTTTGTTACAACTACCACCTGGTACATTGTTTCTAGCCATTTTAATTTCAAATTCATCATTTTGTTTAAACATGCCTTAATGTCACTGCTAATATTCCTTTAACAATGGCATTCCTCATTTTAAGCTCCCATCCTCCACTACTTGACAACCAAACACGTAAATAATAAAATTCTTTAACCACTTCTATGAGGGTCATCAAGAAACCTAAGTTCCAATTGCATACAGAGATGGCATGATCAATCAAATAGAAATGTGTATGGGTAAGAGTAGAGAGAATGTATGGGGAATAATCCAGTGCAGTTTCTTCTTGTGAGGCAGAGGTTATCATGCAGTACAAAGAGAACATACTAATACTATCTTCTGCCAACTGTGAGGTTCTAGCAGTTAAGATTTTTGCATCCCCAAAAGCAATTTCAGCAAACATCCATAGTTAATTGTGCTGTGTATGGACAACATACAATAGTGTGGTTAGACAATAGTGCAATTTACTAAAGGAAAAACCAATTTTCAGAACAAAGACTGCAGTGGCCGACCATCCCTGGTGACACCAAAACTGTTAGCCACTTCAAACTTCCATCGTGAATATTGGTTTGTCCTTCATAAACTGTCAATCAATGTTGAGCACAATGGCACAATAAGTAATGAATCTCTGCTGAAGACTGCTTCTGAGCGAGCAAAAATCAGATAACGATAAGAACCTCGCTTTGACAGGAGACAGTAACAAAGCAGCCATATTCTTCTAGACTGCATGGTAATGACTGCCATCACAAGACAAACTACACTACATTATTCCTATATACCTTCTCTCTAATCCAACACATGTACATTCCTATCCGAATACATCATGCCATCTCTATATTACTCGACAGAGCATGAGGTATATTGATGTTCAGGTGACCAGCACTGCCATTGTCCCTTATCAGGTCTTATCTGGTGGATTGGAAGAGTCAAACATTAGTAAGTTGAGTACAATAAGTTACAAAACACAAATAGAGTGATTGGAAGCTGCGTGTGTCTATATGATATGTTTTCTCGCACCTGCCGATGTATGACACACTGCTGTCCCGAAGACATGATTATATCTGAACAGAGTGTACATACACTGGACTCACCATGTATGTGCGATAATATGAGGTAAACATCTCTGTATTGCAAATATTTTCCAATGCATCTTCTCGCTTTGTCATGTAGTTTCTGGATGACCCTCGTACTACCTTTCCATTCTAAAACCATGTGTCATCCCTTCTTAACTTGCCCATCTTTTAAATACTAATATATTCAACCTAACATTCCGCCTTAGCCCAAATTCTAAACAAAATCTGTTATTTTATTTAGAGCTCATTGCAAGTCATTCCAATAAAACATACTATAAGATCACCTGTGAAAAACAGTTCTTTCTTACTGACAGTCAATAATGTCAATTGCTCCTTGATCAGGCTACTGTGAAGTGAGGTGGTGAAATTCTTGGTATCATGCAAATAGAGTTAACACCGGCAATTCCACCTTGTCTTCTACAATGCAGTTGAACTGCAAGCAGTGCCAGTGTTGCTGCAATATTATATCATGTGATTTCTTCTATGGCCATAATTAAATTGTTTTACAGGTATACAGGTTTAACAGGTTCATCTATTGACAGCATCATAATTTGGTGTAGTAACATAATGAATTACTGATGCTACTTTGTCTAATATTTATTGTCCCACACAATGGTACGTGCCCACCTCGATAGCGTAGATGGTAGCATGTCTGCCTCACGTTAAGGACAAATTAAAAAAAAAAAAAATGGTACGTGAAGGACTAAAATAAAAACTTAAAATCATAAAAAGATTAAAATGGTTAAAATGCCCAAATTGTTGGGACCTGAATTCTAAAATTTACATTTAGAGAGAACTCAAACCTTGGCCAACACTTTCTTGTCGTCTGCCAGTATCTCTGACAAACTGGCCAGCAGCTAGAGACTGGCAAAGACATGCCAGGCTAAGACACTCGAGCAGCACATGACGGATCGAAAGAGCCTGACCACACAGAGGGCAAACAGGAACAGGTTCCTTCTGTAAAAGGTGACTGTGTGAGAAATAGCAGTGTTCAATGCGCAGCCAAGCCAAAATAATTTCCTTCGACAGGAGGTCGCCCATTTAATTGGAAGCTTTTTCACCATTCTAAGCTTGTTGCCACGGAGAGCAGACCACTCATTGCGCCAGCATGACAGCGCTGCCCTATGCACAACAAGCTGAAAGTCTTCCATGGTGACGGGATCTTAACAAAAGGGATCTTAACACTGGGTTCTACGGTTACCACCTTAGCTGCCGAATCTGACATTTCATTCCCCTGCAAGCCCACGTGACCAGGAACCACAGATTAATACCAGATTCTCAACTCCGTGTTAAAAACTGAAGATGCATAGGGCGCTCTTTCCCGAATCTTTAGACCCCGGTGACCTTGGCAACTACGGCTGGTAAGGCCGGAAATGCAGTAAGCTTCTATTGCGACCGAGCTATGGTGCATTCGCTTCCCGTTCCCTTCGGCTCCCTTTTTCACTGACTGACAGAATCCAACTTCTTTCGAAATCACATCTCGCCACACATGAATAGTTTACGTGCATTTCAGCTATCGCATATTAGCATAATACGCGTCAAATACACTGAGGAAATATGCGGTAAACTATTCATCAGTGTGCGAGATGTGACTTTGAAAGAAGTTGTCCAATTTGTGAAAAAAATATCAAGAATCCACTTGAACTTTTCCTGTTAAATATGAATAATTGACTTCCACAAAGAATTATATCCTTATTCCTGTTGCAAATTGATAATTTTATCTTTAAAAACAATTAAAATTTAAAAAACGAGAGAGTGAGATCACTTAAGATGCTGTTGAGATTATACAAGACATCTGTATCCCCTTTCCCTCAAGCTTCTTAGTGTAATACTTAAAATAAAGATAACTTAACACTAAAATAATGATTCTGTAGATACAGGAAAACAGGTAAGGATACCATAATGTTATATGTAATGCAATTTCTTTGTACACAGAATGTTTAAAAATTCCCTGGAATAACAGTGAGAAAAAAAAAACCTAAAGAAATATGTATATAAATTTGAAATGATACCAAGAACTATGTACAAAAAAATAGCACTATTTCTTTAAAATGACAACAAAGCAGCTCTGTTAATGGTTATATTTAATAAGAATTTTAAAAGCTCAATAGTACATACATTATTTTCAGCACAAGTATACTAAAGTATATTCAGAGAAAAACCTGAAATTTGTGATCGATTCATATAAGATTAATGTCAAATTAGTACAGAAGTCAGTATTAGCAACTGGTGACATAAATTTCATAAATGGCACTATTTTATATACTTCTGATCACTTTGGTTGAATTAACATTCACAAGTGCAGAATAAATTATGAAAAATAATAATTACATTAAAGCTGTATCATTCATTTAAAATTGTCCTAAGCTTAACTCTGTCTTCACAACACAAGAATATTACAGCGTTGAATTTTTAAATGCTTCAATGGCATGCATATGACCAGTAATGAATGCTGAAGAAGAAAATGTGCAGTTTTAAAAATAAAATTTAATGCACAGTGTATCTTCCAATAAGAGATTATTTCATGTAGTTATCTGACTGTGAAGTATAATTTGCTTAATGTGCAGAGCAACTGTTTGGATAAATGGCTTGCTTTAACTTGATAAGACTTTAAGCAATGTACTTTATGACTAAGATGGCAAATGGAGCCCTCTGCATAGTGTAAACCTCTCAGTCCATGACATACAACTGAATGTGTGTCAAATAAATAACTCAATGAAAGATTACACTATGAACTATTAATGCTGTTTGTAGTTTTAGTTAAGAAGTGAAAGTGATGGAACTGTGTGTTTGAGTAGTTAATAGAAAATAATTTAGTAATGTAATTTATTTGCTCACACATCTAACCATTATTTGTTTTGACAGTCCATAATTCCCTTATGTGTTCACTACAAAGAAACAAGAAGTGCAGTATATAGCAAAATAATGTGCAGTTTTATCTACTTTTCAAAATTATTATGTGGCTTCTCATCACTGCATGTAACGAATGGCTCATATATTAGGTTAAACATCTTTTTTCCATGCCAAAGATTGAGATTTTCATTCCAAATTAGAACAATGAGAGGATGTTTAACAGTGTAGTTTCATGTCACATGTAACATTTCTGTGGGTCATGCTAGTAACGTTATATCACCCTTAAAATGGTTAGCATTACAGAAATTGTGTACCAATATTACTCATAAATGGTGGCAAGTACATGTTGACAACAGATGTACCACAGAATACATAAATGCTGTGCAAATATCACTTTAACTTGTTATTTTTCTGAAAGTGTGTGTGCGTGTGCGTGTGTGCGTGTGCGCGTGTGCGTGTGTGTGTGTTAACAAGGAAGAGGATTTATAACCTATTATTTATTGTGAAGCTTTACTAATTTGAGATCAAGCCACACGTGTTTAGGTCCTAGCTAGCTGACATTGTGCATGTTTTACGAATAACTGGAATAATAGAAATAAAACTAAAAGTGGCATATAATGATGATGACACAATGACATTTTAATCATTTTTTGCAATGCACAATTACACCTAAAAACTTGTAAAGCTTTTTCAAATAAATTCTAATCCCACCAGATCTCTTCTAAGATGGTTATTCAGGTAAATAATTTAGTGTAGTGTGTACAATAATATTGCATAGTGACTACTGCATTAAACAATATAGAGCAAATTAGGTTTATGGAATCTCAGATCATACTTTTAATTGCTGTTAAAAGCTGTGACATTCTTGATCAATGATGTAGATATACACCGATGAGTAAGGTTAAGAGAACTTAATTCTTCAAAATACTTATCATTGCAATTTAAAGAAAAAGTTTATAAAATTCATATCAAGCATCTCGTCCAAATATTTTAATTTAAGCCACCTAGATTATACGTAAACACACATGATGCTAATTTTGGTATATCTGAAAATTCACAGCTATTTTTTCAGCAATTTAAACTGGATATTACTTACCGTACATGGACTTATATATGACTTATATATTTTAAATTTTAAACAAGTACAAACATAAAAACTAATACACCCAATCAACTGTCTAAAATAACTTCACTTTTCACTTTTCCTTGTTGGCCACAGTATTCCTCAAAGCTTTTGTTAAATTTTCCACTGATATGAAATGAAACTCGAACTTTCAGAAATATTTGATATGCCACATTAAATTCCTGCATACGCGGGCAACAATGCTTTGTGCTACATTACTAAAGTTCCTGAAGATCACTGCACATCACCAAAACAAGAAACATACACAATATCCAATAATCCTGCACTCTGATTTCTGCCATCGTATTCCTGGTAGCCTGAGATGATGGATGACCCCTGAAAGACAAAAAACAGAAAATCTCATTATTTCAGTAATAAAGTAACAAGGCTAATGAAACTAATGCTTTTGTATATAAAACAACACACTTTTTCCATTATGAGGTGCTACATTAATCTAGAGAATTTAACTATGCATGAATATGTATTAAGGCACATTTCAGGTTATGTCATATTAATTGTCGGTATTTAGCTACATGCTAAATCTTACTTACCAATAGGTCTTTGTGAAAATCTATTCTCGTTCTTCCTGCTGCCCATACGTCCTCGTAGTTCTTTCAAATTTTTACAATTTCACAAATCGATGAAAATTGTATTCAGAACTTAATTTGGCTTGGCCTCCATGCCGTTAAAGCATTAATTCAAATATTTACAGGTTAGCCAATGTAGTGTCTTATTCATATCGTACATTGAGCTCAAATAAGGTCAATAATAGGTCAATAATATTACGAAAATTACTTTGTAAGTAGTAAAATAATACAATAGCTATTAAATTTTGAACTAAGCAGAAGTTATGAGAGAACGTAAGCTTTCACGGCCGGAGTCCATAATACAGTTGGTTGTTTCCGGGCTGTTTTGCCGTGGTCTGTTGGAGTAAGAACCAAACGTTTCGTCCACAACTACAGCAGACATCATCAGTGGCGCGGTCGAAGCTTTCTTGCAGAGTTTGTCTGCGTCTGAAGCGTTCAAGTCCAAGTCCAAGTTCAAGTCGTATACTGACAGGCTGTTAACAGCCAGAAGGTTTTTGCTGCGTACCCACCCAGGTTTTGGGTCTGACCGCAGGTTGATAATTTTGATGTTTACAGGACGATGTGGTATTTTTTGTTGAGGAAATTTGTTGAGGTAGCTTTTTGCTCCTCTTTAATTTTGTACAGGATGCCAAACCGCTTTTTTGTTTACACCCTGGTGTTTTATTTTTCTAAAGTGGGGTAAATTTTGTAGCCAAACAGCTCTTTTGGAGTTTTGAAAATTAGCTTGTGCTGCTGTAAGGATTAACTTCTTTGTTACCTCGGATGCCCGCAAGCCATACGGGGTACCCGGTAACGCCTGAAGCGGTGTCTCGCAGCGTCGTAGTCTCCTAGAGACCAAACCAGGGCGCTTCTATGAGCAGGAATTTTATCGTAAAATTTTGTCGCCCGACGCCTAATTTCGTCCTCCATGTATGGGAGAAGAGAAGCTTCGTGAAGCAACCTCACGGGGAAAGAACGGCCCACAGGATAGATGGATCGGAGTCCTCTATTTTGTGCACGCTGAAGGTATGCTATCCAGCTATCGGCAGCCATGCCCCAGATTTCACAGGCGTACAACATAAGTGGGATTATCAGCGCTCTAAAGAGGTGTAGCTTTAAGCGGACTGGCATCGAGCGCGAACCTAGCATTGGGTACAGAGAAGCAATAGCCCCCTGCACCCGTGCCAATAGTTCCCTGATGTGTCCTCGGAAAGTTAGGCCTCTATCAAGTTGAACGCCCAGGTACTTGATGGAATTAGTCCACTCTATCCTACGGCCCCTGAAGTGGAAGTTGGGGCAGTCAGCGGGGGTGTGGCGCTTCGTAAAAAGAATGGCGTGGCTTTTGTCCGGATTTACAGACATCCACCAACGCCTGCACCACTCTTGTGTGAGACGGAGGTGTCTCAGAATTGGGTTGAAGGCTCTGAGTATGTCTGTTTTTGCAGAACAACACGTCGTCAGCGTATTGTGCCATTGCGACCTGTGGTTGAGTTGGAAAATCTGCCATGAAAACACTAAATAGTGTGGGGGATAGTACAGAGCCTTCGGGGACTCTGCCTCTCACGGGTCTCAGTGTAGATGTTTTCCCCCGCTACTGTGACTTTAAATGATCTGTGCCTGAGAAAGCTGTGTAGGTAGCCCCAGTTGGATAAGTTTGAAGATCAGACCGGCATGCCATGTCGTGGAGAAGGCCTTTTCGACATCCAAAGATACCACTGCCGTGAAGGCGCGTTCCTGGAAACCCAGGGCCGCTGTCTCCACCACACGTAGCAGCTACTGGGTAGTCGAGTGCCCAGGACGAAATCCGAACTGGTGGTCAGGAATAGCTTGAACGTCTCCCAAGATGGGAGTCATTCGGGTTAGGATTAACCTCTCGAATACCTTCGAGAGGGTAGAAAGGAGGCGCAAGGTGACGAAGCATGAGGAGTGTCAGCCCGTCCGGCCCCGCCGCCTTGTTTGGTTTGAGGCGTTGAAGGGCGCCCTGGACTTCACTAGGACGAATGACGGGAAGTCGTTCCGCGTCCTCGGGAGGGCGCCGAAAAAATCGGCGTACCTCCCTACGAACGCGTTCGGAAAAGATGTCGTCCTGGGGGTCCTCTCTCGGACATAGAGTGCGTTCAAGATAGTCAGCGAACGCATTTGCTTTGGCTTGGGGTTCATAGGCCGGGCCTTGGGTGCCGTGGATGGGTGAGGTGTATTGACTTTACGATTCCTGAGGGTTCTGGCGATACGCCACACGTCGCCATTTTCAACGCGCAGTCTGGCCATTGTGTCCTCCCACGCTTGCACCTTGTGCTCACGCAGTCGGGCCCTGACCAGTCGACGTAAACGTCGCAAAAGCGCGAGATTATGTGGCGTGCGGTGTCGCTGGTATAGTCTCCGTGCCACCCAGGAGCGGCGGATAAGAAGGGTGATGTCTAAAGGAAGAACGTCTGGATGAAGAGGTGCAGGTCCGTGAACTGTTAGGTTTTTGGCAGTTCGCGTCAGGATATAAGTGAAGGATGAGATTGCCCTCTCAATGTCCGGGATGTTTGTTACTTTTGGGTTCGGTGGAATGGAAGTGCGGAGGCAGTACCTTACGCCTTCCCAATCGACTTCTCGCGTTTGAAGCGAGGTGTCATGACTGGCAACCCTAGTGTTGATTTCTGTCAGCACCGAATTATGGTCAGAATAAAGTGCGTTTAGTGACGTGAGAGTGAGATGAAATGGAAAATGCTTTGTGATTGCGAAGTCAATGACTGATGGCAGTTCTCCACCTCGCGGGTAGTGCGTTGGTTGCCAGGGACCCTGCACTTGAAGCTGTGGTTCTCCATCTATTAGGCGAATGATTTGATTGCCTCTTGCATCTGCCCGACGACCACAATGCCAACGCTGATGTTTTGCATTGAAGTCCCCGGCCATGATAGCACTTGGGTGTAGGTTTAAGATAGATAGCCGTTTGGAACGAACTGCCGGTTGGGTGGGGGGTGATACACAGAGACCACCAGGACCTCAGTTCCGCCAAGGTCAAGGCAGATTGCCGTGGCCACTAGGGTTTGAAGAGGAGGGAGCTGGATGGGTTTATGGACTACATTTTGCCGGACAAGTACCGCTGTACCACCGCCAGGGCGGCCTTGGCGATCCGTGCGATGGCAAATGTAGCCCGGGATGCGGAAACGGGTGTCTGGTCGGAGATGCGTTTCGCTGACTAGGATGACGTCTAAGGCATTTGCTCGAGCGAACTGCAATAGCTCACCCCCCTGATCAACCAGGCCACACGCATTCCAGAATGCGAAGCGAAAAGAGGTACGAGACCTAGTTCGATTCGCCATTCTGTGATTGCTGGATACCAGTTGACAGTAGGGCAAGTCCCTCCATTGCAGCCAGCATCTTGCTTGCCGGGTCTGAGGCGCAGAAAAACTTCACTAAGATCTCACAGATCTTTTGTCCATGTGATTGCAGCAAATAAACACCTCCGTGAGATCCAGGGAAGCGGTTAGTTGGGTGGAGCTCGTGGTAGAGGGCACTATGTTGGTGTTGGCTGGGGAGGATGACCTAAGGGGAGCAGGCCTACCTCGAGTCCTTTCGTCCCTCAACTGTCTAGGGGGCATAGGTTCGCTATGCGCAACCTCTACAGTCGGGTTCTCGGGTTGGCGAGATAGTCTCCTCTCATTGAGGTCTGGTTTGAAAACGGTGTTTCTTGGGGCTGGGGCCCGTGTTTGTGTTTTTGTGTGGGTGCTGGTGTTTTCCCACGACTCTTTTGGGGTGTCAGAGGATCTCTGCACAACTTCAGCAAAAGAAGGGCGCCGTTCTCCCTGCTGACGGTCTTCATTTGGTGGCTGCCTGCTGGATGTCGTAGCCTTGGAGACCGAGGGAGAGCCCTTGTCTCTTCCCTGGCTGGCGCTGATTGAGGTTTCCTCTCCTGTGCCGGTCTTCTGGCAGCTATAACCGCCTTCCTTGTTGGGCAGCCGCCATAGCAGGCAATGTGCGCACCTTTACAGTTTGCGCAAGTGGGCGCATCGGTAAGCGACCTCGGACACGCCTCCTTGTCATGAGGTCCTCCACACCGCAGGCAACGCTGCATTCTGCGGCAAAACCTGCTGGAGTGGTTAAACCCCAGACAATGGTGGCATTGTGGAGGGCCGCCAGAACTCCTGACGGCCTCGACCTTTACCCGGAGGCTACAAATAGTTTTGATACTATCGATCTTTGCCTTCGGGTCGCTGGACCGCTCTACTATCACTAGATAGAGAGGGATGGGGATGGGGCCAGGCTGACCTTGCGGTCCTGGCTTGGTCAGCTGCCTGACCAAGCGCGGTGTTATACCCTGTCGGGTGAGGTCATCGGTGATCTCGCTTACCGGTGTGTCCACTGGTAATCCTCTGATCACCCTTTTCAAATCTCGTGCCTTGTCCAGGCCGAAGGTAAAGTAGGGGATCTTCTTCCCCTCGAGTGCCCTGAGGAGCAGCTGGTAGTCCTCTATGTTGGTCGCCTTGAAAACAAAGCGGTTCTTCCTCCTCGTCACCTCGCATTTATTCGAGAGGGACAGCATTACTTCCTTTAGGAAGCCTACCGACCCCCGGAAATCATCCACGATGATGGGAGGAATATGCCGCTGAGGTGGGGTTCGCTGGCTGGTAGCATCAGTCTTCAGGACGTTTGACTGTCCCTTCTTCCTCGAGGTTACCTCTTGAAATTCCGCCTCATCGACGTCTGTAGAGACGTCCGATGAACTGGTTTGGAAGTCCTCTTCCTCCATCCTGGAGGACGAATTTTCCGGAGCCGCAGCTTCGTGGAAATATTCTCCTTCTGAATCGGAGGAGTCGTTTGAAGAAATTTGGCCTGAACGAGAAATTGTATCCGCTTTAGAGGAGCGGAGTTCAATGCTGTCGATTCAAAGGATTCCATGAAGAAATTTGCTACAACCGGACTTAGGGGGGCTGCCCATGGCAACATCGTCTATTTTTTCGTAAAAACAATTATTCCACTGGATATATGTTGTGGTGGGTACGTGCTGGAATAGTGTTAACTATATCGTCCGAGAAAATGCGTTTGAGAAGCGTGAGAGTTTCTTGAACCGGAACCATGGTGAAAAGTGAAACAGCTACGAGGACGTATGGGCAGCAGGAAGAACGAGAATAGATTTTCACAAAGCCGAAAGTCTGGTTCCGCTATGTGGACGACACGTTTGTCATATAGCCCCACGGAAAGGAAGCACTCCAAGATTTCCTCTCACCCCTCAACAACATTAATCACCGCATCCAGTTCACCATGGAAACAGAAAAAAGATGGACAGCTAGCTTTTCTGGACGTCTTGGTCAGCAGGAAGGCCAACGGCTCTCTTGGACACACTGTCTATCGCAAGCCTACGCATACCAACCACTACCTTAACAAGGATTCAAACCACCACCCTAGGCAGAAGCGCTCCATAATCAAAACTTTGGTAAATCGGGCTTCTCGCATCTGTGAACCGCAACTAGGAAGTGAACTCAGACACCTAAAACAGGCATTACGCGCCAATGGTTACTCCATCCGAGATATTAAGAGAGCTGTCCGTCCCATTAGATCTCAGCCCACCATTCAGAAACCGGAGCAACCCAAGAGTAAAGGTACTGTTTTTCTGCCATATTTCAAGGATATTACTGACCGGATAGAAAGGATATTACAACGTCACTATATAAAACCGTCTTCAAACCCACTAGGAAATTGAACCATTTAATACGCTCAGCGAAAGATCCTCTGTCCTCAGCCGGTGTATATCGGATTTCCTGTTCTTGCGGCGCGGTATACATCGGAACAACACAACGCAGTGTCAACACCAGAATCAAGGAACATAGGAGCAACTGCCGTCTGGGCCACACAGATAAGTCCGCAGTCGCCGAACATGCGATTGAGCGGAAGGCGGGCATGTGATACAGTTCCAGGACACCAGCATACTTTCTACCACACAACATTACCACACACGACTTCAGCGGGAGGCCATCGAAATTTACAAACATCCTAACAATTTCAATAGAAAGGAAGAAGCCTTAAAACTAAATAGGAACTGGCATCCTGTTCTCGAAAACAGGAAACGCCATTTAACCACCAAAAATGACGCGGACCAATCACAGGACACCATTGCCGGACTACCGAGGCTCCGCCCGCCCCCCAACTACCAGTACAAATAGCGCGACTCAGGCACTGAACGCTTCAGACGTAGCCAAACTCTCTGCAAGAAAGCTTCGACCGCGCCACTGCCGTAGTTGTGGACGAAACGTTTGGTTCTTACTCCAACAGACCACGGCAAAACAGCCCGGAAACAACCAACTGTATTAAGCAGAAGTTATTTTATATATTAGTTAGTATGCAACACGGCAGCCAAAATAATATATTGGCGGCATTGAATCCGGCGCATGCATGTACCTTTAGACCCCGGGTGTTTCGCGAACCTTAATGTGTCTCCTGGCTTCCTATCTGAGTTAACAGGCCCTGCCAGGAACCCATGCACACACCATGCTAACGCCAGAGGCATGTAAAACGTGGAGGACATCCTGGATACGCTGTACAAGAGGATGTTGGTTGTACAGCTCACGATGACTCTGTAGTGCGCTAAGGGAATCACCTGCGGCGAACATGTAAAATGGCTTGGTATATTGCATAGAGCTCTGCATTATAAATGGAGTTGCTGCCATGGAAACCAAATGTATAGGGTTCGGCTCCATGGACATATGCACATTCAACACCGGTAGAGCTTTTAGATCCGTCGGTATAAATTAAAATACGGTTTTGATAGCCACATAAAAATTCTAAAAAGCAACTGCAGATACTACATGTGGGCATCGTAGATTTCCTGTACACCGTCATCCCAAGATCTACGTGAGGTATTATACGCATCCAAGGAGGATACACTCTTTCACCCTTGGGAAACATCCTAGGCATTTCAAGTGCATGCCTCTTCTAAGGAGTTCCCGGAAGCGAAAACCTGGCGGCTTTGGACTTGTTCCTATAACGTACGTCAAATAAGGTGTCGAAAAAGGGTGCAACCATCGGATGCGACGACATGCTATTTAACCCACAGCCATAATTGTCCAGCAAAACTTCCCGCCAACATGGTAGAGGAGGTTCTGCTGCTTCGGTGTAGAGACTCACAACTGGGCTAGTTGGAAATGCCCCAATAGCTAAACGAAGGCCGGAGTTATGGACCGTGTCTAATTTTTTCAGCACAGATGGACGAACTGAAGCAAAAACGGTGCACCCATAGTTCAGCTTGGATCAGATTAGCATCCGATACAAATGAAGCAGCACTGCACGATCTGCTCCCCACGATTACCCACTAAGTACCCGCAAGAGACTAAGAGAACACATCGTGCTTTCAACTGTGCTATGTCATATAGCTTATATGCGATGACCAGCTAAGCTTTCTATAAAAAAATCAGTCCCAGGAACCTCGTTTCATCTGTAAATGGTAAAACATGCCGACCCAGTCGGAATGAAGGTGGTAAACGACTCCTGCAGCGCCATAAGTTGATGCAGACCTTTTTCTCTGTGGAGAACCGAAATCAGTTCTTAGAGCTACAGTCGCAAAGATTGTGTAAGCATTGATGTAGATGGCGCTCTAGAAATGGAGTATGCTAAGAACTACAGTAGATAGCGAAATCATTCTTGAATAAGCATGATGAAACCCCTCGAGTAACACATTTCGAGATAAAATTAATGGCAATAGCAAAAAAGTGTTTCAATTAGAACCAATCCTTGAAGGACCCCATTCTCTTGAACAAAAGGGTTCGAAAAGACCAAGCCGAACCTTACTCGGAAAACACAGTCGTTCATGAACTCCCGAAGGTACACAGGTTTGCAGCAGGGTGTAAAACCTTAGAGTGAGAAGAATAAAAAATGGAGCACTATCTCTGATTCATAAGTCAACCACATGATCAAAGCTAAACTCCCGAGTCTAATACAGTACCGTTGGACAGTGTGAATTATATTTATTCTAATTTGGCCAAACGTCTTTTTTATTCATTAAATACAATTATATTGTCAACCATCCTTCCTTTCCTAAATCCCAACTAGAAGTAAGTCACTCACTTTCCATTCCTTTTCCAAACATTCCTGTAGCAAAAAGTTAGTATTGCAGTATAAATTTTGCCTAAAATTTTAACAAACTAATTCCTCTGTAATTTCCCAGATTATTAAGCTCTCCGTTTCCCATATATATTGGCACAACCATGTTTATTTTCCAAATTTCAGGAATTCTCTTACTCTTTTTAACCTTATTAAATAAGGAAAATAATGCAATTCCTTTCTTGGAAGTGTTGAAAACAGTATTATTATGATAAATTAACTTTAAAGAGAGTCGATTAATGACACTAAACAACACTTAAATTTTTCCGGAACCTGTTTCAGAGGCTTTGCCTCTATCTTCAGCCGGCCATCGAATGATGGCCGATGGCCGGCTGAAGATAGAGGTAAAGCCTCTGAAACAGGTTCCGGAAAAATTTAAAAGTGCTGTTTAGTGTCATTAATCGACTCTCTTTAAAGTTAAAGAAAATAATATACAGCAACACTACATTTGTAAGACATTTTCCAGAATTCTCTGAGAATCCCACCAGCACAATTTTTTTTCCTTCAACATTTTAATTTGAAATTCAATTTTGTTGCTTAAAATTTCTCTAAACATTAATCCTCATTTATATCAAATACTTTTATTATCTATTGTGAAGGCCATTAAATAAAACTAATCCTTATTACTGATTTATTTATAAACATGATACAGCTTTTGATATTTCCTTTTCAAACCAAAATTGTGAAGTACTTTCTGCACTCATCTGCTATAATATTTCCTGCTTTATTCTTCTTATACACACTATTCATAAGTGACTAAATTTCCTTAACATTTTTACCTCTTACATCCTCTTTAATCATAGCACCCATATTTTGCTGCAATTCTTACTTTTTCTTCTCTAATAAACAATTATATCCCCATTTCTTAACAGAAAATATTGCCAATCATATCCTTTCCTAGTCTTCATTTACATAAATCCCTAGTACTTCTCTCCTGACCTAGGTATACTCTATCACACCAATTTCAATTACCCATATTAGAATTGTTTTATTTCCATCTTTGCACCAGCTCTTTCCTCATTAGTAACAAACTGTTTACTGTCCCCTCTACATCTGCCATCCTCATGAAATCAGCTCTTTCCTCATTAGTAACAAACTATTTACCGTCTCCTCTACATCTGCCATCCTCAAGAAATCAGCTATTTCCTCATTAGTAACAAACTATTTACTGTCCCCTCTACATCTGCCATCCTCAAGAAATCCTCTATACCAGTGTTTCTCAAAGTGGGGTCCGCAAGGGTAAGTCAGGGGGTCCAGGAGGGGTCCCTTAAGTCAAGTTATAATGTTGAATTAAAACTATAGAAAATGTAAAATTCCATTTACTGAGTCTTGACAAATCATCGTTGAAGTGACTTGCCAGGATAATCTTAGTAACAGCACTACATTTAGTACAGTGAATGTGCAGTTGTTGGGCTGGATTACTCTCAGAGAATTTTGAACGACAAATTTCACCAAAATTATCAACTGCCATTATAGAAGTATGTGCGCATACAAATAAAGCGAGAGTTCCCTCAGCATGGCTGGTTTTATCATTCTTAATAATGTATTAGTATTTTCACCGATCGCATTGTTGTGATGGCACGGCCGACATGCACAAAGAGATAGTGCAGCATGGAGATACAAAGCTTGCCAAAACAGATAAAGATAGATAACTGGAAGGTTCTAGTGCAGTCTTGTATATTACAGAAGATACTGGAAATTTCCCGAAAAGTGAGCGGAACTATAAAACAAGCCGCCAATCGCCGGTGAAGACAGTTGTAATGAGAGTCGAAATGGAACTTGAGAATTGTGCACGTACAGCTGTGTTTTAAAAGTGAACTCCTGTTTGTGGGCGACGACCTCGCAGATTGTAATTGCGTATGTTACGTAATTCTGCTACTGTAAGGGTTGACCAAAGTGTGTTTCTACGGAAATCAAGGGCATTTTGAATTTCTGCAACTTGGACTTTTAATTCTACGAACCCACAAAGTCACAATTGGTGTCAAGAGTGAGACATATGACAATGGAAGCTGCATTGGAAAGATTTTAGAGAAATGAAGGCCAAATAAACAACGAAGACGGAAACGGCAAATAACCTGACTGCGGAGCTACAGGAAATGAAGGCCAAATTGACCACGGAAATGAAAGCGGCGAAGGACAACCTTGCCACGGAAATGAAGACCGAGTTATCTGAAATGAAAGCTGCAAACGAAGCCTTCGCCGCCAAATCAGAGGAGCAGGGCTGGCATGAAGGAGGACGTCACGGAGTTGGGCAAGTGCGTCGAAGACATGGCAAGCCGCGTTAGTGACCTAAAGGGAAAGGCCGACAGCAACATCAAGTCCCTGGCCCGCCTTGGTAGCGTGGTGGTAGCATGTCTGCCTCACGTTCAAGAGGTCCCGAGTTCGAATCTCGGTCAGGGTGAGTTACCTGGATAAGGTTTTTTCCGGTGTTTTCCCTTATCCTGAAAGACGAATATCTGGTAACTCTAAGCTCCATGGACCCCGGTCTCATTTGAGCATCATCCATCCCATTCATCGTCCGATATGACGTTGGAGGACGTAAATTACAAAAAAAAAAAAAAAAAATCAAGTCCCTGAACGCCATAGTGGAGGGCATCGTCACCAGAAGGATGAAAGATTTAAAGGCAGATGCGCCGGGACGTGACACGCGTCAAACCACCCAAGTACGACGGCACGTCAACGTTCCAAGTCTTGCGCCGTCAATTCGACACAGTGGCCAAACACAACAAGTGGTCACCAGAGGAAGCGGCCGCACAGCTAATAGCTAGCCTCCAGGGACGGACCGCAGAGGTACTGAAGGCGGTCCAGACAGCGGCGGCGCCCAAGGACATATGGGAAGCCCCGGAAAACCGCTTCGGAAACCACCGCTTAGCCGCAGCCTACCGCAGCCAACTGAAGTCAAGGCCGCAGCAGCCAGGGAAGATGATGCAGGAGTTCGCCCTGGCAATCGAGCAGCTGGCTAGCAAAGCCTTAGTCGATCTCCCACCAGACGGGTACAAGACACCGAGATACGTCAGCGTCTAATACTCGACGATTACAAGGCCATCCACGAGGCGCTATCAGCAGCATTGATGGAGGCGGCCAAGGTGACGGCTACCCCGACGTCAAGAACCAGAAGTATCCGCTACACTGAAGACCGAAGGCCAGTCGAGGGACGCCGGCGAAGACCTAGTGGCGTGTGTTGGGGTGTGGCCAGCCGGAACACCTGGAGAGAGACTGCCCACACCAGGAAGAGCAGCCGGAGGAACGAGAAAGGCCCGACGTGACGAGGGGCACGAGGGGCAACTATGTAGCCAAGACATAGTTGCCGTGCCGAGAAGAGGTGCCGGTAAGGCTGCTAAACCTAACAGACACTGATCACGACGTCCAGGCCCGGAGTGAGCTGGGGACGTGCGAGCCCGTGGTAAGCGTGACAGCAATCGACAAGACACAGGAGCCGGGGCCGACGCAACACTTGGGGCCCCGGCTGGAAAGCTTATTGGAGAGGGCGGCCGAACACCTGACGGCAGAACAGCTGGAAAGTTCGACAACTGCTGAGACGATACCAGCGCGTTTTCAGCCAAGGCGACAGCGATTACGGCCGCATGGACCGGGTGCTCCACCGCATCGACACCGGAGACGCCCGGCCATAGACGCGTTCCGCTGGCGAAACAAGCGCGGTTCGGGACATGCTGGAGGACAGGACATGAGATCCAGGGGAGTGATTGAAGAGTCTGATAGCCCTGGTGTTCCCCTGTAGTTCTGGTGACGAAGAACGGCGAGCTACGCTTCTGCGTAGACTACAGGAAGATGAACGCTGTCACCAGGAAGGACTGTATCCCCTTACCCCGGATTGACGACTCCCTGGACACGCTTGCTGGTACGCAGTGGTTCTCGACCCTGGATCTGAAGTAGGGTTACCCACAAGGAAAAGACCGCATTCTCGACAGGCCAAGGGCTTTGGCAGTTCACAGTTATGCCCTTTGGTCTATGCAACGCACCAGCTACCTTCCAACGCCTCATGGAGTCAGTGATGAGAGGATTGACGTCTGCCTGCTATACCTGGACATCATCGTCGGCAAGACATTCGAGGACCATCTCGACAATCTGAGCAAGATGTTACAGAGACTGCGGGCGACCAATCTGAAGCTGAACACGAACTGCCAGCTCTTCCGCAAGGAATTCAACTACTTGGACCACATAAGTCTCACCAATCGTCACAGACCCGGAGAAGACAAAGGCCGTGAGAGGTTGGCCTCGTCCGAAGGATAAGAGAGAATTCCTGGGGCTATGCAGTTATTACCGCTGTTTCATAAAGGAGTTCTCCAACGCCGCCAAGCCCCTCACTTGCCTGACGAAAGAACAACAGCCTTATGTGTGGAGGACGCCGAAGGCACTTTCCAACAGCTGAAGAAGACACTTTGCAGTGCTCCTATTTTGGGATTCCCACAACCAGGTGGAGGCTTCATTATGGACACCGATGACAGCGACCATTGCATTGGAGGAGTCCTATCCCAAGTCCAGGACGGCCATGATCGAGTGATAGCCTACTACAGCAAGATGCTATCCAAAGCAGAGAACTACTGCGTTACCCAGTGAGAGTGAGTGGATAAAGTATCCTTTCCAGAAAAAATACATAGGCAGCATTGATAGCCTTTCGGAAAAACAACAAGACCAACTAATAAAGTTTCTTTAAACAGCAAAGGATGGAAGGTTGTATACCAGGAAAATGAACTTGCAAAATTTTGGTTTCTGATGCAGTGAATTTAATGAACTGGCTATCAAAGCACTCAAATATATTATGCCCTTCCCAACCACCTATCTGTGAGAGCACTTTTCAGCATTGTGCAACATCAAGCCATTGAAGAGAAACAGACTTGCCACTGTAGAAACTGACTTAAGAGTGAAAATCAGCAACATTAAGCCCAGCTTAACTCAGCTTATTCAATCAAAAATACAGTTGCATTGTTCACATTAATATATTTCAATGAACAACAAAGTTTCAAGCTTTTTTCAAATAAACCAATTTTTTAGTAACCCAATACTAACTTTGTTGAAATTGTCAAATGGTGGATTCAGAACATTATGAATAACTTTTTATATGTATAAAAATGGTTTCTTTACATGGAAAATAAATTCATTTTTATAACATGTGCCTAATGCTATTAATCCTTGGGTAAGCCAAAGAGTGTGGTATTTCAAATTTTTACTGATGCAAGACTAAAGTTAAATAAAACCTAGTTAGGCAAACTTGTATAATATTTACTTCAAAGAAAAAAAAATTAATACAATTTTAAAATACATTTTATACACAAGTTTATTTTACTTAGTTTAACTTTAATTTTTTAATTAAGTATTAATTAAATTTAAAACTAAGTACAAAAGAAAATATCTTAAATTATACATACAGTAATTATTTAAATTCCAATTATAAAATTCAACCATAAGTCAACTCAATCATATAAATTAAGTTGCCAAACTGTGGGGGTCCGCGAACAAGTTCTTAGATGATAAGGGGGTCCTTGAGAGACGAGTTTGAGAAACACTGCTCTATACCATATATTATCAATCTTTGTCAAAATATTTCACTTAACTCTCCTCTCCAACTAAATATAGTTTTCAACTCCTCTACTGCATCCTTACAACTATTTTCTCTTCTTACATTTTCATTAACAAGAGATGACAGTACCTCATAGATAACCTTGAAGTCTGAGATATACATCCACTCCCTCACTACCTATTATATAATAAACTTAACAATTGCCATTTGCATTCATAAATGTAAATTCAATAATTACACCTCCTCTCCTAGCTGAAATACACATTATCAAATTACCTTCATACTACAGGTCTTTTCTCATTCTTTCTTCACTTCTTTTCCTTTCCCATATGCCCTTTTGAGCATCAGGTTTCCTCAACCGGCCATGATACAATTTCTATATTTTGTCCTATCCCTCGTTAGTTGTTTAGCTTCCCTCAAAGTCTTTCCTTTCTTATTCACTATTTTTTCTACATAATTGCTCCATTCTATTCTTAGTTACCCTCTCCCTCTTCTTCCTTCCCCTCTGGCCTCCCATACCAGTTTTGGTTTCTTGCTCTCATCAATCCTATTTGTGTGTCTTAACCATCTTAAAATATTTGTCTCTTATCTTTTATATTACTGGCACTTGATGAAGGATATTCCTTTTTTGGCAGTTTATCCTGTCCCTTCTAGTTTTCCTTACACATTTCTGTAAATACTTCATTTCTGTACTTGTAATTCTACATTGTTTCGACAACACTGTTCAACTTTCTGAGAATAGAATAGAACCTATACTGTCACATAACATTTACATTGTGAGCCTAAGCTGGTAAAATGGTGACACGTCAAGTTATATATAAAACAAGAATTAAAATAAAAGAGAAAACTGATTCTAATGTGTAGATAATATATAAGGTATTATTTATGCAATATAAATTGTCAGTTACAAGTAATGCGAGGTTTAGTAGTACTTATATTGTGTCATCCATGAATTCATGCATGGAGTAATTTGTCTCATCTAATAATTTTTTACACTTTTATTGAACAATTTTGAAGTCTTTATCTCTTTGAATCTGAGGCAATTTATTATATCATTTTATACCCATATAATACGGTGTTCCTTCGTATAGCCTATGCATAGGGTATTTTATGGTGGACTCTTTTTGACTCTCTTCTTCCATAGAGAAGTGTTGGCAGATAAACTGTTATACATTCACATTTTTGTATCGTTTTTAATTTATTTTACCCTATTAGTGTTTGACTGATTCTAGAGTAGATTTGGTTTGCCTTATTTATACTATAATTTATTTCTATGTATACTTTTCCTTTTGAATTGATGAGTTCCTAGATATTCAAAGTTATCAACTTGCTCCATGGTTTCTGTTCCATTCAATATTTATTCTTCTCTGTGCTCCTTTTGTTACACACATTGCTTTGCTTTTATTTACATTTACTTCCAAGCCTCTATCTTTGCATGTATTGGCACACACTATTACTGAATTCTGTAGTTCTTTACTATTGGCCATTAGAATGTCATCTGCATAAACTCGAGTCTGTATCTATACTGGTCTCATGTTCCAATTTCCAATTTTCACTCGTCTGGTTCTTCTTTTACATTAATTATTTGGTCCATGTATATAATAAACAGTAAAGGGCTCAAGCTGTCCCCTTGCTTTACTCCTCTATCCATTTTAAATTCGTCCGACTTGGCACCTCCTATTCTTACTACTCCTGTCACTTTATTAGATAGACATTTTATCTTCTTTGGCAGTGTTTCTGAAGCTCCCTCATCTCTTAGGGCTTTTCACAGTTCTCTAGGTACTCTATCAAAGGCTCAAGTCTACCAAAGCCAGATATAGTTCCCTTTCTCTACTCATAATTTTTATCTATTGCTATCCTTCCTGTGTCTATTGTAGTGATCTGAAGGCACTTTGTTCTTCCTCCATATTTTCTTCAATTTCCTACCTCAATCTGCTTTCCAGTATTCTTGAATACAATTTCATTACTACTGATGATAGGCATACAGCTCTACAATTTTCACATTTAACTGTAAATCCCTTTTTGTATATAGGTATTATGTTTCTCTCCCAATCATTTGGAGTTTCCTCTTGTCTCCATATCTATCTAAACAGTTTGGTCAGCCATTGTTTAACTTTTCCTCCTCAATATTTAATCAATTCTGGAGATACACCGTCATCTCCTGCAGATTTCCCATTTCTCAGTCTTTGAATGGCGTGGTCTATTTCTGCTGATGATATTTCTACCTCCTCCTCTTCATTTTCCTCATCTTGTCTAGTATTAGTTATACTGTGTGTTTCAACTACAGGTATGTCTTTTTCCAGACATATTTTTTCCATAGTATTCTTTCCAAACTTTTAATATTTCTTTTGTTTCCGCTACTTTCTTCACCTCACCACATGCAATCATTTTCCATAACACCAACCTTATTCGATTTTCACCTACTCTAACTCTAGCATCAAAGACACCCATTGTTCTGAACTCTACATTAGTATATCTTTACCTTAAATTAGGGTGCTGATGACCTAGAAGTTGAGCACCCTTAAACCCAATTATCATCATTTACCTTAAATTGTCCATATCTTAACTATGATCATAAAATAAAATCCTTGTAGAATCCAAAAGATGCAGGTAAATTGTACACTAAACTCAACACAAGGCTTATGTCTGCACCTTTATTTTCATGCATATCACTGATTTACCTCCCTCATCTTCTCACTGCATTCCGTAACTGTAAAACATTTCTTCACATATACTTCTCTAACCCCAGAAGTCCTCTCACTTTTTCCTTAAGCCACTCTTACCTATAAAAGGTCATCTATTTTGTTACCTTCATGCGACATGTTCCAGCAAGTGCTATTAAATCTCCTGAACTTAATACTCTGAACAGTTCTCCAAATTTTACCTTTTAAGCTCTCTGCATTCCACAAATAAATCCCATTCAACCCTGATCACTATCTTGATTCACTTCTTCCTGATTTAAGTCTTTTCAATCTTGCCTTTTATCTCCTAACTTGTCACCCTTTGGGGTAGCTCTTGTATCACAGACTGCTAATATGCTGCCTTGTGGTTTATTGATGGGAATTAATCATTCTTCCACATAGGCTAAGGTTTGGATAGGGAGTCAGACTGAAAAATTTAATGCCATAGCCAGGATTTGAGCCAAGGATAACTCAAGTCTCCATCCTGGTTGCTCATAACCATTGAGCTACGATGACAACATGCCAGCATGACATTACATTCTGCAAATGACTTGTATTTTTCCCAGTAAATCAACAGGAGTTCTCATATACAATGAGATGCATAACAAAACCTTAATCCACAAAAATCTTCATCTCTTAATTTCCTCACATTTCTTAAAACTTGCCATTTAAATTCAATTATGAAGTGTCTAGAGAACAAAGGAGTCAGGCAGGTGGTAACAGACTAGAAAATGACCTGCTTGGAAAGTTGACAGGCTGTGATGGCGTTAAGGAGCGAGTGTAAAAAGACCTCAGTGCCTGCCAGAAGTTTTGTAGCCCACTCTGTGATATCTGGTATTGGATGACCTATCAAGACTCAACAGAGTAGGAAGGGGCTCACTATAGAGCAATGGTATAAAGAAACTGATTTGTCTGTTAATTCAGACAATGCTAAATTAAATGTGTTTACAAGCAGGAGGAGGCTACCTGGTTCGGCACAGCTGCTTCTGTTTGTGAAGAAATTGCCATGGTAGCTCAATGGCTAAGAGCAACAGGACGGATACCAGGAGATCCATGGTTCAAATCCTGGCTAGGGCATCAAATTTTTCAGTCTGATTCACTCGGTTAGCTATTTACCAAAGGTAGTATTAAGAAAATTTGGATCTGACTTGCAGCATCTAACAGGAACCTAACAGATCATAACACAGGCTCTTCTGAATGAGGAAGTTTGACTAGGAAAAAGGCTTGGTTCTGTTTATTCAACTAATTTTATGTTATCTAAATCAAAATTATATTGTTTATGTACACATACCTTTGTCACATCTATTGCAAGTATCTCTGCGTGCAAAGTTCACATTACCACACCTGTGGGCAGAAAAGACTTGTTTTAAAATTTAATATGAATATGGAATTAAACAATTGCTTACCAAAGTCTAATTATTTTTCTAAGACAGTAAAATGCTAAGCTGATGCGCATGTTCTGGAATTATATAGAATGATACAGTGGCATAAGGCTACAAGTTCAAAAACATGTCAATTATTTCCTTAAAGCTAGCAGATTGTTAAGCACATGGGCTGAAGATATATACCAGTGTCATACTGAAAGTCATGAGCAGCAAGTTTTAAAGATCTTTAATATTTTTTAGACAAACCAAGTACATCATCTCAATCTATAGACTTTTCTGTAGATAACAGAACATAGTCCCCATTTTCAACATAGTCCGCATTTCAGTACATTTTCCTCATCGTTCTGCAAGGCTGAACATATCCTTACATTAGAACTTAGTTCCAACTGTCCAAAGATACATGCTTCCCAAATATCCTGCACATTTCACAGCATTGACCTTGCATCTATTTTTAACAGAACCAAGAAGATGGTAGTTGGAGAATGCCAAGTTGAGGCTGTGGAAGAGCTTCTCAAGCAAATACCCTAATTTTCTGCACAGTGATATAAGCAGTGTGAGCTCTTGCGTTATCCTGTTGCAGAATGATCATCTTTCTGAGAGATTTATTTATCATACAATGCACAACAGAGCTTCAAATGTGTCTGGATATAGTAGGCAGATTTTATGATTTGTCCAGGTTTAGGAAAATCAACTAGACTACAACCTTGTGCATCCCAGAAGACACTACCCTTAACTTTCCTAGAAGATTAATCTGTTTTTGCCTTCTTCAATGGCGAATCCAAAAGGAACAATTCCATATTTAGGCTTTTGTTTCAGCCTCAAAACGATGGAACCAGACTTTATCTCCTGTCACAATACTCAAAGAAATATCCCTTCATTTTAAAATCTCTGAAGGTTTTGTGTGATGGTTATTCTCTGGAGTTGGTGGTCTTTGGTCAATAAACATAGAACCCAACAAGCACAGGCTTTTCCATAACCTAGATGAAACAAGTGGAAAACTATTATAAATATTAAAAGCAGAAGCATTATTAACAGTGAAGTATTCTTCATTTTTGAGTTTGATTAATGAGTCACTATGTTTACAGTCAACTTCAATTGCTATGTAAACAATGAGTGTAAACATAGTGACTCATTAATCAAACTCAAATAAGTGGAAAACTATCTACCGGCAGGATTTCAAAGTTCATTATTCGGTCCCTATTTTTCCAAATGAATGTGTTTTCCCATGTTAAAAAATATAAAATCTAAGATATAAAATGAAAGTGACGGAAGTATTAAAAAACCAAATACAAATAGATTCTTTCAATTAATTTTGATATCACTGTTACTAAATTCCTCCAATCATGCATAATGAATACTATTGTGTCTACATTTCTACAGTTTATCAAGGTTTTCAGTATCCAATGGCGATTATCCATGTGTTGCTAACCACTCTGCCATAATAATGGTTTTAAAAAGTAATACTAATTTTAAGAAAAAAAAATATAAGGGAAAACAAAAAATTAGGCCCCACAGTGATTGTAACTGAGGAGTGTTTTTTTCAAAACTCGATAGATGCACAAAATGTGTTTCTGAGAAAAACAGGTTTTTCTATTTATTGACAATAATAATTGGTTAGCACAGCCACTATATTAATCATACAATTCTCCTTCCTGAAACAGTTTCATTGAATATGAAAAGAAACAAATACCATAATTTATCTAGTGCAAATATGAGGTTTGGAAATGCAAAGTTTCTTCAAAAACCGATAGATGATTAACTTTCCTGTGTGAGCGAGAAATTAACTCTTGAAGTTTAGTTATTGTAACGCGAGCGCTGGAACACCCTGTGAAAGCAGCTGGGAGCGGAAGGCAGGGGAGGTTCGTGTTAGCCGCACCTCCCCCTCGTTTGTCTTATAGTGGTGACAGGGACGACTGGGGAAAGAAACATAATTGTGCGGTCTGTTTCTCCTTCACCTGTGTTTCAGAAATTACGGGATCGTTCATCATCTGGAAACGTCGAGAAAACGGCGAGATGCCTATAAAAAGGGCTGCAGCTAGTCGGTCAGTCAGTCAGTTGGTTAGTGTGTGAGTGAGGACAGTTCTTGGTGTAAGAAGGCAGTGTTAGTCAGTGACGTGTTAATGAACGAAAGGGTTGTGCAACGGAAGACTGTACGAACTGTGTATGTGTATCGGAGTTTATGTAATCGCGAGTACAAGTGAAGTTGTAACGGACGAACTGGTGAATTGTAATTGTTGCAGCACGTAATTCTGTGTAATTGGCAAGAGTTTAACTGTAAGTCGGTGGAAATAAAGAACATTTTTGAGTGGTGTAATTGGACTTTTTATTTCACGAACCCACAAAGTCACATTATTTTTGTCATTTGTTTTTGTTACTTTTTATGTATGTATTTTTTATTTTTTATTTACTTTCACCTTTTCATAATACACAATGTATTTCACAACCAACGTGTTAATGTTTATAAGGATTACTTGATTAGGTATAAACTTAGAAACTAAGTACTGCTACATTCACAATAACAATATAATATTTTGTTTTATTTATATAACAAACATATTGAATACAAAGCAATTTGAAACAATATGAATAAGTAAGCTTTAACCTTTATTGGTATCCTCTTGTAAATCTTCATAAAATTATTTTGCAGTTTCTGGAATTTCTAAAGATTTAGCTAGATATTGAACATCCTTTTTCTTTTCTTTGCTCACTCTATCAGGAGGCATGAAACTGTGCCCAGGTATTGGTTAGATATGGGAAATGAGGGAAGATTTTTTATTCTTCTCCAAGAAAGCAATAACCATGATTATCAGACTATTCTTGTTCTGACAAGAGCAAGAGTGTGAAAAGAAACGAATGGTACAAGGAGTGTTGCTGGATATCCTTTCTTTTGGTTCCAACAAGAAGTGGTGCAAAGCTGAGGCAACCTGCTTGCAGCCTTTAGCAGATTCAGTTTCCAACCATGTATGTATACAAGGAAACGTCTGTTCTGGGTTTTAGATGGAATCATTATGCATAGATTATACAGCCATACCTGCCTTGCATAGAATCACTAACAGGAAGTTTAGGCAGTGGTTGTTTTTGCTGCATATCAAAGCAAATAATGATTGCCTTGGCACTTTCCTCTTTCAATATAAGATAAAACCTTTTTGAATGCACCTTGTGCATTCTGTACATGGTTCTTAGTTCATTTTTCTTTTCCACGTCTGCCTCTGTCTTAAACTTCATCAGTCCCATTTTACATTTGGAGCATGTGTCAGTATTCCTTTCTTGGAAGTGTTGAAAACAGTGTTGTTACGATAAATTAACTTTAAAGAGAGTCGATTAATGACACTAAACAACACTTACTTTTAAATTTTTCCGGAACATGTTTCTGAGGCTTTGCCTCTATCATCAGCCGGCCCTCGACTGGTTCTCATTGGTGTAGTTGACGATATTTTGTCACAGGTCTCCTCTGGTGGCGGTTCAAGGAACTTGCTAAACAAATCTTTCTGGGGGATGTCGAAATTGAATACTTTGTTCCTATTTTTTGAAATGAAGATTTGTTCCCATGTGGATAGTTCTTGTTTTCCTGATGTATGTTTTAGTAGTTTTGGTTCTGGATTTATGTTGTGGTTTTTTTCCCAAAAATGTGTGGCAACTGCTGATTTTTCTAATTGTTTATATTTTATGTTTCTAAAGTGTTCCTTTGCTCTTGTTTCTAAATTTCTTTTGGTTTTTCCAATATAAATTTGACTACAGTCATTGCATTCAATTTGATATATACCAGATTTTTTGTTAGATGGAATGGCATCTTTGATGTTTGAGCAAATTAGGTTTTTTAAGGAGAAATGGTTGACTGGTGCTAGTTGAATGTTTTGTTTTTTTGAAGACTTTTTTGAATTTATCATAGGCTCATGGATGGTAAGTGAATTTTTTGAAAATCATCTTAGTTTCTGTAGCTGAGAGGGTTGTGGTTTCCTTTAGTAGCTTCTTCTTCTTTGCTAAGTTCACTTTTTTGTCCACTAATGATTTGGGAAAGTTATTTTTTTGTGCTATTTCAATTATTTTGTTGTATTCTGTTTTGTATTCTTCTGCTGTGAGAGGGATGTTTACCAGTCTGTGTGCTAAACTATTGAAGATTGCCTGTTTGTGGGATCTTGGGTTGTAGCCATTAGCTTTTATGTAGTTGTCTGTCTGTGTTGGTTTTCTGTAAATGCCAACGTGGCTACAACCCAAGATCCCACAAACAGGCAATCTTCAATAGTTTAGCACACATACTGGTAAACATCCTCTCACAGCAGAAGAATACAAAACAGAATACAACAAAATAATTGAAATAGCACAAAAAAAATAACTTTCCCAAATCATTAGTGGACAAAAAAGTGAACTTAGCAAAAAAGAAGAAGCTACTAAAGGAAACCACAACCCTCTCAGCTACAGAAACTAAGATGATTTTCAAAAAATTCACTTACCATCCATGGGCCTATGATAAATTCAAAAAAGTCTTCAAAAAACAAAACATTCAACTAGCTACAGTCAACCATTTCTCCTTAAGGGGAGGCATCTGTGAAAAATGCTAAAATCCAGAGTTTACATCAGAACTGCTTGAAATTTTGTCATTAGGTGGAGTATAGGGAATCTAGTTAAGCTTTTAAAATTCCTCTTTCTATCCTAAATAGTTTTTTTAAAAAAAAAAATTTAGTGTTTTTTATAGTATGATTTTTGTATGTTATATAAAAAGTCCCAGGTCATACAGATTTCCTTTTAGAAACTTTAAATTTTAGATTCAGGTTTCTCTGTACATCAGTTATAAAAGTTGCTATACTTTTAAAGTGTGTATCAAGTATTTTTGGACAAAAAAAATTTTATGTGTGAATATATTAAATTTTTCTTAATTTTTTTGCAATTTTGAGATTTAAAAATCAATAATAAACTATTTAATTTAAATAAACGAAAATACCAACTTTTATTTAAAATTTATTTAGGAGTATGTATGCAAAGTTTAATACAAATTCGTTGAGAATTGCAGAAGTTGGAGCATTTTGAAGATACAAAAATGTTCAAAAATTGAAAGTGGAGAAAAATGAATTTAAAGATTTAGATTGAAATTCCACTACTTTCTTTACTTTGAAAACTCCATGCATCATATGCAGGCCCTACAGCTATCTTATTACCTTCTTTCTCTTTAATTTTGTTGCCTTTGGCCCTTTTTTTTATAATTTTTCTATCTACAATAGTTTTTACTAAAAATATAATAATTTAATTTTTTGCTGCGATTTCTTTACATTGGGAAACATATTACATTCTCTACAATTTTTGTTATAAATGATTGGAACTTTGGATTCTGGTTCCTTTAGATAATAGTTACAAAACTATATATTTATATACTCATTTGCCCAAGTCTAATGGTTCTGGGGGAGAAAATTTAAGGAATATGATAGAATTTTCTTGAATTTTTTTCAATTTTCTTTTTTCAATACCAATCATTATTAATTTTTTCATATACAGCCATAATGATACCAACTTTTATTGAACACTTATCTGGAATATACATATATGCAAAACTTAAATTCATTGAAAACTTTAGTGTCTGGACTATGAGTATTAAAAATGCTAAAAGTTGGACATGAAGAAAAATCTAGTTAGAAGCTCTAAATATAAACAACATTTTTTTCTATGTTTCAAAACCATTCTGCACTATATGAAGACCACTCAGCTAGTTTACTATCCTCTTCCTCTTTTAATTTAGTCACCTTTAACTGCTGCTTGGCAGATTTATATTTGCTCAATGAACTTTGATCACTTTGTTTTAGCTTTCACCTATCCCTAATATTGCTAATTTTCTTGCTAAGAAGACTTAATTTGCTTGATGCAACTTTTGCCTTAACTTGAAGCCTCTTTATAATCCATATTAAATTCACTAACAGTTGCAATCACTGCAATTTGAAATTTCTTTCGTAATACAAAAACTTCTTTGTGACATTTACTCCATGGAAACTTTCATTAGCATTCTGTGCTTCTCCTTTAATGCAACTTTTCCATATAATAGTACTAACTAATCTCTTTATTTTTGTCTATGAGATGGAAATTGTAAGTAGAATAGTTCATGAAATTCATACCCATGGTCATACAAAACTTCTGCATAGAAATATGACCCTTACCAATGCCCAGAAATATATCAACCATTCTTCCATTTATATCAAAAGGTGACCTACTAGAATCACTGTTAACTCTTGGGCTACTATATGTTTTCACTTAACATTTACTTCAAGCATAGCATTCTAGTATCATTACTTACTATTATGGCTAGAACACCTTAAAGTTACATTATATTTTGCTTTGAAATAGCCACTGTACTAACCTAACCTGGTATGAATCATATACCTCTGTTGCAAGAAGAAAGCAATACAATGTTAAATCAGGCTTTATTCCTATTCTAAACAATAATAATTTAATATAAGCTGCTATCCACAGCTTTCACTTGCATGTAAACCATATTCCAAAAACACTACATGTCAGTGGAGATGTTTGTTTACTTTCAAAAGTAGTAAGTGGAAAATAATATATAAAAATGGTAGCGGAAAGGTTCAGTAGCTTCCACAAACATGCAGAAGATGTCTCTGCACATTACCACAGTTACAGAATCAAACCGCGTAGTTTAAACGTGAGAATCCCATCAATTTCTTTGTGACTAACTGGAAAAAGCAATATAAATGGCCACGCCCACCCACACATGGGCGTTTAAATAATGGCGTAGCTGCTCTTTAAATGGCGCTAGGGCCTAACTGACGGTATATTCTGAAACTACAATGTTTAAACATAATTTTAATGTAAAAAACGGAAAATGTCGTTTTTTTTTTTCATTTTTGATGAAATTTCACCGATGCCTCCCCTTAAAAAACCTAATTTGCTCAAACATCAAAGTGCCATTCCATCTAACAAAAAATATGGTATATATCAAATTGAATGCAATGACTGTAGTCAAATTTATATTGGAAAAACAAAAAGAAATTTAGAAACAAGAGCAAAGGAACACTTTAGAAACATAAAATATAAAAATTAGAAAAATCAGCAGTTGCCACACATTTTTGGGGAAAAAACCACAACATAAATTCAGAACCAAAACTACTAAAACATACATCAGGAAAACAAGAACTATCCACATGGGAACAAATCTTCACTTCAAAAAATAGGAACAAAGTATTCAATTTCGACATCCCCCAGAAAGATTTGTTCAGCAAGTTCCTTGAACCGCCACCAGAGGAGACCTGTGACAAAATATCGTCAACTACACCAATGAGAACCAGTCGAGGGCCGGCTGATTTTAAAGCCTCAGAAACATGTTCCGGAAAACTTTAAAAGTGTTGTTTAGTGTCATTAATCGACTCTCTTTTAAAGTTAATGTGTCAGTATGTTGTGTACGGAATGAAAAATTGAAGTTGTAAAATATGTATTTATATTTTGACAATAAGCATCTTCTTTCTTTGCCAAAGATGTTCCACATTTTTCAGATATTAAGTTATGGAGGTAAATATCCACTCCTTGATTTTGCTCTTCATTAATGGCTTTCTCTGCATCTGTACTTCTTAACGTCTGCTTTATAGCAGCAGGAATGCCCTTCTGTAATATTTCTGTTCTGTCACTTCCTCTGGTTTCCTTTGGTGCATTTCCAGATAACTGAAACTTTCTAGAGGAGAGAGAATCTATCTTTTGACACCCCTGTGATTCCTTGGAAGCTTGCAGTGCATACTGACAATACTCGGCCAACATTAGTTCTCACACTGTATTTAATGCTAACAGTGTGCTTCATATTTGGAGCTTCTTTCTTCAACACTGCGATTAGGAAATGCAATACACATATTTTTCATAAGGAATTTATCTTGATCTATTTTATTTAGCATGGAAAGAAGTCAAATCAGCTATATCACGGAGCTTATGCCTTCTACTTTTAGGATTTCGTGGAGTGCACTCAAGGCCATGTGAAAATGAAATTGCTTGAGTATGAGCTTTCCTTTATTTGCATTTTGATTTCCTTTCCTTGTTTTTGCAATTTCTACTTCCTGCGCATTCTACGACTGGTACAGTTTCACAATCTGAGCTCCTGTCCATTGTTTATAGTACAGTGCAGTGTCTCAACTAAGAATAAAAATGCTATTTAAGTATAACAAAGCTTTCAAAAATGAATGTGAAATCCAAGCACACAACCTGAGTTTGCAGTTATTGCCAATGCTGCAGCAGTGTACAAAGCTTGCAGAAATGATTGAGAATTCCAAGAATCGCAATAGTGAGATGGCAGTCAATGTCAATATGCGTCTCATAGAACTGAGGTTGCCACACGCTGGATCATAAAATTGCATCTATCGACTTTTGCTTTAACTGAGCCAAGTTCATCTATCGAGTTTTGAAAAAACTGCTGATATTCCCTATCTTCTACACAGGACATGAATAGAATTTTACAAAATCTGATTTCACAGAACGATGCAGAAGGTGAAAATTATGCCGATACTATATATAACTCAATTTCGTAAAATTTTGCATCTATCGAGTTTTGAAAAAATGCTCCTCAATTATATTATTATTATTATTATTTGAAGCAAAAGCTTAGAAACAGTGATGTATTTAACATTTGAAAGTAATGAGTCGGTAATTCAAAAACAACTTTTTTGTACTTTATTGCAGTGATCGATTGGAACTTTGTATATAATTTTCTCAGCAATATAATTACAGATTTTAAGTATTTTATGAACTTATTGAGTGAATGTTTTAATAAATCATTTCCCCTGAAATCATCAGTCAGAATAGAACAGGAATTAAAATAAAGTGGTTCACTGAAGAACTTAAGGCACTTAAAAATCAGATTTTGTTTTACTATGGCATATGTAAACAGACAGAATTAAATATTTTCAGATAATTATGTGCAACTAAATAAAGCATGTAAAATTAAACTGAATTTTGCTAAAGGTATGTTTACTGTGATTTTAATAATCAATCTGTAAGATAAAGCCAGATGGAAACTTATTAATAAACAATGAACAGTCAAAATGAATTCTTATTTAGACATTATGCCTGATGAATCTAGTAATTCCAATGTACAATCAGTACAGGAATATTAGAGCAACTATGCAATATAACTGGATAAAGCTATGATTTACTGTAAAAAAGTTAAATTACAGAGTAATTGATCATTTTAATTGGAACAGTATTATAATGGAAGTAAAAACAGCAGCAGACAGCTATCTCAATCTTATAGTTATGTTTGAGCCATCAAATCAGTTAATTAAGAAAGTAATTTGTTGATTTCTTTACCCCTGATGGCAAGGTTTAACTATGTTTCTTGTTTCCTGAATTTGAAAATTGCAAAAACTAGCTCTCTCCATTAGAAAGTCAATATGACATAACTGAAAAATCATCACCCTTTGCCATTAGTTCTCATAACAAAATGTTTCTGAATATATAATGCATAAGAAGTCGGTATCATTTTTTGAAAATTATTTATTTGCATCTACACATTTTGGTTTCAGAATGAATAAGTCCATCATTTTAGCATTAAAAAATTTAGCAGATTATATTTTAGAGGCTTTGAAGATTAAGGGTAGTGTCACTTATTCACTGTGATCTCGTAAAAGCTTCTGAGAGAGTTAACAGAATTGCATATCTGTATTGTCTGTCAATTGCATATCCGCATTATGGTTTGAATAATAACAGTTCAAAAATAATGATCTTGCTCGACAGAAGGAAAGCACTTTGTCTCAGTAAATAATAGAAATTCACATGTTGATATAACTCATAGGGTGTCTCAAAGCCAAACAGTAGATCCACTTTTGTTTATTATAAAGATCAACGACTTGCTTATAGCCTATCAGACATGCCAATCCTTTACGCACATGACACTACTTTGAGAACCAGAAACAAAAATGTTAATGAACTGAACAAAACAACTGATAACTTTATGGCTGCTAAAGACTGGTTTTATGTAAACGATTTTATACTGAATCTGAAGAAAACTCAAATAATTTGAACCTAGAATTAAAACATATAGCTGATGAAATGAAAACTGTATATCTGTTAAGAGTTGAATTCAATTAAGCTTTCATGAAAAGTTCATGTTCATATTATATATATAGTAAGCTGTACGAGCCACATATCTGATAAGAAAATTAAAATCTTGTACATCACAAGGACTGAGAAACATATACCTCATATTATTTATCTTCTTACATATGAGGTCCATTTATGGGGTAAGAGCCCCCATGTCAAATATTGTTGTGCCAAATACGAGTAATCAGGACTATTAACAGTAAAAAACCAAACAAACATTGCACACCATAATTGCACTAATGGAGAATACTTACTGTTTTTAATCTGTTTATTTTTTATTAACATATGTATATGCGCATCTGCACGAGTATGACAAAAAAACACTGAATAGTGTTGATTTCACAAAAAATCTAGCTTTAAACTTGCTTCAATGACGGAATGTTATTATTTTAAGGATATATAAATTTACAATACATTAGAAATTATATGTATATAACTAAGCATGAGTATATTTAAAATAAACCTTTTTAATTGGAAAATTTATTCCAGTATGTACGTTACAGAACTTGTATTTCCCTCTGCACATGTCCTACATCCATTCTAAATGTTTAAAGAGCCCAAGTCTTCTTTTCTCTTCCAGTTCACATGTGAATAATACGAGGTACGTCCAGAAAGTAAGTCCTGTTTGGTAATAAAATTAAATTGTGTACAGATACAGAAAAATTATTTATTGCACAAAATTCTACAACCCTTAAACTACTTTTCCACATAACTGCCGAAATTTTGCAGGCATTTGTCATAGCGAGGCACAAGTTTTTGTATACCTTCTTCATAGAAGTTTGCCACCTGTGTCTTCAACCAGTTGGAAACCTTTTCTTTCAGCTCTTCGTCATTGTTGAACTGTTGACAGCCAGGGAAAGATATGAGATGCAAAAACAGATGAAAGTCGCTAGGAGCGAGGTCAGGGCTGTACGGGAGTGGTCAAACACATCCCAGCCAAATCCCTGTAGGATGTTTTTCATCGCATTTGCAGTGTGTGGTCGTGCTTTGTTGTGAATAAACACAACACCATTTGACAGCATTCCTCAGCGCTTATTCTGTATTGTGCGGCGCAATTTCCTAAGTGTCTCGCAATAAACATCTGCTTTCATTGTTTGACCACGCGGTAAGAAATCAATGAGTAAGATGCCTTTCCTGTCCCAGAACACTGTGCACATCATTTTTCGAGGTGTCAAGATTTGTTTCGGCTTAACCTTTGCTGGAGATGAGCTGTGCCTCCATTCCATTGATTGACTCTTACTTTCAGGGATGTCGTAAGAAACCCAAGTTACATCTTCTGTGACTATCTGTGTCAGAAATTCTTCGCCGCCTTCATCATAACGGGTCAAAAACTGAAGTGCACTACCCATCCGTTTTGTTTTGAGTTGCTCAGTAAGAATCTTTGTCACTCAACATGAGCAAAGTTTACAAAATTTCAGTTTTTTGGTAATAATTTCATGAACTAGTGATCGTGAGATTTGGGGAAATTCCATAGCTAGGGCACTAATTGTAAACTTGTAAACTCCTGGATCTTGTCATCAATCGCGTGAACCAGTTCTTCTGTAACCAAAGATGGAAGCCCACTTCGTTCTTCATCATGCACTTCACTACGTCCTTCATTGAACTGTCGGACCCATCTCCTCACCATTGTATCACTCATCGCATTTTGTCCGTAAACATCGTAAATTTGCCGATAAATTTCAATTGGCAGGATTTTCAATCAACACCGACATTGTAAACAAGCACAACAAAGCGTACGTGGCTGACAGCGATCTCACGATGGTGCACGTTTCTTCTCCTTGATACAGAGCATCTACCGCGCATATGCAGAACTGCGATCGCAGTGCTGCAGCGGAGATAAATTACTTTCTGGACGCCCCTTGTATTAGGAGTTATTTGTAAAAAAAAAAAACTGAAGCTAATGACAGTGAAGCAATTCAAGTACACTAACTTCTCAATAATCCAGCCATTTCTTGCAGATATGGGTGTCGGATTATTGATTTGATATTTTGCTATATATTGCATTTTATTAATCCAAAGATACATTCATTTTTATATACAACTTATACATTTGGTGTGCACATAAAGTATCATCCCTATGAAACATGTCCTGAACTTTTAATTGCTGCAATGATGACCGTGATGGCAACATGCTTCATCATGCAACTGTTTTACAGCTTATACAAAATTCTGAGTTTGTGTTTGACGTCTAGTGTAACATGTTTTTTTAGAAGCCATTGTATGTACTCTAAGGAAAGCCACAAATTCAATAACACAACAATAGTATAAAATAACAATAAAACCATTGAAACATTGTTGTGCTTCATATGCGCATTTAACATTACACAAGCTACCAGAGGATGGATGTGGGCCAGATTACTGAGAAGCCGGACCACTGAGGACCAGATTAGCAGGAATTTCATGTATTATGAATAAACTGCAACACTTACACACACTTCCACTTATATGTTTGGTAAATTGTCTAAATCCTCCAGGACCAAAAGGCTATTCAGTCTGCTGGCTGAGGATGTGACAAAAACATCACGAAACCAGTCTCAGAGAATTTAGACAATTAACCAAACAGATAAATGAAGTGTGTTGCTAAATGTTGTAGTTTATTCATAATACTAGGAGTGTTTAAAAGTGTTTATTCTCGCATGAAGTGTTTTCAAAATGCTTCAATTGCAGTATACAATTCAAGAAAATGTGTTTATGTATGGTATGTGCTTACATAATCTTGCAGGGAAGTTATAAAGCAATTTTAAATTAAATTTTCTGCTGTGCATGTTCCCAAACGAGACGTTCATTTGCTTGTGAATAAATTCAATAAAAGAAAGATAAAAGGCATGTACTTACGGATCAGAAATTAGACAAAATAGAGGAAAAATTAGAATGGTCACCTCAAAAATCTCTTGGGTGCCTTGCACAAGAAACTGACATTTCAAAAGCTTCAGGATGGAAAGCAACAAACCCTTGAGAACTCAACCCATACAAGGTACTGTTGTCCAGGAATTGTTACCACGTTATCACCAGAATCAAGTAAATGTCTAGAGTAGCTACTTAATAAGAATGAACATGGGTTAAGCCAATACCGTTATCATACTGTCTTGGCACTGACAGTTCCATGATTAGCGGGTGACAGATGGTAGATACATCTGTCTTTGTCTCACCGAATCCACCTAGCAAGTATCATACAGATGCTGAGATGTACAGTGATACAGATGCTGACAGAAGTTTGCTTAATATTTCAGCATGTGTGTGAGAACATATACGATGATTATCGCATAATCTGAACCCTAAACTGGAGAACAGTTCGCTTACGTAGATATTGTTCATATGCACATGAAACAAAATGACATGTTCAACGAAAGGTTTTTGCTACAGTGAAATAAAATAGTGATATTTCAACGTTTTGTGAACATAGTTTCTATTTTAATGATGCCATATTTGTATACTGCCTGTAATGAACTTTAAATCAATTTTTGTTTTCATTAAAATACTTAATAAATACGAAGATATGAATGTGTATTTATGAAGCACTTTTACACCATGAATCTCCTGTACTAATGTTGTGCACTGTGCGCAGAAATTTTAGTCTTGCAGCACCAATACCACTTCTTTCAAGCAGAAATTTGCAACCATCATTGGTTCTCCTATATTTGAACCCAAAGAGATTTCAGAATATTATGCATAGAAGATACAGAATCCATACATTCTATTTTCCCCCTCATTAAATTGGTCAGCCTTTTGGCAGTTGAACATTCACCCTTGTTATATAATAAATTTTTCTACATAAAACATACTTCTGAAAATTGTCTAAGTAGGTAGCACGCTTTTTTTTAGCTACTTGATGTTTCCCTGCAGATCTAAATATGGAAACTTCTCCTAATTTGGTGAACTGTTTGCCTTCTTTAACAATGTTTGTCACAGAATGAGCATTCACGTGACAAGCTTGTAACATTAATTCTCGAATGAGCAAAATTTGTACTTTTGAAAATGTCTTTAATAGACATCTGTTTGAAAAAGGAATACACATTAACAAGAATATTTCTAGCCTGCTTATGTAAAATCTTACGAGTTGTTTCGCAGTTACTACTATACTGGTTGCCAAACTAGAATGGGGTCGACAGTTAGGAAGCACATGGAACAACACTTTAAATAAATGGGAGGGGATGAGCATGTCATAACGGTTGTCAGAGTAATGATCAGAGCGACCAACTAGAGTAGAGACGTTTCCATGACGTTAGATGCTAAACCTTGGTTGCCGATATTCTTAACACGTGCTTAGCATGACTTGCGGGAGAGACAGTTACGCAAACGCTGCAGTAAACACAATACCTTGGTGTTTATATCTCTACTGATCACGCTGCATAAACGGAATACCTCCGTGTTTATTTCTCTACTGATTATGCTGCATAAACAGAATGCCTTCACACACTTGCTCCTGCTATTATTCTTTTATACACAACAGTTATAGATCCTGTAGTGGCAAGTTCCTTTGTATTTTATTTGTGGCAATTTGTCTTGGTTTACGTGTTTCTGAGTCCGTGTATCTGTGCGTGTGTTGTGATCATTTGCAATTGTGTTTTAATGAATGTTTAATTATGTCTAAAAATAGTGACAAGCGAAAACCTGAATGTGCTCGGGAACCAAATAAAACTATATTTGGTAAAGGTATTCCTATTAAAGGACAGGCACGGGAAATAGTATGCTCTGTGAGAGAATACTTTGAAGAGGAGAAATTGAAAGGGGAGCCTATTATTCCATTCTCTAAAGTGCTTAATAGGACTTCACGTGCTGTAGGTATCAGCAAAAATACTGTGGTTAAGATTGGGAAAGAAAAGTGTTTTGAAGAAGAAAGGCAGGCATTGGGGTCTAAATTAGAAACTCCCGGGAAAAAAAAGAAAAGGATGTAGGCGTATCACTAACTTTGATCCTTTCCAGCAGGATGCAATTCGCAGACATATTTACTCATATTACAGCAGAAAGGAGCATCCTACTATTTTCAAGCTGCACGTTTCTCTAAGGGAAACCGAGCTGTTTCTAGGTAGCAAGACTTCTTTGCGTAGAATAGTGAAAAAATTAGGTTTTCACTACAAAAAAAGTAAATAGCAGAAAACTGCTAATGGAGAAACCTGACATCTCTGCTTGGCGCTGCAGATTCCTTCGGAAAATTCTTACTCATGATTTTGAAAATATTGTTTGGCTCGATGAGACATGGGTAAATGCCAATCATTCCGTCAGCAAATGCTGGACTGACGATACGCTGGAAGGAACAATGAATGCTCCCTTAGGCAAAGGAGGCAGAATTATACTTCTACATGCAGGAACTGCATCAGGTTTTGTTCCCAACGGTTGTCTTCTTTTTAAATCAAAAGAGACGGTAGACTATCATGAGGAAATGAGCCATAACACCTTTCTTAAATGGTTCACAGAACAGCTTCTTCCAAATTTAACCAGACCGTCTGTTATAGTAATGAACAATGCCAGATACCATTCAGTAATTTCTGACAGCACCAACAATGGGTACAAGGAAAAATGAAATTATTCAGTGGCTTGCTCGCTGTAATATATCAGTGAAGGAGGAACAAAAGAAAAGTGAGTTACTGGAACTTGTGCAGGCTAATAAACCGCGATTTCCAAGCTATGTAGTTGATGGCATTGCTGCAGAACACGGTCATAAAATAGTTCATCTTCCCCCTTATTGTCACTTTAACTTGATCAAGTTGATTTGGGCTGAAGTAAAGAGTTATGCTGGCCGAAACAATTAAGACTTCACTGTGTCATCAATAATTAAGCTGACGGAAGAGGCTCTAACATAAATAAAAGCCGAAAACTGGAAAAAAGTGGTAACTCACAAAAGGCGTAATAAGTGCCGCTTGGGAAAAATGAAGGCATTTTGGAAGAGGCTATAGAACAACTTGTTATTTCCGTGGGGGATTCCAGAAGCTCTTCGGATGATGATGATGATGACAGCGGCAGCAACACTGTTTATCAATCGAGCAGCAGCAACAACGATTCAAGCGATTCGGATATAAGCGGCATTTCCCCACTTCAGTAAGCATCAAAATGTCACAGGTATGCCTCTTTTGTTACGATGATCTTTACAGTCATGTGTTCTTGCATACTCTAGCATTTGTATGTAGATCCACGACTTTACTATTGTCGTTGCGTACAGCATTAATAATAATAATAATAATAATAATAATAATAATAATACTGGTTGCCAATCTAGAAAGTGATTGACATTTTGTACGAAGAGAAAGGCGACGTTGACGCTTATTGCTGCCACGTGGAGAGTGCGATAGCATTACGCGTGCGAAGGTGATTCAGTTGCGACTGCAATGGGTATTTTATTATTATTATTATTATTATTATTATTATTATTATTATTATTATTATTATTATTATTATTATTATTATTTATAATACTATACACAAAGACAATGGTACAGTCGTGGATCTACATGCAAATGCTAGAGCATGCAAGAACACATCAATGTAAAGATTGTAACAAAAGAGGCATACCTGTGACATTTTGATGCTTATTGAAGTGGGGAAACGCCACCTACATAATTTTTCCCGGGAGTTTCTAATTTAGACCCTAATGTCTAACTTTCTTCTTTAAAATATTTTTCTTTCCCAATGTTAACCTTAATGCCTTTACTGATACCTACACACATGAAGTCCTATCAAGCATCATAGAGAATGGAATACTAAACTCCCCTTTCAATTTCTCCTCATCGAAGTATTCTCTCACAGAGCATATTATTTCCCGTGTATGTCCTTTAATTGGAATACCTTTACCAAATACAGTTTTATTTGGTTCCCGACCACGTTCAGGTTTTCGCTTGTCACTATATTTAGACATAATTAAACATTCATTAAACACAATTGCAAATGATCACAACACGCGCACAGATACACGGACTCAGGCACACATAAACCAAGGCAAATTGGCACAAATAAAATGCAAAGTAACTTGCCAGTACAGGATCTCTAACTGTTGGACATTCTGTTTATGCAGCGTTATCAGAAGAGAAACAAATACCAAGGTATTATGATTACTGCAGCATTTGCGTAACTCACTCGCCCGCAAGTCATGCTAAGCACGTGTTAGAATATTGGCAAAGAAGGTTTAGCGTCTAACACTGTCATGGAAACGTCTTGATTCTAATTGGTCATTTTAATCGTTGCTATGACAACCGTTATGACGTACTCATCCCCTCCCATTTATTTAGACCGTTATTCCATGTGGTTACTAACTGTCAATCACATTCTAGTTTGGCGACCAGTATAGGTGCACCAGTTGCTAAGCGGTATATTTACTAACTTTGAAAAGCACGTGTGCACTCTTAAAAGATCACCACTTTACTGAATGCAGGGTACAAAATGCAACTGCAGCATAGCACGTATGTGCTTTTCTTCAAGACAGTCAATGATACTTTTTTTTCTAGTCAGGCTCATTATCTTTCCATATCTCCAAAACCAGATCTGCTACAAACATGAGGTTTGGACAGTAATCCTCAGAAAAAAAAATATAGCTCTATAACATGGGAAAAACAAAATAAATCTGTAATTAGTGTCTTTAGAGTGCACAAAGAAATTAGCCATATGATTCGGCAAAGCGAGCCAGTATGAGTGCTTAACTGTGCAACTTTGCATGCACCACATTGGCTAGTAGTGATAGATTAAACACGTGTAGCCCCGCCTTATGTTCATTCCTATTTTGTAGCTACCTTAATTGGATTTTGATGAATATTAATAATGAAACAATCCACAGTTAATGCTGTTAGACAACTCATAATGTTATTTACATGGTTACACATCACAATCAATTTTATGCCACAGACAAACCCAATTTTGTTCCTGAAACTCCCTTGCATGATCAAAAAATCAGGTTGTAGGTGCAATAAACAGCAGAAAGAAACAGTAATAATATACTGGCACCATGTTTCAAACATCTCACTGAATAAAATTTAAAATGTTTGATTATTTCCAGCAGGGCTCTTGCTACTGCACACACAGCAGATGAGTCATAATTTATTGGTTTTATAACCTATTTGGTCCCCTGATCTTAAGGCATGTGATTTTTATTTATAGAAAACTTGAAAAATAAAGTATACAAAACAAATCTGCACACACTAGAAGAATTAAAACAAAATATCACGACAGAAATGAAAACTATTTTGAAGCTGAACTAATGCATCTGAATGGAAATTTTCTCCAATGATACCATAGATATATTGATGCAAATGGATGGCATTTCCAACATCTGTTATAAGCATGTGTGCATTTGTATCATGCATAATGTATGAATTGTTTAGCAGTATAAGATAATGATAATTTGTTTATATATTTTTTAATAATGTCCTCTTCATGTAATGATTTTAGACAAAATTAATTGAATATGATAATTAACATTATTTAGTGCCAACTAAATTAAAACTTGCTACTCTTTGCCGACATACTCACAGAAATTAATTTGACTGAATACCCTAATAGACTGGCTACAACAATGAAAACATAATATAGAGATGATGAAGTAAGAATAAAATGCCAAAACTTTGGCATGCATTACATAACTAGTACTTCCATATTCAACCGTACATGCTCTGTGCTAACAGTTGCTAAAGCTTGAGAAATGCTTACGTATGCGATTTCAGGTTAGGTGTATATTAATCCTGAATTATTAAGGATTAATACATCATTGGGATTTACCCTACACTGATATTTCAGCTATGCTTTCTTGCAATGTCACAGTTGGGGCCAACGTGTCCCATGTGGCTAATACAACTACAATCATACATCTAGTAAAAAAAAATTCTATAAAAATTGTTTTTGCAACTAACTTTTTAAATAAATTATTGCACATTCTGGCCATTCCAACACAAGTCCTGCAAATATAATTCATACTTTAAGCATGCAGCAAAGCATGCAGGCCGTGTAAGAAATCAGCAATCTTATTACTGCTTGCCATGTTCTTATAGAAATAGTGCTGATAAAAGTAGTATTTTCATATGGCAAAGTTGAAAAATTCACTATGTTACTATTCAGTATGCAACTAGTCTGTGTACCTAAATATGTTAAACACAATTCTCAGCTTTTACTACATTATTTCAGGGTTATGTCCCATATGTGTCATGGCACCATTGTGAAACCTTAACAAGCTGTAATGTGCATATCGCTCAACTACATGGTACACATGTTATGAACAAGGGGAATGAAGTATACTGAGAACCCTAAGCCTCAAAGCATATCCAGAATATCGAAGAAGCCTAAGCTGCAAAGCTTAGCTGAAGGATGCTTTTATATAACCAGAGTATAGCAGATGTAGCCATATGCAACTGTGAAGTGATAGATGAAACATCAGTGTAGCTAAACCCAAATGATACCCAATTACTTATTAACTCTGGATTATTATGCACTTGGTCTGACATTGCTAACACAAGTTTTTTGAGAGGGAATGTGAAACCCAAAATCTCCCTCTTTTGCAACGCCAGTGTTACAATAGCTTGTCTAACCAATAAAACATAAGTGAACTAGTGCTAATTATCCATATTTCATTTGTTTTTGACATATACTGTTAATTTCCTTTAGAAGACATTTACAAGCTGAGAATTTATAGACATGTAGTCATATCTACCACATACTAAAGGCTTAAACCTAACCGACACTAGTGATTTTGGGGTGGTGCAAAGCAAACCTGTTTTAATGAGTATTTGGTAATATAGTTCAGCTACATTGATGTTTAGGCTACACTCTCTTGTCGTTTCCTAGTAGCCTGTTATTTACGCGTATACTTCGTACAACAGTTTATATGCTTTTTACATAGCGATTCTCATACAGTACTATATAAAAAAACGTTAAGCTAAAAAACTCACGTCCTTACATTACAATCTCAATAAGGGAAAATGCACTCGGGAAATGAACTTTACGTTGCGGTGTGCTGTTATCACTTCGCTAGACTATAAACAATGCTGTCGGCATACCATATTCTATTCAAACACTGCCAAAGAAAGCTTAAGCTTCAAAGCAGCCTTTGTCAACATTTTGCTCAGTACATAGCGAAAGAACGTTAGGAGAGAAAATTCGCTAGACTATAAACAATGTTGTCAGCATACCATATTCTATTCAAACACTGCCAAAGAAAGCTTAAGCTTCAAAGCAGCCTTTGTCAGTACATAGCGAAAGAAGGTTAGGAGAGAAAACAATACATCAATATACCGGAACTGTGCCTTTTAGCGTCCTTTAGTACATAATGCCGACTACGCTGTAATTCAAGATTAACCTACTACCAACATTATGGAACTTGTGAACCTCTGCATCATATAATTCAAAATTGCTCAGTACACCATTAATGAAAGAAAAGTAACAAATAAAATGCATACTGTGGATCACTGCATATCCAGTCACCTTCGCTAATTCGAAAGCGACTATTGCCTGGCACGGATTCCATCTATGCGAGGGCGAATACCAATCTCACAAATCTTCTGTCTTTGTTGTTATTTAAATAACATAAACGGGAAGATTTTATGCAGAAAAGAGAAACAACGAACTTCTGTTCACAATTCACACTTTCGCTTTGTTAATTATAACTACAATTCACCTCACTGAACCAAAGAACTGCAACACTTATTCGCCTTTGAAGAAAACCCGATCATGTTCACTGCATAAATATAGTTCAAAAATTCTAGTTCTTACTTTCTGTACACGGATGACGTCACGAATATGGCTTTAAGTGGTTATAAGCCGTAGCGCTTACTGAAATAATTAAGGAGCTGCAATAGTATAAAAATGAACCGAAAATACAATAAAAATAGATATATTAATATAAAATGCAGCACTTACTAACGAAAAATTAAGTCCACCGTCGCTGCTTCCGGCTCCAGAATGTATGTATAAATTACTCACGATTCATTATTTATTAATAATTACTCATTATTAAATGTCTCATTACTGATCACGGTGTTCAACTCAACACAGAAATTTGCAAGGACAATAAGTACTTCATAATAAACACAATGGTGAACAAATTTTATTATAATTTATTTTTATCCGTATATCTTAAGATATTACACTGGTCGACAAGGTTTTTTTCACAAGAGATCTGAATAGTGAATCTAGTGGCATTTTCCATCCTGAATTCAGATATGTAGTCAGAATTTTCCCATCAGGCATAGTTTTTCTGTGTAGGCTACTTTTCAAAATATGATTTTAGCGTTTTCTTTGACCTGTCATAGGAACCGTTACCTCATATGTAGCTATTTTAATCTGTATTATTGAAATTATTTTGCAATGTCATGCTGAAGCGCAATAAAACATGACTGTGCAGCTTCATTGTTGTTCAATGTTGTTGTTTAGACATGTTCAGACCTGTTTGGCATTGTGATGTGTCAGTATTGAACTGACTGTGAGATTGTTGAGTAGTGAAATATTTCCTTCCTTTCTGTTTAGAAATGTATTGTGTATGTTGTATTTCTGTGCTTTATTTTTTCATCGTGCCAAGAAATTGTGTAAATCATGCAGATAATTTTTGCTATGTTTGTGGTGAGCTGACCTTCAAGTCTTAGAGGCGAAATTTGACCCCACTTGTAAAGAAGTGTTATAAACTTTACTTTGGCTGTCAAGTTGGTGATTTTGATAAGAGCTGGGCCCCAAATACATGCTGTGTTTCGTGTGTTAGACTACTGACTGGGTGGAAAAATGGTACACATCATATGCCATTTCCAATTCCCATGATTTGGAGGGAACCGAAGGATCATTTAACCGACTGTTATTTTTGTATGACAAATATTAAAGGAATCACATCTAAAACAAAATATACAGTTAAATATCCGAATTTGCAATCTGCAATGAGACCTGTCTTACACAGTGAAGAGTTCCCCGTGCCAGTATATGCAGATACGACCTTAAGTGATAACTCTGGTTCTGACCTGACTGAAACTCTAAATGATTCAGATGAAAATAAAAATGATCTTACATATTAAGCCAGTAGCTGTTCATCAGAACCATACTTTCCCAATCAGCAAGACCTTAGTGACCTGATTCGCGATTTAAATCTGTCTAAACAGCAAGCGGAAGTTTTAGCTTCCAGACTCAAAGGGTGGAATCTACTCCAAAAAGATGTAAGAAATAGTAGATATCGAAGTCGCCATAGTATTTTCAAAGTATACTTCTCTGAAGAAAATGGTATTGTGTTTTGTAATAATATTTGTTCAGTTATGGAAACTCTTGGGCTTCAACACCGGCCAGATGAGTGGCGATTGTTCATAGACTCCCCTAAAGTAAGTTTGAAGGCTCTGCTGCTACATATTGGCAATAAACTTCCATCAACACCAGTAGCGCATGCCGCTGATATGAAAGAGAGATATGAAAATATGAAACTAGTTTTAGAGAAAATACAATATGGAAAATATGAATGGAATATCTGTGGTGATTTAAAGGTCATTGCTTTATTGCTTGGTTTGCAACTTGGGTCCACCAAATTTTGCTGCTTTTGTGCAAGTGGGACAGCAGAGATACACAGAATGAAATACTCAGTTGTTAAACCCCTTTTCCAAAAAGGCGAACGCAATAATGTTTCAAATTATAGACCAATATCTCTCTTGCCAATATTTTCAAAGGTTCTTGAAAAAGTAATGTTCACCAGACTGTATAAACACCTTGAATGTAACAATATACTTGTCAGTGATCAGTTTGGATTCAGAAAGGGAATATCGACTAATAATGCAACTTACAAGCTTACACATGAAGTGTTGACGACCTTAAATGATAAAAGACATGTAGGTGGAATTTTTTGTGATCTAGCAAAGGCTTTTGATTGTGTTAATCATGACGTTCTTATAGCAAAACTGGAATTCTATGGACTAAAAATGAACATTTAAGATGGTTTGTATCATATCTAAATGAAAGAAAACAGAGTGTTGAAGTAGCTGTCAGTGATATTGGTTATGAAAAACAAACTTCGAACTGGAAAATAGTAACTAATGGAGTACCCCAAGGTTCCGTGTTAGGGCCTTTATTATTTCTTATCTATATAAATGACCTCTCACTTTATATAAAGGACATTGCAAGTACAGTTCTTTTTGCTGATGACACTAGTGTCCTGGTGACCAGTACAAATTTAAACGAGTGTATACTTAAAATGAATTATGTTTTGAACTGTATGTCATGCTGGTTTAAAGCAAACAAATTATCTGTGAATCTAGGCAAAACAAAAGTGGTCAAATTTATAACCTGTCGTACATCACATTCTGAAATAGAAATCGGGATTAATGATATGTTATTAGAAGAAATTGACAGCATAAAATTTCTGGGCCTTCAAGTGGACAGATGTTTAGATTGGAAAGCTCACATAAATTATATCTTACCTAAACTTAGCTCTGCCTGTTATGCTATGCGAGAGCTGGTTAATGTGAGTTCTATTGACACACTTAAATTAGTATATTATGTATACTTTAACTCTATTATGGAATTTGGAATATTATTTTGGGGCAACTCAGTAGAAAGTAAAAAAATATTTCTTATGCAAAAGAGGGTTATAAGAATCATTACTACCACCCACACCAGATGCTCCTGTAAAGATCTTTTTACAAGATTGAAGATATTAGCGCTTCCTTGTATGTATATATTCTCGATCCTAAAATTCTTTGTATGCAATCGTGCCTTATTTGCAACAAATAATGTAATTCACAAAATAAACACTAGACAAAAGTATAATATCCATTATCCCAGTGCTAAACTTTCTTGCTTTCAGAAAGGTGTGTATTATGAAACTATCAAAATATTTGGCGCACTTCCTAATGTTCTTAAAGAAAAAGTTCATAATTTCGGTGCTTTTAAAAAAGCTGTTAGAGAGTACCTTTGCTTAAAATCTTTTTATTCTGTTCAAGATTATCTGAATGACAAATTATCCTGATAATGCTTCTGTAGCTCTATAAGTAGTATTTAACTATTCCAATGACAAATCATTACCTATAAATATTTGATGCAAGCTGAAATTTTATTTTTAATCTATGTGTATTTAATAAATAACAAGAATGGTATCCATTGCAGAAAGGTTGAGACGTACTGGCATAAGCCAAGTGAAAGCTGGTTTAAAAAGTGTTTCATTTTGTATCATATATATAATTATCCCTGCTTTGTTTTCCATATTGTTGTTGATATTGCCTGTGTACCATAATATGTGTCTTATGTTAACTTATGTACATATATATGCTATTAAACTTTATACCTCTAGACATGCTCAATGTTCACAGCCTTTTCTGGCTACAAGTGAACCTACTGAACGCAAATCAATCTAATCTAATCTAAGAAGTCTCACTACGTTAGAAAGTCATGGCCAAAACGTGAATATCTTATCTCTGGCCAGAAAAAATGAGGCATGTGTCCCTTTAGGGAAGCCTGAAAAAAATAGTTTTACCTCCATTGCATATTAAGTTAGGAGTTATGAAAAATTTCGTCAAAGATATGGATACACTTTCTGATGGATTCTTGTACTTGAAATCGAAATTCCCCAAAGTCAGTGATGCTAAATTGAAAGAAGGAGTTTTTATAGGACCACAATTCCGATCATTAATGGCTGATGAACTTTTTAGAGGGACTGTTAAATCCACTGGAGAAAGCAGCCTGGCAGTCTTCCAAAAGTTTGCGTTGCAATTTTCTTGGAAACCATAAAGCAGAAAACTGTCGTGACATAGTGGCTGATCTTCTGCATTCTTATAAGGCTATGGGATGCAACATGTCTTTAAAAATTCACTTCTTGGACTCTCACTTTGACTTCTTCCCCGAAAACCTTGGAGCTGTCAGCGATGAACACGGTGAGCGTTTCCATCAGCAAATTTCTACAATAGAGAAAGGTACCAAGGCAAGTGGAGTTCCAATATGCTGGCTGACTACTGTTGGACTAAAATGAGAGACGTTCCAGATGCAAAATATACCCGAAAATCACTATCTACCACTTTCTAGGTAAGTCAGAATCAGTAGTTATAATTTTGAGTTAGATAGCCAGTTACGGATTTTTTTGGAATATTATAAAAAAATTCAAATGAATATCACACAGAACTCCTGCCCGATAGGGAAAAACTGTAATTATATTTGAATTATGCACGAAAAATACTTTTAGAATCTGTTACTTTAATTCTTCTGAAAGAAAAAAAGTTAAATTTTGTCGACCAGTGTTATTAGACATGTCATATGAATAAATTTTATAATAATTTATCTTTATCCGTATATCTTAAGATATTATCAGACAAGTCGCAAGCCAACATTTTGATTACAAAAGCATGTTGCCAGCTATCTAGCACAGAATTATACAGTTTCAGATTGTTTATTCACCTACTGCAATCATTTTACAAGTGATCGTCATGTAAAGTACACATAAAGCAGCAATTTAAAGTGAGAGGTGTTACTAATCTATATTAACAGTTTTAACCCAACAATGTTATTAAGTTATCCATTATTTGTTTTTGCAATTTTATATTTTTATACTGTACAGAAAGCATTCTTAATAACATAAGACTTAATTTGTTTTAGTTTTATTCTTTCCTTCTCTATTTCTTTAATCTAGAGAGGATAACGATTATATAAATCTTTTACCTTTCTTTCAACACATTTATTTTCTAATGGAACTCTTATTTCTGAATTCCGCATCTCTTTCTCATGTAAATGCTGATTACGGTTAAAATAGTAAAATTAATTATCAACCATGTAGAGAAAGTAGAAAATGTATGCACATTAATCAACTATTAAAATTCTAAAATTAACCAATGTATATAGCCTTTGAAATTTCTTTAGTATGCACCAACCGAGAACAATAAGATACGCACAAAAAACAAATACAATACAACAACCAGAAATAAAAGAGCGGAATACAGAAGTAATGACGCAAGAAACTTTGAAGGAGATACAAAATCAGAACCTTCCACAGCAATAAAGCAAGTCGCATCAGCAACAGAAGAAATTCACATGAACACATCGGAATATAATTTTTCAAATATACTAAAATACACAAAAAGGTTCGAGCATACGACATGAAAACAACAATATATACAGAAAACGTAGAACCGGTATAAAAAGCAAGGACTCCCTATGGAAGGAACTGATGAACAAATGTATACAGTCAGAAAAGCTACCAAACAAATAGGTAGTGAGAATAATCGAAGCCTGCCTACAGCGAAACACGATCCAAATAAACAATGTCTAAATTTCGCCCTCCCCCTAAAATATCGTGCAAACAAATGGAGCACTACAAATGGACCCCATGAACTCTCATTTGTACAAAATTTACACTGAAGATGTGAAGGGCATAACAGAAAAAGACCCCAAAACAAAAGTTTCAGTATATGCAAATGACATGATAATAGATCAACAGAAAAGGAGGACGTGCAAAGGGAAGTAAAATGATTTGGGATATACGCAGAAGAACACGACCCAGATATACACAAAAGCAGGACAGCTTTGAAACATTTTTATCTAAGTTGGACACCATGCTTAATAGTTTAATACAGAAAACCAGAACTGTAATATTTTGTGGTGACTAGAATGTAAATTTCATGCTCAAAACTGCTAAACTAAGCTTAAAAATTTGCTTGCTATTTATAACTTGACTAACACAGTAAACTCGACCACTAGATCAACCTCGTTATTGGACGTAATTTTCATGAGAGAAAATTGCTAAAATCTGTATACATATACTTGTCTCAAAAGCCTTCCTTTCGCACAATCAATTATTTATACATTCCCCAGTTTCTGAATATACACTACAGCAAAATTTCTGACTAGATGCAACAAAAGATAATTAAATCTAATCGACATCTTACGACATCATAGATTAAATAGATTGGATAGATTAGATCGATTAGATATATTAGATAGATAGATTAGATACATTAGATCGATTAGATAGGTTAGATAGATTAGATTAGATTGATTAGATAGATGGAGTAGATAGATGAGATAGATGAGATAGATAGATTAGATTAGATAGGTAGGTGGGTGGGTAGGTGGGTCGGTGGGTGGGTGTTTTTTTATTTATTCATTTATTATACAGCATATTCCGTTACATAGTGAGTAATACTATATGCTTGGGTACACAGTTACATTAAATTTTTTTCACTATTGTATTACATATTATCATATTTCCTCGAGACTTACAATTCTATAGGCTAATATAAGTATTTATTTGCATCCCACTTGACTATTTACAGATTATCGAAATTGATACTGTTTACAAATATACTGAAACTTTTGGTGTGTTGTTGTATACGTTCCTTTTTTCTAGTGCCCAGCGTCCACCAGCCATTGTTATTGCTTTCTTTAGATTTTACCTTTCTTTGTATAACAGATTACACTCAAAGATTAAGTGGTCCACAGTTTGTTCGTTTTGGTTGCACTTACACATTGGATTGTCACTTGGGTCGGTGGGTCGGCGGGTCGGCGGGTGGGTGGATGGGCAGGTAGGTACATAGATGAGCTGTTGCGTAAAGGTACAAAAAGAATTGACTTCAACATTTGGGCATCATGCGACCAGCACACCACCAAATTCGAGGGAAAATATGTCATGATGCAGACAGCAACCAGGAGAAATTCGTGATTCATGTAGGAGACAGTGACAACGATGAGTAAAGGTAGGATCAACGCATTTTTAATCACAAATGTACAATTTTTATTTTGCTCAGAATTTGTTGAATGAATTTTGCAGATAGCGATAATTGTTCCCTTTTCTATTTGTTGTATATTTCGTAATTCAGAGATTTTTTAAATAAAGAGAAATTGCATTGCTAGCTAATAATCTTACATTGCATCTAAATGACAACAGGTCTTCTTATATTCCTTTTACATACTAAAACATTGTCATGTGGAGCTATTTATTTTCTGATCAAAATTACTAGCAAAGCTACTTTCTTAAGAGGACCACTCATTGTGTATTATTCTGCTGAAAATGGTCCTACTTTTCTCACTTGTTTTTGAGTTTCGACGAATGCATTGCTTTTGTTTATATCCCGTCGAATTTGATTTCACCAGATTCTCTGTTTGCCACAGAAACAGAATGTGTATTTATTTTATTACTATGTTCAGACGCACATAAATAATTATTATTGGAAGGGGAACTTATGCATTTATTTGTACCAAACTAAAGATTACAAAAATGACAAGCTAAAGATTATTCTTTTATTAGTAAATAAATATCCGTTGGAAAATACATGTATATTTTACTTTTAAATATTGACTGACGGTTGTCTGACAATGTCTTTCTTATGTAGGGCATGTTTGTAAGCTTCCCTCGGATATACTAACATTCTAATTGTGATATATACTTAACAGTATTTCTAATCTTTCTGGAGTTTTAAAGTGGTCATGACATATTTAATTATTATGCGAAATGTACATGATCATTTATTTAAATTGTGTTTAACAGAAGGGCCCTCCCCCAAAATTACACTGCTTAACTTTATTCAAACTTGTAAAATTAGAACGCATCCTTGTAATAAGCTTCCAGCACTTCAACAGAGTAATAGATTTTCCTTACTAGTTTTTCTTTAATTCCTTAGTTTTTTTTTACATTTGAGGTGTTTACTGCTTTGTTAAATCAACTGAAATTTGATTCCACGTCTGTAGCTGCCATAGAATGTACGAAAACGTTTTAGGATAAATTGGCACACAGTTGCAATAAACAAAGCTCTAACTGCAGTCTTTGCTTATAAATTATTATTAACTACCAGAATATCCAAAATTTGTCTTTAATTGGCAAGTAAATATCCCTCACAAATTCATACAGCTCGATGCAATTTAACCCTTTTAAAATTGTAACGATGGTCCTACAACAGGGCATCGGAATGTTTTACTAAGCTTTCCTTGGATATTATGTTAATAATACGCATTTAGTCCTTGTAGGTAACATAAGTACTAATACCATAACAGCATAGGTAATGCATCTCTTTTCAGTTATATTATAAAGCGTTGTAACATTAGAATATCTTAATTATTTAAAATTTATTTGAAAATATCAATAAGTAAACCAAATTACTAGTTCGTACAGTGAAGTTTTTTTCCTTCTAAATGTTATTTTAAACAACAGCAACCCTGGGTAGTCTCAGCTATGAATACGAGCCTAACATTCTTCACCCCTCCGCCCCGGTAATTGTAACCTAAGATGTTTATGACATTGTGGTTGGGGTGAGAACAGTTTTTTCGTACAAAGCGAACCGCCTGGGGATGCTTTGAGCGCGGTCACTATAATAGAGTACAGTCTATGAGGAGAAATTATTTTGAGCAGCTATCAAGAAAAATTTCTACAACGGTATAGACTGTCAAAATAAGTTGCTATGAAGGTTACTGCGAAGGTAAAGGAGAGGTTAGAATATGCAATGAAAGGAATATACCGACAATGCCTTGCTTCAAGTAATAATAACTTTGCGATTTTATAATTGACTGAATTATGTGGATAATACACTGTCCACCTGCCGTCTTGAAACGTTGAAGTCACTCGTCCTTCGCTCCTGGTTTTAAATTTACGTAATACTGAGAACATGTATCGAAAGGAATATGTAGATATACTGCACATTCAACTATAGAATCGCCACACAGATGCTGCCAAAGTTCCAGTCTACATATCTACTTTCACTGCTGAAATTATAAAAAAAAGAAACACGGTGGAGTGCCGTGATTTGGCAGCAGAAAACCCACTCAAAAGATAAATCGTTTCAAATACACAGACCAGAGCAGCAGCAGCCGCCAAGGAAGTATGTGATGTTATACTGTCACAATTAAATCTCCGCTTCCAGTTTACAAAACATCTTTCTGTGCCTTCCTTGCTATAAGATTCAACATTTAGGAAATTTAATTCAATATTTCTAGAAAATAGTCCAGTGAATGCATAAAAATGTTCCCAGTGTTTGATAAGGACAAACCATATACAGAACTTTCAGACATCTATTCAAACGAAGAATTCACAAATATTGGTGGAGCTATAAAATTACTGCACTATCTTAGAGCTAATCCACTTTTTCTGAAGTGTTAAAACTTTTGAAAATTACTATTATCATGCCCCTAACAAGTAAATCTGAACGCTGTTTCTCCACACTGAAAAGAATTAAAACATTCTTTAGGAATAATATTGGAGAAGATATATTAACTGCGTTTGCTATGTTACTCGTTATAATTCTGAGTATTGGCTGAGAAGGTACGGATTTTTTAGTGTATTTCTTTATAAACCTTTTGAAGTAAGGATCATGAGCCTCATTAAATGGAATATTCCCTTTCACAAGCATGTCCACAAATCTTGGTAAGGTTCCGATACGCTGTTTGATAACACCTTACTTCCTGGTTGGCTTGGTTTGCCAGAGGTTTAATATTGTCGCGAACCCATTATTGATCGAGGTGGTGCCGGTAACAAATTCAAAGGGACGGACATGCGGTGTATAGATGAAAGCTCGCCGAAACGGCGCGGGAAGGGGACGGATTTCTCGAGAGATCTAGTTCTTTGTTCTAGCCGTCTTGATTGTTAGAGAACGTTCTGGAATGTGAGTAATCTATAAAGGGGAGCCCGCCCTTCAAAAGGAGCCAGTCGGTGGTTGAACTCGCGTGCGTAAACAGCTGTGTGTTTGTGGTCGATGACCTTGCAAGTTGTATTGTGTATGTGACATAATTCTGGACTGTCAGATTGATTTCTACGGAAATAAAGTGCAATTTTTGTTGTTCGTAGCCTGGACATTTGATTTCACTATCCCACAAAGTCACAATAAGTAAAATATCTTCTTTACTTTTACGGTGGTTTTATTATTCCTCTAATGCAACTTTTAATTTTCACTTTATATACCTCACAGGTAATTATGTCCACGCCTGCCTAATTCCTCTAAAATTCGTCTAACTACTAAATAATTAGGTGTTCTGGTTGAAGGCATTATCAGACTTAAAGGACGCGCTTTCCATGCACTACATAAATTGGAGTCACGTTCTATTGTGCAAGGAGTAGACTGTCTAAACGCTGCGAAGTCAAGCAGCGTTCTCGACACGGCTAATGTTTCATCACTTCCTGTACGCCCACCTCGGTGGAGTAGATGGTAGCATGACTACCTCAGGTTCAGGAGGTCCCGAGTTCGAATCTCGGCTAGGGCGAGTTACCTGGATAAGGTTTTGCCGGGGTTTTCCCTCATCCATTAAGACGAATGTCGGGTAACTCTAAGCTCCATGGACCCTTGGACTCATCTGAGCATATTTCACCCAATTCATTCACCGTCCGATATGACTTAACGTTAGAGGACGTAAATTACAAAAAAGGTCCCGTGTACGAACATTGCAACCAGTTCATGTCCAAGTTTTATTATTATTTTATTTTGTGCACCACCAAAATGCCTTGCTCAGCGGATACCAAGCTATGGGAGGTCTTCTACCTCTCTCACGTTCACTCTTTCCCCAACACTCTCCCAACTTTCCTAAAACTACACCATCTTCCCCTTCACCGCTAATTTGCATGACTCTTCTTGCTCCGCCTACTTCGACAACATAGTCCTTCCATCATCACTCCGTACCTTACTAGCAGATCCTGTTGAAACAGCTGACATTCTTACTTATTCTTCCCCTCTATCTAGAACAGCATTTGATGCAACAGCTGATTCTCTTGATAACTTCGCTCAAGCCCTGATGTAGACGCTTGGTTTTATAATGTGTATCCGGTAGCACGTGTATCACCTCCAAAAACCCTTGATTAAGTTTTCTTCCGGTGTTGCAGAGTTATTTATATACAAATCTAAAATTTAGTCAAACCACTTATTTATATCATAGCTAAGTGACGTAAAGATTTAACATGTTTGGACAGAGTGGCTTTTGATGGGACGTACTGGACATGGTTGGTGTGAATAGGTAGTCAGACTGAAAAATTCAATGCCATAGCCGGGATTTGAACCACAGATCTCCCGGTATCCATCCAATTGCTCTTAACCATTGAACTACCATGACCAACATGCCAGCATGATACTAAATTCCCTTACTCACATTTTCCCGGTAAATTACTAGGGATCCTCATATACAAGAGATACGCACCGTTTATGGTGATTAACTATGCTGTAAGTACTTAAGTTACAGGCTTCATAGTTAAATCACTATTAGGTGATAGCTCAACGATTAGTAGCAACCAAACGGAGATCGGGAGATCCGTTGTTCAATTCCTGGCTATGAAATTGAATTTTTCAGTCTGCCTACCTGTCTAAATTTTAGCCTGCACACGGCTAGTATGCAATAACCTTAATTTACATCGTGGCTGATATATTTATCATCAGGCTAGACATAGTGCATTTTTACTGGATGTGCATGCTAAGATACTAGAAGATATTTCTTGAAATACGGTAGATGCAAACATGACATAACTCAAAGAAGACTTAAAACACGGGGGAAAATTTGAACCATAATAAGGGAAACAAGTAACTTCATTGGTCAAAATAAGACTTAAATGTGAAAACTGACATCATCTTCTACACTGTCACATAATATTGAATGATCTTGTCTCGTGCAAATTCTCACCAGAGTTTAACTAGTACATTCCTCACATCTTTTGCCTTCTCTGAAAGAGAATGTGATGGTTGAATCTCTTTCAGGCAGAAGCTTCTACACTTATTTGCATTACAGCTTCTCTTGAGCAGCAACTGATATTCTGTGGAACACTCATTTTTGTAATACTTCAAGACCTTAACCTTGACCTCATGCCATTCATTTTTTTCCTTGCTAGCAATGAACATCTGTTTCATGTTACTAATATTAGCTAACTTTTTGAAAACACTGTGATAGTTCCTGGACATTATAGACTTTCCAGCTTGGACCTAATAGTTTCACCACACCTACTGTATTATATACATCTTGTAAACTCCGTTTTTTGACAGGACAGTTATCTTAGTTCTCAAAAATAGCTTATTCTCCACTTGAAAAGATGGTCTGCTGGCATACAGCTGTGCTTCCGTACAGGGTATTTGAATAAAACCATTATATTTCATTTTAGCAAGAAATACATCAAAGTATACAACACACGATTGCTTTTGTTCTATGCTGCACATCCAATAAATAAAGTTGTGTTGTCGTCTAGTAACTCAAACCATTCAGATGGTGCAGAAAAGCACTTGTTAGCTCTATGGCACTTCAGCCTACTTGGTTTTCTGGCCTACACACAAGGAAAACAGGCTTGTTTTATTGCTTCATACTGACGATGCAAAAACTAAATAATAAGAATAATGTACTTCTTGTATTTATCCGTAGGAGATGGTTGTCTTTGTTGTAATTTAAAGCATAGGGAAATTCTATCTAGTGACTGTTCTTCTGTAAGAAGCTGATAAAATTCATTATAATATAGCGTACCAGTTGCCTTTTTGATCATGCACCATTATTTAGTTTCATTTTTACCTGTTTTGATTAAGAAACTCAATTTAGCGTAGTAACAGCATATATCAGATCCAGGTGATCAAAAGCCAAGGTTAAATTTCATTATAAAAATGCGACATAACATTGGAAATCTGACTTTAAGTTCAACTACATCATTGTTTTACAGTATCCATAGTTTCTTTCAATTAAGTGCAGAGGCTAAGTAGAGCATGTAGGCTTTTAGCAATTATGGTGAAATTCATTTCTTTTGAGACTTCTCAGTGTCACACGTTTTCTTTCTTATGAACAGACAGATGATACTTTCAAATACCACGAGTTCTGTCACATACTCACCATGTTTAATTGCCATAAGTAGTAAGGAGCTTACTCATACCAAACCGGAAATCGACCTGCACCAACCGGAGTTATACCATTTGCCCTTGATGGGGAGCGGAGTTATACCAATTGAAATTTGGAGCGGGGTTATACCAATTGACTTTTGGAGCGGGGTTATACCATTTTGAAATTTGGAGTGGAGTTATACCATTTGAATTTGGTTGGTACAAGTCGATCTTAGGTTTGGTATGAGTAAGCCTTTTTTCAATCTCCCACTCCCGCGCACACTCCCCACGCACACCCCCACGGACAACCTCCACGGACACCCTCCACTCACTGCATCTCTCACACACTGCATCTTTCACTCACACTTACAGGAGATGTTGACGGCTCGGCGGCTGGTAGCGAAGTGAACGCGAGGAGAAGGTAGGCGAAGGGATACTATGAAATAAGAAAGTAGTTTGGAGGCGGAGGGATACTATGAAATAAGAAAGTATTTCGGAGGCGGAGGGATACTATGAAAGAAAAAAGTAGTTCTAATAAAAATTAAAATATATTTATGAAGAATGGTAATGTTTTACATATTGTTTTTGGTTTCTAGGAATGACGTAGTTATCGGGACAATGATAGGTCTGTTCATTATTAAAGGCGTACGGATAATAAATCCGTTCGCCCGTCATTTGATACCAACCCTCAAAGTCCCAATAACAGCCGATGCAGTCGATGTGAAAAGGAGGAGGGGAGCACACGTGAGGAACAGGGGTATAATCTTTGTGATCTGAGCGGCATCCGATGAATGAATATTTTGGATAGTGATCGGTGCATCTCGTCCATTTGTCGAACATTTCTTTGCAGTTGGGAGTTCTTGCCACACCCTGTCGACATCTTGAGGTGGGTAATGGTCGAGGTAGTCACCTAAATCTGCAATGATGGTCCTCTCGTGCTTGTCGAGGGACCAGAGGGTACATCCGGTTCAGAGGTATTTGCACATAACGGCAGACATTCCTAAAAGGAAAAAAAGAGATTTATTCGGTGCAAAAAGGACATTGGGAAATGAAAGGTGCAGGACCGTCAGTGTGGGAGCGCATCCAAGGTTGGTTCCAATGGATATGGCAACGTTTAAATTTGGCGAAGGAAGTTTGGCATTCAAAATTGAGGGAATTCCAAACGCGATCAACATCTAGAGGGGAAATTTTTGGAGCTGATGAGTTGGCAATCTTGCGATGATGGTGTGCTCTTCGTCGGTGAGGGGGAAGAGACATCGATAACCCTCGAGGTACTTGCACATGATGTCGGCCATTGCTGAGAAAGGAAAGAAGATGTATAAAAGGCGCTGGAATTTGAGCAGAGTGTTTTCAAAATGCAATTGATTTGGTTTGCAATAACGTGCGGGGGCCGAGGACAGTTGCGTTAGTTTTGGACGATGTGGGTTTAGGGTGGATGAGACGTGGTGGTTGAAGAATGCGACCATGTGCAGAAAGGATTAAGAATTGGCAGGAAATTGTACTTGCGTGTATCAGAAGGGAGTGGGATGCAGGTTTAATTCAACGATAATGAACGTGAAAGGATTGAGAAACGTTTATGAGTGCCTGCGCCCGGTCACGTGGTGCGGGGGAGAGAGTCGTTGTTCAAAATTATATAATGGACAGCTGGATATGGGGCAAAAGGAATGTCCGGAGGGTCACGAGGGTAATGAAAGGTGCGAGTGCGTAAAGGGGCGGAAAAAGGGCGAGAAATGTAAAAGTCCGGTAAAAATGTATACGGGAGGGATGCCAGTGTGAGGGTGGAATTATTGGATTGTAGTAAACTGTTGGAAGAGGTGAATGTTCCGGATGGATTGGAACTGAATTGGAAGATAACGCCGGAAGAAACGGAATTGATTTTGACCTATAATATAGTGAACGAGGTAAATAGTTTTTTTTCGGATAATTTTGTATATTTATTTGGAGAGTGCGGGAATGGCGAATGGAACCTTAATGTTGGGGGGGGGGGGGAATGTCAGGGAGAGTGAAACGCAGTTCGAGATGGAGCGCCGAAGGAAGTTTGAGGGTAAGTTCTGAATGTGCAGGACGGGATTCGAACGAAGAGGCAAAGAAGGTGTTGGTGAACAGTATTAGAAAGGCTGCAGTAGACAAGTGTAAAAAAGAAATGAATGTTATGAAGGGGAAGTTGAGAAAGGAATGCGAGGGGAAGTTGAAGAATAAATCGAAAGAGATTGAGGTAGCAAAAGGAGATAAGGAAGCCTGCGAGGAAAGAATGCGGGAGATGGAGAATGAAATGAGGGTAGTGAAGAGGGAGATAGAGGAAAGGAATGGGAATACTAGCAAACAATTTGAATTGGTGAATAAAATTCGAGACAATGTGAATAAAATGCAGCAAGAATTTGAAGGATTGTTGCAACGTATAACTAAACTGAATAAAGGATGCCAGGGGCAGGATGATTGGGAGGTGGAGAACTACGCTGCAGGATACGACGACGAGCCTGAAGAAGCACCTAAATACGGTATAAATAAGGAAAGTAACGCTTAAACTTAACATTAATGCTGAAATAAAGAAAAAATAACCTTACTATACTGTGAAGGAAAAAGGAGAGGGAAAACGACTTTTGGTGAAAATAAAAAAAAATCTACCTTAAATGGGAAGAATAATGTTTAATGTTATTTTATTTTTAGCAGAGAAAAATGTAGTGAATTTTGTGATGGAGTCATGGAGTTAAATGTCCCATGACTCTACCAGGGCAGCACGTGGACACTTAATGAGTCTAACACAAAGTATCTGTGGGAAAAGTTGGTTACAGAGACATTTAAAGATGGTTCCTCTCCTGTAAATACTCTTGGTAAAATTGTTTTTCGTAAAGGGCCTATTGCTGAATTATCTGAACCCCGTAATGAAGGGGTATTTTAATGCGCAGGCGGCAGTAAATTATTGCGGTAGCACATGGAACAAAGCAGCGGAGCTTCGGATTCATAACGGAGAATGTCCCGTCTGGGTTTTCAACTGGGGCCAACGCAGTAGATAGTGGAGCCCCTAGGGGATTCCAGTATACATCTGCTTTGTTTGAGAAATCCATCTGAAAGGAAATAACAATAAAGAGGAATCAGAAAACGACGATGAGAAACTAAAAGAAGAAGAAGAGGAAGACTAAGCATAGTACTTACAGCGAGAAGCTTGAAAATCTTGAACTTTGACGAAGCGCTGCAAACGCCAGATGCTTTAGCGAAGGAGTTGAGGGTTTGCAAATAAAGCAGGAGCAGGAATCGGAGGTGCAATTAAATTTGGACAGCCGTTTAATGAGGGGGATTTGTTCATTTTGGAAGAACCAACCCGCTGAAGCAGTAGAAAGGTCGCGAATAAAACGCATGCTAAAGGCACCTTTGGCATTAAAGTAGCCTGCAATGCCAAAACGAAAGAATGGTAATGTAACGCATCAGAAGATATCCAGAGTAATATCTAACCAGCACATAGAATGGCGAATCGGGAAGATTACATCATTCATAATGGAAACTTGAAAATTAATTTGGAAAGAGACATTTTCTGAAGAAACCGAAAATGTATTATACCCAAGAATCTGGGCATACGATATCCATTCAATATATACATTTTCAAAAACAAAACTTGCATCAACTATTCCATGAAAGCCATGGATACTACATGGTTCAATAAAATGGAATATATAGGAATCTGAAATATTGTTATACCGCGTTAGGAAAATAAAAATATTAGGAACCGAGCATGCAGGGTGAAAACTAGAGGGAAGAAGATCAAAATTAGGGTCTAGGAATGCACAAAATTTGCCAATAAGAACTGCAGGAATGTCATTTAAAGCAAGTAAATGAAGAATTTTGGCAACGGCTGGCCATCGAGGAGGAAGATTGCTAGGAGAGAATGTAGGGATGAAATCATAGGTGGGGAATTGCTGTTGAAGATTGTTGAAAAGAGTAGTTGCACGCGAAATGGATAACATGACAAGACCTAGAATAATGAAAACCATCAATTTTAATCTCGATTGTGATACTAAAATATATCCCAATGAGGGTAAACAGAGGGATAATTTATTTTTGGAGCATAAGAGTGATAAAACCAAAGAGGGGGTTCAAGATCAAGTTCTCCATCGAAGAACTTAACAGTTTTATGGCAACATCTAAGGAATATGGAGGGTTGGTAGTAAAAATAATTCCAAAGATAATCATGATCCCCAAAGTGTGAGTTTTACAAAACACCCTTAAGCAAGTTACATTTCGTTTCCATAATGGAAGATTTAAATCCAACGGTTTACCTTCAACCGATTCAGGAGAGAACGAAAATTTAACTTTACATTTTGGGCACTTAATGGCATGCAACTCGTTTTCAGCGTTGTGAAAACTCTCTAACCCAGCTGCTCTTCTGCAAACGCCTCTAACTCAGTTGCGCCGTTGCTTTGTGCACAAGGCTAGCTCGCTTTTCATTCGCAGCGGCACGTTAGGAGAGGAACGATGCTCTGCACACGAGGAGGTGAGGGGAAGCCAGCTGCGTCGTGGCTTTGTGCGCAAGGCTAGCTAGCTTTGGGTTCGGGCGGTGAGGGGAAAAGTGGAGAGGTTGGCGCGTTAGGAGAGGGAAAGACCAAAGAGTTTCAGAAGGGAAGACAAAACAGTTCCTGCACTAGGAGAGTATAATATAAAAAGCTTAGAGGGGCGGCGGGCATTTTGAACGTGAGTGCAAGGTAGGTGTGATGGAGTAAGAAGATTTATCCAAATATTTCGTGGATGAATACGATATACCTATTCCCGATGATGTGTAACCCAAACCTAGGGTGGAGGCGGAATCGGAGGTAAGAGAGGAACCTCAATTTAATATTATAGAACATAGAGAAAGAACGATAAAAATTGTTCTATGGATATTCGGAAACCGATATAGCTGTGCGTTCAATTCCCGAAGGTGCAGATCCAAGGGACTGGGTTCATAACATGTTTAGGCAATTTTTACAATTTTTTAACGAAAACCTACTACAAAATTCGCCGGGGTGGTTGGGAATTTCCATAAGTGATGGTCAACATCCCGCTAGACCGTTTAACATGAGCGTTCGAAAATTTAACCAGGTAGACCCGGATGTTACTTTACGTTCCATTGAGCGGGTCATGCAAAGTAACAATGAATTTCTAATGAAGGGGCCTCTTAAAATAAACTGTATGTGGACGAAGGAATTCCTGGGTTCGTGCTTTAAAATGTGTAATGAGTGCAGAACGAATAAAGGAATCATAGAAAATCGAAACGCAGACAGAATGTGTTTGGCTAGAGCTATAACAGTTTGCAAATCTAAGCTAGACCACGATGAAGCTCACCACAGTATTCAGAGGAGGGAGTATATACAGCCTGGATAGAGCAAAAGCTTTATGCCAGCGTATAGGGAAGGGAGATCAAATATGCTGCTTGGGCGATGTGAAAGCTTTTGAAGGCGTCTTACCCGGGTATTGTATCAGTTTTTCTAGATCTTACCGGAAAAAATGTTTTATACAAACCAAATGCGCTTACCGATAAATGTATTAATATCATGTACCACGAGGGTCATTATAATGCTATTGTTCATTTGCACCAAGCCTTAAAATGTTGTTGGTATTGCAGATACTGCAATGTTCCATGCAAGGTATCAAAGGAAAATCACAAGTGCGATAAAACATGTCCTAAGTGCCATCTTGACTACCATTTCCATATGCAAACTTACTTGCTCTGTGATGCTTGTAACCGTCAGTTTAATGGACGGCAGTGCTTTGAAAACCACTTAAAGAAGGGAATCTTTTATGGGAAACAGTTATCCGTATGTGATGTTGAAAAAGCCTGCTTAAATTGTGATAAACTGTATAGCACAAGATACATAAAATCGCAGCACCAATGCGGGGAGAAATATTGTAGTAATTGTAAAAATCATGTAGAGGGGAATCATTTATGCTACATTCAGCCGTATAAGAACTCTTTATACAAGAAACACCTTATATTTATGTTTATCGACTTCGAATGTACACAGGAAACCGGTTACGGACAAAATCCAGAAGAGCGTTTACATGAACCTAATTTGTGTGTCCTGTATCAGGCATGTTCAAAGTGTATAAACGAAAATGCTGCTTACTGTACGCAATGCGGAATGAGGGAGTGGGTGTACGATAAGGATACGGTAAAAGGCATTTTAGAGCACGCTAGGCAAGCTAGATTTAAAACCTGGGATGTAGTTGTTTTAGCCCATAATTTACGATCATACGATGGACAATTTATTTTTAAAAATATGGTGGGCACTTTGAAATGGGAACCCGAACTTATCATGAATGGAAACAGAATATATCGAATTAGGTACTTAAACGTAACGTTCCTCGACACGTTAAATTTTATACCTACGCCCCTTTCGCGGTTCTCCAAAACCTTTCATCTTCAGGAGTGTAAGGGGTACTTTCCATATTTGTTTAACACTAGGGAAAATCAAAGATATATAGGACCCATTCTGGATAAAAAATATTTTTTCCCGAAAATATGTTTGAAACCGAACGAAAAGCTTTCGAGGAGTGGCACTTAAAATTGTGAGTGAGAGATACGTATTTAACATGCAGGTAGAGATAGTGAAGTACTGCAAGTCCGACGTTCGACTGGTATTTTTGGGAGCAACAAAATTTCGGAAGGAATTCATTAACGAAAATGACATCGACCCTTTCAGAGAATGTGTTACCATCGCCAATGCCTGCACGAACAGGAAAAGATTTATGCCTGTTAACGAAATTCCAGTGATTCCACAAGGAGGGTATCGCTTAGGCGATGCTCAATCTCGAATAGCTTGTATATGGTTGGCGTGGGTGGAACAGCAAAATTACATCATTATTCAGTATGCCTACAGGGACAGAGAAATAAAAATTTTGGGACGCAAGTAGATGGATATAGAGAGGATCGATCGGTGTATTTTTGCATGCTTCGTATTTTAATGGATGCCATAAGTGTCCCTAATCGCCATTCCAAAATATATGCTTCGGGCAATGAAACCCACGCCTCTAGATTTGAGGGAACCGAAAGAATAACTAAGAAAATGAGAGATGCGGAATATTCGGGGACGGAAATGTGGGAGTGCGAATTTAAAGCCTTAATTCGGGAGAATAAAGATCTGGCATCCCAGGTAAATCGTTGTTGCAAAGTTTTTCCCGAACCCCTAAACCCTAGGGGTGCGTTCTTTGGAGGTCGTACCAACTGTAACAAAGTGTACCGCGAAGTTGAAGGGGAGGAAAAAATGTTTTATTTTGACGTGTGCAGCTTGTATCCCTATGTCAATAAAACGAAACCTTATCCGGTGGGTCATCCCAAAATTTACGTAGATAACTTCCCAAATATTCATGACGTTGAAGGAGGTTTGATAGTGTTCGATATTACCTTCTGAAAATCTCTATCACCCTGTGCTGCCCTCCAGAATTAGGGGAAAGCTTATGTTCCCCCTCTGTCAAACGTGTGCAGACGAAGAGAGGCACAACGAGTGTGAACACTCAGACGAATATAGATGTTTGACGGGCACCTGGGTCATTGACGAAATAAAGGTTGCCTTCCAGAAGGGTAACCAAATATTGGTCACACACGAAATTTGGGAGTATTAAATGATTCGATGCAATCCTAATTCTGGGGAGGAAGGTCTGTTTGAGAAGTCCGTCAACCAGTATTTGAAATTGAAAATTGAAGCCACGGCCTGGCCTTCCACCTGTACCACGGAAACAGAAAGAAATGCATTCATCGAAAACTTTTTAAGAGGAAAGGACCAAAACAGAATCGAACACAATCCCGGAAAACCAGAGCTAGCCAAATTAATGTTAAATTCCCTTTGGGGGAAATATGGGCAGAGAGATAACCTCCCGAATTGCGAGGTAATTAAGGACCCCTCCCGCTTGCTGGAGCTTTTAAACGATTCGGCGGTCTAAGTTCAATCCTACATGCCTGCAACGGATGAGATCATGACGTGACGTGGCAGTATGACGAAAACGCCGGAAAGATCAACCTCACATCAAATGTCGTCATTGCAGCCTACACTACAGCTCATGCGTGTTTGGTGTTGTACTCTTATCTGGATCGTTTGGGTGAGCGCGTGTGTTACTTTGACACTGTTTCCATCATCGCTACTTACTCACCGGGGGATTGGATACCTCAGACAGGGGCGTATTTGGGCGACATGACTGACGAACTTGAAAAATTTGAGCCAGGAGCATACATAACGAGATTTTCTTCCTGTGGACCCAAAAGGTACAGTTATGAAGTGTGGTGTCCGAAAGACCAAAAAAAGCATGTAGTGTGCAAAATTAAAGGAATTAATTTAAATTCGGGAAATTTAAGAACCGTCAATGCCGCCGTTATGCAAGATATTATTCTAAACGATTCCTCAAAAACCGTTACCTTACATGGAAAGCGAATTGCTCGAAAGAAACTATGGACCGTAACTACCGAACCCTATTCTGAAACATTTCGCGTGGTAGTCAACTAGCGGGACGTCCAGGCCAATTATGGCTCTTAACCCTATGGGTATAAAAGGATTCGAACCAAAGAAGGGCAGTCATGACATGTTAGCTAAGAGGGAAGTGGAAGAAGAGAACATCTTTTATCCGAAAAAATGAAATTTGACTTTAACAAAATATCTGAGGCATTAGAGGAAGATGCTGTTCCTATGTTATATAACGAACCCGAAATTTGGAAAGCATCCCGTCCGTTGGAGAAAGACGATGTTCCCATGTTTCGAAAAATGTTTTAAGCCCGACGTAATTAAAGCCTCTAGAGCGTTGGAGGGAGTTGATGATGGCCCCAGTTTCCAAAAAAATTTAAGCCCGAAGTAATTAAAGCCTCTAGATCTTTGGAGGCAGATGATGCGTCCATGTGTCGCAAAAAGTTTTAAGCCCGAAATGCGAAAGGCATTTCGTCCCTTGGAGGAAGATGATGTTTCAACAAGCTTAAAAAAATTGAAACGCCAGCTGAATCCCCCGAGGTTGTCTCATCTAGAAACGTGGAGAAGAAAGAAATCCATAAGAAAACCAATCGTCCCGTGGCATGCTCTGATTCCTGAGCCATTCATGAAAACCGTCAATTGGCACGCCCTGCTCCCAAAAAAGCGTGCCCTTAAGAACCTCTTGATGATCCACCAATGTTAAAATGGGCCATTACGGAGAAACTCAGACCCTAAAGAAGAAAGTCAAAAAAGAAACAGTATGTAGCGTGGCATGCTCTAATTCCTGACGAAAGAATGAAACCGGTGAACTGGCACGCCCTCCTCCCTCACAAATGGTATTCTGCAACTCAAATGTTAGACCATCCGAATTCTAAGATGCGCGTCCTGGTACCCAAGACTCCTCCAAAAAAGAATAAGAGATTGGCACGCAAAATTACTAAAGTTAAAGACACATCCTTTCCCAAAATCATTCCAGAAGTTGTTTCAAACGGGAGCGAGGAAGCTATTTTAGACTCGGAGAAAAAATTTAAGCGCGTGAACCCAGGACATGACGTGGAAATGAACAATGGTGAAGTCATTTTAGATTCGAGGAAAAAAATTAAGCGCGTGAACCCAGGAAATGACGTGCAAATGAACGAGGGTGAAGGCATTTTAGATTCGGGGAAAAAATTTAAGCGCGTGAACCCAGGACATGACGTGGAAATGAGCGATGGTGAAGTCATTTTAGATTCGGGGAAAAAAATTAAGCGCGAACCCAGGACATGACGTGCAAATGAACGAGGGTGATGTCATTTTAGATTCGGGGAAAACGTTTAAGCGCGTGAACCCAGGACATGTGAAAGAGGGAAATTCGAGGAAACGCGCAAAGGCAGAGGGTACCACCTATATTCCCAAATTTACCTGTCCAAGTACCATGCAGGTTGCTGGACCGTCCCGATCGGGTAAGTGCACCTTTGTAAAACGCTTAATTGCCAATTCCGAACAAATGCATGACAAACCCATAGGGAGAGTCTTTTGGTGTCACCCTCCCAAATATCCTCCAAACCTAGGAACCACTTTCAATCACTGTACGTTTAATGTATACACTCATGCAGGAATTCCACCCCTAGATTTCTTAAAACAGCACGACCTTATAGTGGCGGATAACTTAATGCTAGAGGCTGACTCACCCGAAGTGTCAATTTTTTTTCACTAAACATTCTCACCACCGCAATTTTGGCATCATTTACATCCTTCAGAATATATTCCCTCAAGGAAAACTCTTTCGCACCATTTACCTTAATGCCAATTATATCGTAGTATTTAAGAACAGAGATAAAATGTAAATTGAACGATTGTTTCAGCAAATGGAACCTCAAAATTCAACGTTTTTATTGGAGGCTTTCCAAAAAGCAACGGAAAAGCCTCGCGGATATCTGATGCTAGACTGCTTTCAATACACTCCAGATAAATATCGATATCGAACTGGCATTCTTCCTGAGGAATCGCCTTCTTGCTTTGTTTCGGTATAAATACCCTTTATGAGAATTTTTTCTGTTCATTGTGAAGGCTAAGATATGCAAGCTCACTTCTCCTCTCATTGCGAACGAGTGTGAAAATCTATTGGCTCTGAGCAAGACGAAAATTAAGCTTAGAAAAAAGATTCTGAAGCACGCTAAACCTGAAACACTTTAAGGCCATTTCGGAATGCATTCACAACGTATGTAAGGGAAATGTTCGCATATCTCCCTCTTGTAAAACCCGTTTAAAAAGGCACAAAACAAGCTGGAGACGATTAGTTAATAAGAAGGTTTCGTTGCAGAAGAAGCGAAATATTCTCGTGCAAAAAGTCGGATTTTTCTTCTACCAGTGCTGGGTTCGACAGCGAGTGCTTTGGGTTCTAAATTAACTTGAAACATGAAGCATGCTAAGCAAATTGTAATGGTTCGATCCGAACCGAAGAGCGCTAAGCGCCTTCATGTCATCGATAAGGCCATTTCAAATATTTCTAACGATATTTCCCACATCATGGAAGCTAAAATGGCTCCTGAAGACAAATGGAACATTGTCAAATAGAAAATTACTCATTATTACCATATGGTTTCTAAATTGAGACGTCGCGAGATCGAGGACGAGGAAGAAGCGCTTCCCTTAAAGAACGAAGAGCCTCAGCAGTTAACAAAAATCGAACCGGGGACCTCCAAAGAGAAAAAAATTAAAAAGGGCCGCTCCATGACCCACATTTCCAGTCGTTACGGTTTACGACCTCGTGCAGACCTGGAATGGGAGACGCTACCCTAGAACGCATCTACAACCAAATTGATCACCATGCGGGTTTGGGCACGGCCGACGAACTGCGCAAAGCGACCCGTCTTTCCAAATCGAAAATCGAAAATTTTCTTCAAACCAAGGAGAGTTACACACTTCATAAACCTGTCAGAAACCGTTATCCGTCCAAACATTATGACGTCTCAAATATAGATGGCCTTTGGGAGGTCGATCTAAACGTCTTAGATTCCATAAAGGCTCACAACGCTCCATATAAGTACATTTTAACGGTCATAGACGTTTTCTCAAAATATGCTTGGGCCCGGCCCTTGGTAACTAAAACGGGTGAGGAACTGGATAAAGCTTTTCGGGACATTTTTTCCCAAAACCGAAGAATTCCCAAAGTATTGCGAACGGATAAGGGAACAGACTTTAAAAACCAAACTTTTCAGCAATTTCTCAGAAAGCACGATGTTGCCCATTTCACCAACAATAAAGTTAAAGCTGCCGTAGTAGAACGATTCAACAGAACCTTAAAAACCAAAATGTGGCGATATTTCACTCACAAAAACACGTGTAAGTATGTGGACGTTTTACAAAAGCTGTTACAGTCATACAACAGTTCATATCATCGCTCCATTAAAATCGCTCCAAAAGACGTTTCAGAAGATAACATTCTTCAGGTATATCATAACCTTTATCAACATATGTCCAAGTCTACTCATATATTTAAGGTGGGAGATCACGTTCGCATATCCAAAGATAGAATGACCTTCGACAAGGGGTACGAACAAAATTGGACCGATGAAATTTTTCAAGTTTTCAAGGTCATTCAAAGTTCACCCATCGTTTAAAAAAATTGCGATTTGGCTGGGGAACCTATATAGGGATTCTTTCATGCCCAAGAACTTCAACGCGTAAGCCTTCACCTTTCTTACATGTCAGATAAAGTTCTTAGATCCAGGGGTCGAAGGTGCCAGAAAGGAGGTTTGTCAAATGGAAAGGTTATCCTGAAAAATTCAACTTGTGGGTAAAAGCTACCGATATATTGCTGATATGATTCGTAGAACCTCCTTCTGCAATACGTTGGCTAGCAATGCGTCCATGGACCGCTTTTCCGACGACACTACTTCGAGCTTCTCCAATTGCTTACCCGAAAGATTGGTACTGGAGGGTGAGTGGGAGGTGGCGCTCACCAAACTGAGATACCCCCTCCGGTTTTATAACTTAAGTTCCAACTCCACTTTCAGTGGCACTCTCAAGACCTCGTATTCCGCGGGTTTCGATCCCGCGTATACCCCTTTCACCGTAAAACTTCCAAACGTTATTGAAAATGACAGTGCGCAGCTTTTAACTCTCATCAACAAGAGCATTCGAAACCAAATTAATGTCCAACAATTCTTTTTTGACAAAGAACGAAGAACAACCGTCAACAGAGCCACCGTCGAACAAAAGAAGGAAGGCGCCGAATAGGGGGAAGCCTCAAACGTTCTTCCGCAAGAAATCGTTACACCTCATAGATTGCTACCTGCTGCCTCTACGCCTATTGGGCCGGCCGCACCACTGCCAACCTTTGATTCGCTGCCCCCGATGAACGATGGTGTCATGAGCGATGAACCAGGCAAAAAGAAAAGAACGAGTGAAGAAGCAGGACCCAATTCCATTGCTGCTGCCAATGTTCAGAAACGCGTGGTAACTTCCATGGTTCCATCGCCGATGCTTTGCAGAATGCTAGGATATTTACCTAATACGGATGTTGTGCGCTGTCCCAAATCCACCTACTTGATAGATCCCTACATGGGTTTTCCTTACGAAGTTTTCATCTACTGCAATATCGTTGTTCCCCAGCTCGTTGGAAACTCGTTTGTTCAAGTAATAGAAAGTTCCGTCATCGAAGTCGAACCCGAGTCCTCTAAACGTCTGTCGATGGAACAATCTTTCTTTCCCCAAAATTGGGTTCCTTTACTTCGCCAGGATTTTAACGTCATTTCCATAGATTTAAGGGACGGTTTTGGCAATCTGATTCTATTCGCCGACGGTTTTTCTTCTGCATTAGTTCTATCATTCAGACCAAAACCATGAACTCAAACGATCCAATTTTCCTTCGCTACTACCTCAATCAGGCTGGCCACGAAGATCGCAATTTCAACCTTTACAGAGGCTCTCAATTTCAAAAGGGTAGCGGTCTATTCAGTGCTCTTGGAGGCTTGTTTAGAACCCCGTTCCCCCTCATTAAGAGCGGTGCAAAAGTGGTAGGAAAAGAAGCTCTAAAAATGGGTTCCAACGTTCTTGCCGATATTGCCACATCTGCTGCAACTCCTAAAGAAGCCTTCCAAAACCGTCTAAGGGAAGCTGGATCCAATTTAAAGCGCAAAGCCTAGAGTAAAATCGATTCCATGATGGGGTCGGTTAGAAAGCGAAAAACCAGGAAAATGAAACGAAAATCCAAGAAGATAAAAAGAAAAACCAAAGGCAAGAAGAAACAGTCTAGAACCAGACGCGTTTAACGGAAGGACATAATTTCATCATGAGCGGCACGGCTTTCATGAACTCTGAATTAGACTTCTTTTAAGAACTTCCCGTTCAAACGAATATCGAAGAATCTCAAATTCTTCAAATTAATCCACAAAATGCCATCTCTAAGGATTCCCCCCCCCCCATTACATTTCACTATTCTTCCAATGCCGAGGATTATCTGGACCTATCTTACGTCGTTATAGAGGTTTTTCTTCAAATTTTAAATGAAGATCACTCTGACCTTGCTGCTGACGAAAAAGTCACTCTCGTTAACAATCCTCTCAATGCTCTCTTTAGTCAGGTTAACGTATCTCTAAATAACGTGAATATTGCCTTGCCTCAGCAAGGTTACCCTTACAGGACCTATCTGGAAACTCTTCTCAACTATTCCTCTGACGTAACGAATAACCGCTCGCAAATGTCCCTATGGTTCAAAGACACCGCTGGAAAGTTTGACGATTTTGACAATTTAAGTCTTAAACAGCGTTTTCAATACACCAAACAAAGCAATTCCTTTAAAATTATGGGGTGTCTATCCCAAGATTTCTTCAATCAAGATTTGCTTCTGCTCAATAACGTTGATCTCTCCATCACTCTCATCCCATCTCCTCCTCAATTTCATCTCATAGCCGCAAATCCCTCGTTTAGGGGATTCAAAAAAATTCTTGGCGCTCATCTTTATCTTAAACGAGCTCGCCCCACTCCATCCATTAAGACGGCGCATCAGAGAGCGCTCGCCAAAGAAAACGACATCATGCCTTTCAAGGACGTTATCAAACTCTCAGCTTAGCTTCCGGAATTACCTCAGCCACTTTCCCTAACGTTCTCGTTGGAAAGGTCCCTAGGCGCATCAATTTGGCCATGACTTCCGATAAGGCTCACTCTGGGGATATAACCAAGAATCCTTTCAACTTTCAACACTTCAACCTCTCCCCTTTGCAACTCACGGTCAACAACCGCCCCGTTCCATCTTCTGCCGTCGTTCTCAACTTTGACAAAAATTTCTTTCTTCAAGGTTATCAAACTCTCCTTCTTGCTCTAGCCAAGGTTTTCAATAACAAGGGCATAAACATATCTAGGTCCGAATACCGCAACGATTCACCATCTTCTCATTTGATCTCACGGCTGACATGTCCGCCGATCGAAATTACATTTCCGGCCTTCATCACGGAAACGTCGGTATAAATCTAGAATTTCTTCGGCCTTTAGCCGAACCCGTCTGTCTTCACGTCATCTCAGAAATTTACAGATCCGTTCAAATAGATTTCAATCGATCAATTCTCGTAACATGAACACCCATCAAATTTACTCTTACTTGCGCAAATTCAAACCTTTCATTAGCGTTTTTCCTTCCGAACAAATTCCTAACCCCTTGCTTCTACCACCACCTCCCATCGCTTTAGTCATTAACACCGATCCAAGATCTAAACGAGGAAAACATTGTGTCTGCATCTTCGTTTCAAAGAATGGTTACGGGGAATATTTCGACAGTTACGCTTTACCTCCTCTTCTTCCTTCCATCCTTCATTTTCTCAATTGCTATTGCGGTCCTAATTGGGAGTACAATACGCGACGCTTGCAAGGAAACCATTCCTCCACGTACGGCCATTACGTAATAGCATTCCCTACCTACCGATGTTGCCATTTTTATCCTTCTTTTCAAAATTCAAACCTTCCGATTATCATTTCAACGATAATCTCATTTCCAAAACCCATCCCATTCGGTGCTCTTCTTCCTCCTCCACACAAATATGTAGATCACTCTCATCTTGCTCCGTCGTCGTCTAGCCTTCAAACATGTAAGTGCTCTCCGTTTGTAACCTCTGTAACTTCTATCTGTATTGTTCATCATTTTTCTATTATTCTTTTTTCTTGTTGCAGGGCTCCCGTTCACTTCCTCAACGAGTCTCGTTCTAAGTGCATCTCCTTAACCCCTACGGAAGTTACCATCTCTAGGTGCCCCAAACCTGCGTCTGTGACCTTCTCTCGCGACCTGTGGTTTCGCTTCATCATAGGTCTTGGTCCAAAAATTAAATTCCATTTCAAATCCAAACTTCCAACTTCAAAGAACATCATCGCCGAATCCATTACCATTTACTTCAAGCGTCCACCTGGAAAACCTGCTATAGTGTTTCAGCCTGCTGGATTTTCCATAAAAGAACAGGAATGGACAAAAATTGTCCACCTCCATTAGGAATGGGCCAGAAACGACGAATCTCAATCATGAGACCTTTTTGCTTCGATTTCTCCGGCCTCTCGCCTCTACCGCTAGACGTCTGCTACCAGGTTGAAGCTGACCTTCTACGTCATTATCTACGTCATACTGTTCAACCCTGTACAATTCCAAACCTTCTCCTTCTACCGGAAAAACCTGTTCCTCCCTGTCACTTCGTCTCCTACCGTCGAGGAGTCAAGATGATGCGCAGTGTGTTCCGGGATATCTCCAGCAGAGGACAGACTCCTCACATCATAGGCGTTAAGGACCTTCGCAACATTCCTTACATCGTCGTCGGCGCCCGGGCTATGAGCACTCAGTTTGGCTGGAAAACCGTCCTCAGACTTCAGGACGGCAGAGAGGTCTTCCTACCTTCGGTCTACGGCGACCTAACCGACGACACCATAGCCCTACTCAACGCGGCTCCTTTCCTCTTTCTTTCTCTCTCACCATTTTGCTTCTCAATCGTCTCCTTTCTTTAGGTCAGGGCATAACCTCATGGCCTGCATCAAGTTCTCAATCTTTGAACAAGTGGACGACCTTGGTAACCTCATCATGCCTTTCCAGTTAATTTCCACCAACGTCGATCGATTTGGGGCCTGCAAAATTGTCACCGTCCAGCTCAACGTTCAAAATGCCGCCATCGTCAACATCCAGTTCGTCATTTCAAAAATATCTGCGGAGCTAGACACTGATCCAAAATATAATCTGTCCTTCACCGACCAACCCATCCCTTCCTCAAACTGTACAACCTTTCTCACCCTTGTTTGCCTACCCTCTTCTCAACCTCACCTCAACTTCTCTCACATCAATTTCAAATGCGTCACTGAAGAATACAAGATCCATGAATTACCACTTTCAAAATTGTATATGTGAAATAAATTGTATTCATATTCTCAATAAAGGAAATTAAAAAAAGAGAAAAGAAAAAAGGGCTTACTCATACCAAACCTAGGATCGACCTGTACCAACCAAAGTCAAATGGTATAACCCCGCTCCAAAAGTCAATTGGTATAACTCCGCTCCCCATCAAGGACAAATGGTATAACTCCGGTTTGGTATGAGTAAGCTCCTTACTACTGTCATAGCTATGTTTCTTAATCTGGTTGACTTAACCAGTAGCACAGACATGAAAAATGTCTTGCAGAACTTAAGGCAGTTCTCCTCTGGTTGGTGAAACAAGCATCAAATTACGAGCATGTGTTCCATTTACCATGGAACATCTTTTCATTGGTGTTGGAGAGGAATTTTGATACTATAAAATATTGTGCTACTTTTGTTTGGAAAAACAATACCTTTTCTCTCACAAATAAACAGTCTATAAGAATTCTTGCACTGAAATCTTTTGCAGTTATGTACCAGAGGGATGAACAGGTTATGTCCTACGCGTGCATTATATTTCTTTCTTTTCGTTTTTGCTCCTGCATTTAAAAATTGCCCTTTCTTTTGTGGTCCCTTGATTGCAATATCTTATTTTAACAGTACTTAAAGATTCCATAATTGTTCTAAAAATTAGTTACGTTTATAAACTCTAACTAAAACTGAACAAGAAAGAAAGAAAACACTATAACACAGTGAAGCGCAAGGTTCACATCTTGAGTATGCAAAGCAATGCATTGTGGTAAATTACTTTCTATAGTAACCGAGCTGTGACTGGATGTGACAATCTTGTCTGAATGTAACGAGTCATCAACAACTCCTTCCGCACTGTGATACTAGCCTACCTCTCGAGAAAAGGTAGTTTTCCGTATTCCATTCCGAACCAGATGTTATTGTTTCCAGCAACTAGTCCCCGGCTGCCAGTGAGTTATTATGATGGTTAGTTTGGTGTACTGTGCTTGTATTCCGACGAATGTTTGGGGTGACAGCTATCTATTCTACTGAGGAACGTGTCCTAGTTGCAAATGTTCTTAATGAATGTGGGAACTACACCGAGAAAGTTTTTTATTTATTTGTCAATAGACTGCAAAGCAGTTTCTGACATTGCCAATTACAATCTAAAAGTTTACAATTATAGGATATAGAGCAAAATATAAACAGTATAAAAACATATTTACAGATGATCAACCTTGTACAAACATTTATCCATTAAAAAGTATTTTAATTTGTTTTGAAATTGCTTCGTACCATTTAATGCTTTAATTGATGTTGGCAGTGGCCACGCCGTGGCTCAGTGGTTAGACCGCTTGGCTCTCACCAAGGCGGCCCGGGTTCGATCCCAGGCGACCGCAAAGTGAGATTTGTGCTGGACAACACGGCGTTGGGGCGGGTTTTCTCCGGGATCTCCGGCTTCCCCCGCCATCTCATTCCACCGGTGCTCCATCTTCATCTCATGTATCATCAGTGTCACCGCCTGCGGTGCCGTATGTAGTAAAAGCAGGCGTTAAACACTACGCACATTTTGATGTTGGCAGTCTATTAAATAAAATCTGTCCCAATTATAAAAACATCTCTATCAGTAGATCGTTTAGAAGTACAGTCTCTAAAATAGTCATTATAATTGTCTGGTATTATAATTGTGTACATCAGCAGTCTTCAAATTTACCTTACAACAAAAAGAATTGCTTTATATATATGAGTATAGTATGAACATTTTGTTTTGTTTGAAAATATCCACACAAGAATCAGTACTTTTTAAGTTAAAAATTATCCTAATACACCTTTTCTGTAGAATGATGTCCAGATGTACCCTTGGACAACTTCCCCATATTTCAATTCCATATGATAGGTATGGGAAGATAACACCACAATAAATATTGTTTTAGTAGTTTGGTATCACCGATTGGCTTAAAATGTGAAACGAAGTTTCGTTTCCTAATTCAAAACTACCGCACCGAGATCCTGTGCGTGATTTAATTAATACATTTCGGGAGACGGGTTGCGTTTACGATGCTACTAGTAGTGGTAGACCCCGTGTGCTAGCAAAGAAAAACTCAGATAAATCGGATAGAATGCTTAAAAGTCTACAGAAATCGATAAGCAAAGTGGCCCAACAATGTGATATTTCTTACGGTTCCGTATATAAAGCAGTAAAAAGAACTAGGTTGTACCCATATTAAGTGACAGACGTGCACGAATCACGGGAAAGGAATGCAATATTGTGAATGGCTTCAGAGGTTTATTTCGCATCATGGTATTGACGTAATAGCAGGGGCGGCTGCTGCTTAGGAGCACAAGAGCACGTGTACCCCCAACATTTGTCTTGTAGAAGCTCTTTTCCTCTTTTCATTCGTCATTTGTATTTAACGCGGTTAATGTGTAGTAATTAGACGGCGATAGCATGAGTATGTGGCAACCTTGTAGGTAGAACACTTCTCTTGTGCTAGCACATCATGTAAAGTTTAAAGCTCTACGCATGCGTAGACGACAAATGCTACATACAGGCATTGGTTGGGTACGTCTAGATCAGAGCAGTTTCGATGTGCACGTTAATTCACATTGGCAACGCCAGAGTAGTTCTTGGACATCTCTGGGAAGTGCTACCATCTATAGAGCTTAACTGCAAATATCTGCAAATACAAAGAATGTTTACAACTCCTAGCGCTCTCAGTCTTTGCTTTGTTGCTTTGAATACGGCGTGTGTTTACAGTCTAGTTTCTAAACAGATGTTTTGTTTTAAACACTGTGATAAACTTGGAATTTGTAGATAATCAGCAGATGAGACAATTTTGAGTTTCTTAGAACAAGTACAACTAGTGCTTTAGCGCAAAACAATTACTGTTTGTTGTGTGCAGCGACCGATAGCGAGGTTTTTGAAATTTTTGTGACTGTTAAACTTCTCTCAAGAGGTAGCTACGAACTCGGTGGATTCCATTTTAAGAAATAAAATTGATTAAGTGGCTTGCGAAGAATAAAATGTAATAAAGCGACTAGGACGTCCGCAGTTAAGCGTGTTTCAAAAATCAGAAGCGAGACTAAAGCGCAAATTTAACAATGTATACACAACCTATAAATGGCTATGCGGTTGCAGTATTAGAAATGCGCTTTTTAGCTTTCCGTGCCTTCTGTTTAGCTCTGAAGTGAGTTAAGTTAACCACTGGCGCGACAGCCGTAACAGGACCAAGGCTTACCAACCCGACTGCCGGCCTCACGCCCACTTGCACACGGCAGAGGTGGGCGATCATCCAACTGATACGGGGAGGAGATATGGTCAGCATCTCGGCATACCCCAGCCGGAATGTTGGCTTTTGTGACCAGGGCCGCTTACCTAGCGTAAGCCCCTCACTTTCTTCACGATGCTGAGTGGGCACTGGTCCTATACCCGGGACCGAAAATCCGCACCTCAAGGGTGGGATCGAACGCGGGCCGCCTTCCGTGGCTAGGGACCAAGACATGCTGCCTTAGCCCGCTACGTCACGGGGCAGGACTAAAAGTAAATAAATAAATAAAATCTGAAAATCTAATCCCGGTACCTAAGTTCTTATACCAGGACATGATTTCCAAATTCCAATTTATTAACTACCACATAAATACAAAAAATACAGTTTAGACAATAATTTTTCAGATAATAAAAGGAAAATAATAATCTAAAGAACAAATTAAATAAAAAAATACAAAAGCTACTAATTTACAAATTTACAATTTAACTAATAAAAATTTACTGGAATCCAGTATACAAATAACTGGCAACCAGCTACAATTACAAAATAAATTACAATACCGGAAACTGATACTTAATGCACTGGTAACCGGTACATTTAAAACTTATCAATTTACCTTTTCTTCTAATAAAAACCTTCTAAAAACTTTCAAAAAATTTAACCAAAAATATATAAAAATAATTCATAAAATTTACATTACAAAAATCACAAAATTTACAAATTTAAAACTTCTTCAGATTATTTAAACAAACTAAACAAATTAAAATACATCATGTCAATTTATACAAACAAACATAAATTCAATTATTATTCATACTTCTACTCAAATCAATATTTTGTTTTCAAATCTACTTTATATCAAATTAAAAATATAAATTTCAAATCTTAACAATTAAACAATACATCTATAATAATAACCTTCAAAACTTACAATACAATTAAAAAATATTAAACAAACAATAATCATACATTCAAAAACCTTCATATTAATTCAAAATTAAACCATTACAATAAAAAACTTCAACTATCCAAACCAAACAATTCAATTTAATTTATAATTTTAATTTATTTACCTTATTAACACAAAAATATCAAAATTTAACATTATAATAAAACACATTTCAACTATTAAACCTACTAAATCTTTAACAAAATTATATCCAAAAATAAATTCTATTCTATAATTTCTCAAAACATACTATCTCAAAATTTAACTATCCTCAATTTCAACCAAATTTATATTAAATAACATAACTAAATAATTTATCAAACCAACTCCTTAAATCCATTCTTCTAAATGTCCACTTCTTAAAATAATCCATTCAAATCCTCCTTCACCTTACAATCAAATTATCAATAATAACCACAACAATAATAATAATAATAACAATAATCACAATAATAATAAACCATAACTCAATTCACCAATATCCTTCACTACACAACAATCATAAAAAAAAAAAAAAAACCTTTCCTCATCCATTACTACATCACATTATCACTTACAACACATCTCTCATCATCTTACTCTGGGGAGGGAAAGATCCCTCCCCAAACTAAACCACAAATAAACTTCTTGATTCACTTTAAACACCATACACCATTGACACTATTCAAAATTACATTTAATTTGAGGGGAGGGCAATCCCTCCCTTAAAAATTTCACAAGATACTATATTGCACTAAACACTAAAACACTTTCATTCCTGAGGTCACCTCCTCGTTGTACAGATTGTTGGACATTAATGGATCAGTTCCACCAACAGCCTTGAAGCGGGTACCTGGTTCGCCTGCATGAACTCTATGTATCATTCTCAGAACTGGTAGATGTGGAAGGGGAATTGCGCCACCCCTCGTCCTCTCTAACTTCCTCTCCGGGTTCTGCTATGGCTCTAGTTCTCCTGTTGCCCCAATCTCATCGATCAAGGGAAACACAATAACCTCTTCTATTTATATTTTGCTAATCATTAATATCAGTATCTTCTTAAATAACAATATTTTCTTTATTACATGGATTGATACATCTTTCAGATCTTCTTAACTCAACTGGTGATTAAATTTCTTGAACAGCTATAGATTTGGGTAGAATTGATTTCCATGCTAATTCGCTGATGATATTTGCTAATTTGGCTAAGGTATCATATAGTTCTGGGGTTCTTATTATGTTCCATAAACTATATCCTCTTCATACATTTCTTTCTTCAGTAATAAGATGATCATACTTAACGCATTCAAATAAAACATGTTCTGGATTACCTACTTTAGTGCATATATTGTAGATGGAATTATTTAACTTCTTCACTTTATACCAATATGTACCATAAGGTCCATGGCCAGTCAAAAAATGAATTAGACCATTTGTGAGTTTTACATGTTTCAATTTCAAGCGTTCAGTTATAAATGGAAAAATTCGTGAGTTATCCTACCTTCATTTATACTGTCCCAATCATTCTGCCAATCATTCAAAAGATGTTTCTTGATATCTTGTCGGTATTACACACTTTTTCTTGTCGTTGCAAGGAGTGCTACTGTAGATGTCCTGCAAACACCACCCGTATGGCGAAGTAGGATCTTCCTCTGTGTACTTCTTAATTTGTTTCTGATATTCAAATTATACAATTTTTGAGCCCAGGTTGCTGCAGCAAATGTAACAATTGATCCAAAAATAGTATAGTGATAGGTTATAATGTTATTTAAGGATATTCTAAATTTTATATTTGCAATTGTGGCTAATTTATTCATAACTTTTTCAGCCTTCATTCTTACATACTCTAAATGATTTATGAAGTTTAATTTTTCATCCAACATAACACCTAGATATTTTACTTCTCTACAACGTTCAATTTTTTCATAATTATACTTAATAATCGGATCTCATTTTAATTTTCCTTTGAATAAAATGTATGATGACTTTTGTGGAGCAATTTGCAGTTTGGTCTCATTACATCAATTGGCTAATTTAGATGTTATACAATTTGCCTTAGTTTCTAGTTGTAATCTTGAATCGCCTGCTATCAGAAAAATCACATCATCTGCATATGCTATTAACTACATTTTCATCATTTTCAAAAATTTCTAACAAGTTTTCCATCACAATGTCCCAGAACGTGGGACCCAGAATAGATCCTTGTGGACAATCTTTGCTGATACTTTTGTAGGTCTTCTGGTTGATGCCTTGAATATAAACTTTACTGTTGTCACAATAACCCAAGAGTAATCTGCATAGGTGATATGGATAATTAAGCTTTCTTAGCCTTTCAAAGAAGAAAGGCCACCATAGATTGTCAAAGGCTCCTGAAATATCAGTTAATAACCCAATTATATACTTATTTGTACGGCAAGTCACAGAATCCATGATATCGATGATAGCATCCTTGGTAGATCTTCCTTTTCTAAAGCCATACTGCCTATTATTCATTCCTATCATAGTCCTATATTCTATGATCCTCTTATTAATTAGGTGTTCAAAAATCTTGCCCATTGAGTTTAACAGGCAGATTGGTCTATATGACTTTGGTTTCATCAGATCTTCATCAGAGCTTTTCTTGAGGATAATAACCCTAGCCTCTTTCCAACAATCTGGAAAATAACCTCTCCACAGACAGTCGTTAAAAATACTAGTAAGTTGTGGTATTAACGTATCGGGGAGGGTCATTAAGACTTCATTAGGTATATTATCCGGACCACACGATTTCTTCTTCTTTAACTTTTTAAAAATTAATTAATTCTGATATATCAAAAGGATATATTAAATTGAAATTATTATAATAAAATTTCATATTAAGTCGACATAATTTGTTTTGGAAATCATCAGGTAATAGAGTATCCAAAAGTAATTTCATGGTTTCCTCACAGTTTGAGGTCATACTTCCATCATGTTTTTCTAAAGCATTCAAAATTTCAGATTTCTTAATCTTGTCCATAATGGTTTTGTAAGGAATTCCCCAAGTGTTATTATCTAAATGGGTTTCCAAAAATGTGATACAGGACTTTTGTCTATTGTCTAACAATAGTTGTTTAAATTTAAATTTGGCATTTCTATAGCGGTTTAGGTTTGCTTGTCTGTCTGATTCAATTACGGATCTTTGATAAATTTTTCTAAGTTTCCTCATTTTTCTCCTTGAAGTTTCCAAGGCATCATTCCAAATATTGTCTGAAAACGTCTTTATTCTTGAATGAGGTACTGATTGCTTAATAGCATAATCAATATTATAAATTGGATTATTTAATTCACAAACACCAAAACATCTACTTGAAGAATTGAAAATTTCCTTCACTTGGTTCCAATTATCTTGGGAAAAATTTCTTTTTCCACTTTTATCTTGACAGGCAAATTGTGAGTTAGTACTTATGGTATAGTAAAAATAGATCATTCTATGATCACTGGAAGTCATATCCTGTCTGACTTTCCATCCATAAATATTTTTTATACTTTTACTATTGCAGAGTGTCAAATCGATGTTAGATGAAGCCCCTTGACGATTTTCAAATGCCGGTGGATTATTAGCTTGATTTACTACATGCAAATTTAATTCTGAAATAAGATCTTCCATCTTCTCACCTCTTGCATCCCTATATTCATTATACCACCATAATGATTTGACATTAGAATCCATAGTATGAATTATTTCATGATACCGAAAAATTTTTTGTATACTCCTGACTCTATTTCTTCACTCCATTGAAAATAGTAATTAGCTAAAATAAATTTACCATTGTCATGTGAGATTCTCACACAGTTGGTATGCGAATCAGAAAATTGTGTAATGTTCACGACTTGAAGATTGGAATTAACAATTGCAGCCATAGGTTTAATATTTCCAGTTATTACCCTAGCCATTGCAGGCAAATAAACTAATGTTCCGTTTATTGTATAGGGTTCTTGAATGCAAATAATATCACGATTTAATTCCTTAATCAAATTTCTTATTTCCGCCATTACCAATTTGCTTCTTTGGGCATTAATTTGAGCAATTCTTAAATTTTTACAATAGTTATAACGTTCAGGATTCAATGAACAGATGAATAGATTTATTTAAATTGATCATATTTACTATGTGCTGCATACTGCCCTTTTGCTGATTGATAATATTCCTTAATCATATTTGTCATATTTTGTCTCACTAATCTGCTGGAGGATGAACTTTGATGTAGACTTTTCGAACTTTGAGACTGTGCTGATGTTTTAGAGGATTTACTTTGCTTTTTCTTACTGAGTGTTCTGGATGTAGAATTAATTTTCTTGTGGGATTCACAGGTAGCACCTTTAACAAGGGTTTCAAAAACTTTGGTACCATTCTTAGAGGGTTGGGATTTAGAGGAATTTGTTTTAAGGGAATATTGTTTACTTTTGAAGGGAGTGCTGGTACATGGATTTGATATTTTCACGATAATAGGAGTGATGGATTTAGGAGTTTTGGATTGAATAATTTTGGAATAAGTGGAACCATCATGTTTAATGTGGGCATAGCAATGTGGCCAAGGGTGACTATGATCAATTGCTATTTTACCATAACATTTAGCAAAATGGCTATAAATTTCTTTAAAGTCCAAGACTTTATTTCTTCTACTGAAGACTGTATGTAACAGATTTAATAATTCCTCCGGATCTGTTGTGATATTATGAATCCTTAATTCCATTCTGTCAATGGCATCAGGTAACGGAAAGACAATTGATTCCCCTTTCTCATGTAGTTTCCTTATCACATGTAATGCTGCTAATAAGATATTTGTTTCCTCCAATCTACTAAGTTCCATTGCCTTTTCAATGCCATTGTAAAAATTTATGGGGAATTTTGATGATGCATCTGATTTTATACCAACTTCATGTTCGTTTTCTTCTACATCCATAATGGCTTTGTAATCAACTGGTATCTTTATTGGATTATTTACTTCCGATGGTAATATATCACATTTATTAAAGATAAGTTTTGGTTTTGGAATAACTTCGTCTATAAAGGACACAATTTTTGGTATCGCTTTGTCTGTCTCTACATTACAAACATTTTTATTTATTTTATATTTAGGTGGTAATGTTGGCTTGAATGGAAGATCACGAGAGTTGTCTTGATGGTCGGAGGATGTACTGATATCTATTAGATCATAACTTTTAATAAAAGGAATGTCCATTTGGACTCCCTTGTCATTTGTATTACTTTTATTTAGTTGCGATAACTTGAGTTTATGTTTAATAACTCGTTTTAAATTTCTTCTTATTCTACTGGGAGTATTCCTCTTAGGCTTCTTTTTAGCATTCATATTAAATACTTGGCCCATTAGTCGTAATTAGTTCTATTAAAAGTCCTCTCCCAGAATAGTTTATAAGTAGGACATTCATTCCTTCCTCAAAACTGTTTCTTTCTTGAACTACATGGAATACAAATTGCAGCTTGTTTATATTTTGAACAATCCTTTCGTGATCTGATTCGCCACAATGACCACAAACCTGTTGTCTGGTGCAAAATTTGGCAACATGTCCAAAATCTTGACATTTTGCACACTTAGTTACAGATATAAAATCCTTGATATTCACAGACTGAAAACTGATGTAGATTCGTCCTTTCTGAATCAAAAACTTCCTATTTTGGGGCGAAACCTCTACAATGTGATGAACCGTTGCTCTATCTCTTTTTCCTGTTTTAAATTTAAAATTAAAACCATCTTCAAAATCTTTCTTATTTAACAAATCTTCAAAATCCTCTTCTTTGGTGCTTGACAAAACATCATACATAATCATTAACGGGTTCCGTTTTCTGGGCTTCTCGATCTTGATATCCTGACCTCTCAAATTATCACTTTCAATGATCTTCCTTGTATCTTCCTCTGTCTCGGTCTCAATAATAACAGTAATCCTTCCCGCAGGTCATAGCATACAAATTTTAATCTTCTCTTGTGTGGGGTTCAATTTTGTAGTTATTAACTTCTGTATATCCTTGGAATCTTTGTTGGTGGTTGAAGACACAAAAACAGTATATTTCTTCATACTCATTGTTTTCTGAAATTTGATGGTTTTGGTTGATGGCATAGATTGAGCAACAACATGAGCGTAGGACAAGGGTGCTGACTTCTAAGATGAAGATTTTTCGTATAATTCCTTATACAATTTAGCTTCAGTAGTAGCCTTTTCCTTTTCCAGTTTCATAGCCACAAATTCCTTCTGAAAATTACCTAATAAAGCAAAAATGACTTTCTTCTTATCCACTGTTATTTTTTCAGAAGCAATTATAGTACTAATATCAGAAAGGTAAGCATGAAAACATGATCCAGATTTGGCAGGACTAGCTCTGAAGTGAGTAATTGGACAAAAGTAGCAAGTGCTGACTTGGTACATCTTAGGGAAAAGATAAAGAAGCACAGGAATTCACGCTGACATAAAAATGCATGTATTCAGTTTGCCATGTTTGGTCGTGTGAATATTAATGCTCAGCTTACTGACTGTCAGTAAAGCAACACAATAAGCAATGTGATAATAATAGATACATTCTTTCTAGGCTAATAGATTGTATAAAATTTTGTGGGGCGTTGGAGCTAGCACTCATTAGTAGTAGTGGTGGTAGTAGTAGCGGATAGTGTTAGTGTGCATTTTAAGTGTAGGTCTTGTGAACATCCACTTTTTTGTTCCATGAGCCGCCACTGTGTATTAGACAAGACAGTTTTTTATTGATGAAGCTTGGTTCCACTTATCAGGATGCGTAAATTCACAAAATATGCGAATATGGTCTACTGAAAATCCTAGTGCTATTCAGGAAACCCCTTTACATTCAGAAAAAATTGGTGGATGGTGTGCAATTTCTCGCTCTCAAATTATTGGACCAATTTTTTCGATACCCCAGTTAATTCAGATGCTTATTGCTCAGATATTCTTTTTCCATTTATTTCACAGCTAAATGAATATAAAGTGAAAGGTGCATTTTTTCAACAAGATAACGCTACTCCTCATACATCACATAAATCCATGGGACAGTTAGTGGAATTTTTTGGGGAAAGTCTAATGAAGAAAGGACTGTAGCCTCCGCGGTCTCCTGATCTTACCCATCCCGATTATTTTCTTTGGAGAGCAGCTAAAGCTTCGGTCTGCAAGGACAATCCAAAAACAATTAAAGAGCTGAACACGACGATAGAAGGTTACATAACTTCTATACAAATAAGAAATTAATTACAGGGTTTGAAAATAAATCAAAATGAGTAATTCTGTCTTCTATAAAATTGTTAACATTTTCAACATCTTCTTTAGACAGATTAGTTGCCTATTATTTTCTACATTATCTTCCCATGCATGTCATATTTGAACCTAAGTTTTCTTAACTAGCGGAACGTTAACAAGTTAACAGTAACACCATATGCTCACAGCATCCAGTTGCTGCCACTGGAATTCCCGACTCTAAGGGAATCTGGTTACATAGGAGGTGCGGAGCGACTTTTCGATGACCCAATATTTAGGCTGCGAACATAGCTGTTTTTGTCGAGAAACTCAATTTTCATATTGTGTTGTACACAAGACGCAGACTGTTTTGACTGATGAGTGCTTATAAATGTGCACATGATCCTTCAAATTAATATGTTTGTAATACTTTTTTTTTTGTATTGTGGACAGTCTCTTTTTAATGTTTACTCGACATATACAGTATTGAATTTTTGTACAGCAATTGCTGCTCATTCACACTGAATGTTCCACAATTCTGAAATCATGAAGTAGAGAAGAAATTACTGTAGGAACAAATTTACCCAGAAATAATTTAAGTACACCATTCTAATGAAATACAGAACTTTGTAGCATTAACTATTTCCAAAATATTCACTATTATTTGTGTATATTTTGCCATACTTTAATAATATTTGAATGACCATTTCTTTCCTCTACATAAGCTTATGTAAAATATTTTTAACACATGTATAAAAAATATACTGATCAGTTTCTAAGCAGTCTCACTGTAAATGTGTCACCACGGTATAAATTAACTGATACCTTTACTAGCAAATTTGTATCATGAGGAACAGGAAGTAAATAGAAAAATAAAAATCAATTGTATAGGCCACTCAATGGTTCTTGAACATTGAAATATTTAAATGAAAGCTTCGTTGTCAATCTCTCACCTGTTTTCCCTGGCCTTCAGTGGCAGCGATATCTCACTGGACTTCACCCTTTCAAGTATCACTGGATTATTTATTTCAGGGAAGTCCTACAGTCTCTAACTAATTAAATACTATAGTTCCAGAAAGGTTTTTCACTTACATGCAGTAACTTAACACTGAGATAAACAATTTTGCCTTTAATCATATTTTAATTCTTCTACGCCTGACATATCTTCATTCTGTTGACTATCATCCTCTCACTGTTTCTATCTCATTGTCTTCATTTATAATTCTTTCAGTTTTTTATTCTGTTAGTGCATCTTGTTCCTCATACTCCTGTTTTATTTCATCCACATTATGGCATACCTTTTCCCATTCCATTTGTCCAATTTGCTCAAATCATTGGCACCGCATTTTTGTCTTTCATTTTAAAGGTTACATTTCTACAAGCAACCCATTGTTTGGCATCGGTCCATATTAATTCTATAGAATTCAGATCCGGATGTTATGGAGGAAGGCTTAAGGTTGCATGGTTATATTCTAACAATATTTGATCAGTCAAAAGATTCTTCTGATTCAGCTTATTGGCTAGAAGTAAATCACACAATTTTGTTTTGGTGCTACTTTCATCAAACGGGGATATTATGATTTTGTAACTAAGAAAGCAAATACAGCAAAATCTGCCTAAAATGGACATCTTATGTGCCAGAAACCTGGCAAAATGGAAAATAAATTTTGGAACGGACCTATTTCCCATGAAAATTATACTCTAAGTCGGAAAATTGCCTAATGCAGAAATGGAAATATTTTTAAGAACTGTTTGCATAAATAACATGATTAAAACACATTACTTTATGTGGAATGGTTTACAATATACGTATTTTAAAAAGTGTAATAACTTAGAGGGTGACTGTACTTGCACTGAAGTATGAACCATAGTCATGAACTGTAATCCATCGAGTAAAAGGGAAAGAAAACCATTAGCTTTCTCAACTCACTTCCAACATGCATGCTAAGAGCACAGCTCTTTTGCAGTATTTTCACTCTCACTGTCATTCTTAGAAGGGATTATGTAAGAGTGGAAGAAAAATGTGAACTTTGGTGATTTTTAAAAACATAGTTTCTGTGCACATATTCTATAAAATGAGTTCTAAACATAAGACATTCTCACTTGAAGGGAAAAAAAGGGTTATTGAAGGACACAGAAAGAACGTCCAATTAAAGAATCAACTGTGTTGCTTAAAATGGAAAAAACTTAGATTTATGCGCATTTTGGTTCTCTATTAGGTTTATGTTTAATTTTTCAAATCATAACAGCAATATTTTTAGCTATACATTATTCTGCTCATATTTATTTAGCCTTTTCAAGAGCAGCTCACATTTGCTAAAGGAATTTCCATTTCTGGACTGTTGCTTCAGACTCGAGCTTTAGAGACAGCAAGAAAATTAGGCAAAGACAATTTCAAAGCTTCTAATGGATGGCTCGAGAGTTTCAAACATTGCCATAACATTGTTTTGAATGCTGCATGGGGTGAAGCATAAGATGTTGATATGCAGACAGCTGTAGATTGAAATGAGAGAATTGAAAACAGAGAAAAACTAGGCGATAAACTACAGGTATTGTATGTAAGTTGAAAATATAATACATAATACATATCACCCTATAATTATTTACACTTCATTCTATATTATTCCTTCACTATAAACCTGTGTGACTATTTAATTCAAGCACAGCCCTCTGGAAGATGGAAACCTGTGTAAACGGAAAATAAATGCCAGACTGATTGCGTTCCATTTTAGAGAGGTTTTACTGTATCTTCTTGAAGATTATGGTAAGAGGCATTATCTATTGCTAGCACTGAGTTAAAGGGTAAATTTGGAATTACTATTGTGTGTAACCATTTAAAATGATTTTCAGTATTCATTTCTTTATGAACATTTAATATGCCTATGACTGTCATAGTACTTTACAGTCAACTGTACTCAGGGAGGGGGGGGGGGGGGGGATGGGATGGTGTGGCAGATGATTCACATTGCATATTGTATCAAGTAACAGAAGTGATATGTTTGCTGAGTATAGGAGTTAGAAGCAGAGAGAAGAGAAAGAATGTTAGAGTTGAATATGAGTAATTTGTAAATGCAAGATGAAAATATATATAGTTGCAATAGTGCTAACAGAGAAAAATGAGGAAATAAATCAATTTAAAAAGAAACTAAGCATTTTTAACACCTGCATTATTATTATTATACTTATTTGTCTGAAACCTCATTTAAAACTATTTTAAATGCATATTGTGTTTCATTATGTAGCTTTTACTTACCTATTTTGCTTCCACCTGCCCAAAGCTGGATCTCAAGTTATACCCATGAATGTAGGGACGTTAATGAAAGAAAGTACATTCTAATTCATGATATAAAGTCTATCCATAATCACTGATTAAGTTCACCAGTACATGAATAAGTTTAAAAAAGTACTCCCACAAGTGTTCCATATTTTCAAGAATCATTAGGTTTATATATTCAACAAGACTACTTTCTGTTATTAACTTCTTTCAAAAAATGCATAATGGATGCTCAGCATAGCCTTCAATGAGCAATTTGGAATTTCGCATGCACCTAAATAAAATATTTTTTTCGTATTAAAGCTTATGATATATAGATTTGTTAATACACTGTTCTGCATGAATTTCATTTTTTTGAAATGAATGAGCGGTTTTGAATCACATTTTCACACTGATTGCAAACCTGAAATCCGTTTTTGTGTACCATGTCAGAAACTTTTGCAATCCAAAATTTTGTTTTGAATATTTTTCATAATGCACATATGTACATACTGTGTGCTTATCGGTTGTTAGAAAGACTCAAAGCTTATAATTTCAACTTAATTAATTAAAATGTGAAATAATATAACTATTATTATGTTTATATTTTTGTATTTATTAAAATCTATTAAATATATTCACCCAACAGGATGTATAAAAATGTACCTCTCCCTTAAAAATTAACTGGCAAAAACACATCCAATGTTTATTCCTGGAGATGTTTATCTACAGTACCTGCATCCATCTTATCTATAAAGAGAAAGAGGAAGTTGAAATGTTTACGTGTCAGTGTTTCGTAATGAGGCCATAAACATTGATTGAAGGAAATATTTACTCTTGGAGATTGCATCTTCTTAATTTTTTAACATTTACATCCTCCAAAGTTAAGTCATATCGGACGAATGAAATGGGTGAAATGATGCTCAAATGAGCCCAAGGTCCATAGAGCTTAGTTACCCGACATTTACCTTTAAGGATACAGAAAACCCTGGAAAAAACCTTATACAGGTAACTCACCCTGATAGAGAATTGAACTCAGGACCTCTTGAACTTGAGGCAGACACGTTACCATTTATGCTACCAAGGTGGTCAAACAATGCATTACAGATATTAGGTAATTGATGGAAATGCATTACAGAATTGACAGAAGGACCATGTATATACCAAAGTGCAATTCAGCGTATGAGGCTAAAGATTTCCTTTCTGTGATAGTAAACATATCCCCTTCTAAAAGTTGTTTTACAATGGGAGATCAGTTTTGTGTTGTTGGTTATCGAGTTAAGTTCAGTAAAAGTTAAGTGTGTGAGTTCTCATTTTTCTGCGAAAGTACAATGTAATAATTTTGTTCTTAGAAATGTCAAAATTAGGTTGTGTGAATGATCCATAACTGTTTTGCTATATATGTGGGCAAAGAAGCTTACTTTCAATAGATTGGGTCAACATGAAAAATTCAATGCACTGGCACTGAATTTTTCATGTTGACTCAATCTATCAAAAACCTTAGTCTATATACGGCTAGTATGAGGAAATTATTAATTTCCATCAATTAACTAAAATAATAAGAGTTAAAGATGAAGCCTGGGACTCAAGTACTTACGATAGTAAGTCGTCACAAACGGTTTATCTCGAATGCGAGAGCCCCTAGTGGTTTACCTGGGAAATATACGAGTCAAATGGAGAATTTAATGTCAGGATAGCACATTGGCCATGGTAGCTCAATGGGTTAGAGCGACTGGATGGAAACCAGGAAATCCGTAGTTCAAATCCTGACCATGGCATTGAATTTTTCATGTTGTCTCAATCTATCAAAATCTTAGCCTATATACAGCTAGTATGAGGAAAGAATTAACTAAAATTACTTTCAATATTTTAGCATTAAGTCAGCAAACTAGGTTAAATCCTTGTGCTCTCATGAAGTATGTCATAGTTGTGTTGCAGAGTTTAGCAGTTAGAAAATGGAAAAAAAGCAGTCCTATGACTATGGTATCTCTATGATTTGGAGAGAATCTACAAATCTTGGATGATAGTTATTTTTATACAGTTAAGGTAACAGGATGTAATGTTAAAAACAAGAAAGATACACTATATCCAAACATTCCCTCTGCCATTTGGTTTGTACCTCATGGTCCTGATATTCTGGTCCCCTTACCGCCTGAGTCAGATATATTGCCACTGCATCCAGTAGCACTGAAACTGAATCTCCATGGATCACCTAATGAACCAGATAGTTCTGATGATGATAGATGTTTTAATCAAAGTGAGCTTAATGCTTTAGTGAGGGATTTAAATTTGCCTACAGAACCAGCAGAACCTTTTGCCCCTAGGTTAAAAGAAAAGAAAGTATTGGCTGAGGGTACATATTTTTCATGGTACAGGCATTGTATGAAGGAGCTTTTTTTTTTTTTTTTTTTTTTTTTTTTTTTTTTTTTTTTTTTTTTTTTTTTGCTAAGAAGAAAATAAAGACATCCTCCACTGTCTTAGAATATTATAATATTAACTATCATTGCAAAGAGTGGAGGTTCTTCAGAGATTCTTCTCAGAAAAGTCTTAAAGGTGTTTTGCTTCATAATAGAAACATTTATCCTTCCATTCCTGTGGCCCAAACTTTTGTTTTAAAGGAGACGTATGGAAATATTAAGTTTTTGTTACAAAAACTAAAGTCCAAAAGCCATCTATGGCTAGTCTGTGGAGAGTTAGCAGGCTGGTTTCAGAAAATATTCTTGCTTCTTATGTGAATGGGAAAGCAGAGCTAAGTCAGAACACTGGAAAGGGAACAGTGGCCATGTATGACTAATTTAACACCGGGTGAAAAAATAAAAAGTGAACTTTTAATGATTCCTCAAAGTACTGTTGCCACCTCTTCGTGTAAAATTAGATTTAATGAAACAACTTGTGAAAACTCTAAATAAAGTCAGTGAGTGCTTTAAATACCTATGTTACATTTCCTTCATTATCCTATGAAAAAATTAAAGCTGTTGTAATTTTTGGCTCCCAAATTCGAAAACTGATGATGGACAATCAGTTCAAGAATACTAACAATCAAGAAGTGAAAGATGCCTAGAATGCTTTCAGAAATGTTGTTCTTAATGTCCTTGGAAATAAAAAGACCCAAATTATGTTAACATAGTGAAAGTGATGCTACAAAATTTCAAACAGGTTGGCTAAAACATGAGTGTCAAAGTACACTTTCTTCATTCCCATCTAATTAGTTCCCTGATAATTTATGAGATTTTAGTGACAAACAGGGTGAAAGATTTCACCAGGATATAAAATATATGAATATGAGGTATCAAGGGAAGTGGAGTGTTCACATGATGGTGAACAATTATTGGATGTTAAAAAGGGACTGCCTTGAACAACATGCGAGGAGGTCAAAGAGAAAATTTGAAGCGTAATATTGAGATAAGGTTATGAATGTGCTTATAATTATTATTAATTAATGAGTAATTAATATCAAATAAATTATAATAATGGCCTAATTTTACATACAAAATTCTTGTTGAAAGTCATTTTTATTACATATCACAAAGCTTTAATTTCATCATTTCATTCTGTTATTTATGAATAGCTTGAAAACCTGACATGATAATAGAAAATGGAGTTTATTTTCAAATTCAGCACAAAATATCTTTAGTATCACCTACCAGATTTAAAAAAAAAAAACACAGAAAATAAGTTTTGAAATGCAGAACAGTGTTCCTTTTTGTACTTGCTTTCAACATGATGGTCAGCACTATCTTTAAGCTTTGTAGATTTCGCTTTACCTTTCTATACACTCCCTATTTTGTGATTATCTTTGATATACCTTCAGCTCCCTTACGCATTTTACAAAACAGCTTTTTTAACATATGAGAAACCTTGAACATCAGCGAAAATTATGAGAAAAACGTCTCATTTTGACCATTTTTGAAGTTTCAAGAAGCCAAAATATCATACTGAAAATTTATATTGCTCTGATACATTATTTGGCTAACTCTAGCACCTGAAAACTAATAACATAAGTACTACTGTATGAGATTTCTGATTTTCATTATGAATTATTTCACAAAATTATTCTACAAAATGTTTAATATTTATTGTATGAATACCTATATTTTATGTTACAGAGTGCACAAATATCTTTAAAATGGAAAGAGAGAGAGAGAGGGAGAGAGAGAGAGAAAAGAAACAGTTGCCTTTCATTGGTCAAATATAAAGATGAGGTACAGTATTTTATTACAATGAGAAGAATGGACAGTGAAAAAATGTATTGAAAAGAATGAAAATTGAGTTACAAATTTGTAAAACTATATATTTATGGTCAGTTAAATTATTACTGTCAACACAGATTTACTTGGTATATTTTCTTGAAGCTGGGAATTTAACAATGCACTTATGTCCAAGTTAATAAATGAGTACAAAATTTTCTATATTTGTTTATCACTGCTTTCACTTGAATAACTTTTTTTTTCTTGATGAAAAAAATGAACATTTGATCACACATATAAGATGCATCCCCTGTATTGCTAAAATCACTATATTATGTATCTGCAAGAAAAATATGCCATGATTATTGCTTTTAACTATATTCATTGCTAACAAATTGTACATGTTACATTATTGCTAAAAGATAATGATGCTGAGGCATTAGATGGTTACCTTATTTCTGACATCACATAACACAAGGCGCTCAAATTACACTGTATGTATTGTATTATATTGACAATATTAGCTATGACAGCAGCTATGCTACTAATTTGTATCCCTCACTTATCTCATATTAGCAACTTCCACAATTATTTACTAAATACTATGATGTACTCTACTTCATTCCTGTTTTAGCTGAGGGAGGAATTTGTACCTGCTAAGTAAGTCACCCAAACATAATATGTATCAAAAAGCAACATTGTTTAGTAAATGAGTTGTCTTCTTTTGGTCCATACCACTCATTCATGTAATATACATACCCTTGTCTGGATATATATGGAAAGGACGTGGTGCTTACTAAGTAAGCTGAAGAAGTTTTGTCTTAAATCCTGGAATCCATTATCATGCATAATAGTTCCTCTGATCCAAAGCAATTTTCTACAGAAAAATGTTCAATTTCAAGTTCAAGGACTAATTATACACCATGCATGAAAGGATTTATACACCATGCATTTATCATGCACAACAATTCCAACAAGAAAAATCAATTTGCTATAGAAAGTGTTCGAGTTCAAGACTAATTATATACCATTCTCTTATCATGGCCATCAATTGTGATGAACAGCATAACAGCTTAAATTTTGGAAAATATAATAAATAATAGTATGCAAATTGAAGAAGAAGAGCACTGCTAAGAACATTTACAGATCTGCTACTTTTCAATCAGTGTTTTTTTTTTTTAAATTTACGTCCTCCAACGTTAAAGTCATATCGGACGGTGAATGAATTGGGTGAAATAATGCTCAAATGAGCCCAGGGTCCATGGAGCTTAGAATTACACAACATTCATCTTTCAGGATAAGGGAAAACCCCGAAAAAAACCTTATCCAGGTAACACAACCTGACCGAGACTCGAACTTGGGACCTCTTGAACGTGAGGCAGACACGCCACCATCTACGCTACTGAGGTGGGCTCAATCAGTGTGATTTTGTATACACATTCTGAGTAAATGGCTATTTCTTTACCATTAGTGTCTCTAGAACTTAAAATACATTAATGAAAATGCTCAATAAAATTGTATTTAAATTGAATACTTTCACTTATTTCATTACCTTATAATGCATGGAGAAGATTAAAGGTGTTCATTTGCTCAGAAACCTAAAATTAGAATTACTAGATTTTTTTTTAACAAAAAATGACAAGATAAACAAACATCAAATTAAGATAATTTGTAATATCATGGATGTGTAAGCAGATATATGTGCAATGTTTTTAGAGCGTATCAAATTCATATCTATGACAGTCTTATAAATATTAAGCCTCAAAACAATTATCTACTGGAGTTTAATTACAAATTTTGGAATGATAAGGAAAAAGTATAATGTCCAGAGTAAATAAAAAGTTCTGCATTCCTGAATACTCAATAAGTATTTATCATCAGATAGAAAATGCTTCTGGAAGCAGAGAAAGTGACATTTCTTCACATGCATAAATTAAAAGTAAACTCTGCAGCACATCAGCCCATGGAGGAAGAAGACCAGCCATCCGGACTGCTGCAACTGCTATCTCAACCCACTATAGGTGTCATGAGTGGGAGAGGACAGGTTGTGGTTAGTACTCCCTGAATCCCTACTTGCCAGAAAATGCAGTCTTTGCAACCTGGAAACTAAGGAGTAGGAGCTAGGAACAGAGGGGAATGTCCTGAAGCCTGGTAACAGAGTTATACAAAAGTTAGGAACTGCGAAGTCAGACATTTTGGCAAAGGTGAATAATATCTGCCATGTGTTAGATTAGTCACAATAATCATAGCTACATTTTACCTTTAGAAAGTTCTGAACTTAAATATCAAGTTTGCTCTAAAATGAGGCATTTTGTTCTTGTGTTATGCTGTTCATGCACATACAAATATACATACAAACATATATTGTTATACCATCGAATAGCATTGTTTAAGGGGGTTCTCAAAACTTATACTTCCAGTGAAATCTCAACATAGAATTTTTGAGTGGGATGCAGTTCTTCTGAAATTAAAATATGCACAAAAGTGAATCGAGAATATATTGACACATCGCTTCACTCACACTGTTTATTCACAGGACATGTTTCAAGGGCTTTTGCTCTTATCATCAGCTGGTACTCAAATAGTGCAGATTTTAGTGGTTTCCTCTTTCTCCGTATCGTCAATAGATGGCGTGAAGTACTTGTCAAAGATGTCCGGTGGTGGAGTTTAAAAATTCATGACTCTTATGTTGTTGTCACATTATGCTGTTACATTAACAAAAGTCGTCATAGAGTCATGAATTTTGAAACTCCACCACCGGACATCTTTGACAAGTACATCACGCCATCTATTGACGATACGGAGAAAGAGGAAACCACTACAATCTGCACTAATCGAGTACCAGCTGATGATAAGAGCAAAAGCTCTTGAAACATGTCCTGTGAATGAACAGTGTGAGTGAAGCAATGTGTCAATATCTTCTCAATTCACTTTTGTGCTAATTTGTGCTTCACTGTCCCTACGCTTCTTTCAAGTTTATACTTTGAGAAATTAAAATATATTCCAAATTCCATGGTGTGATTTGAGCATAAAATATAATACCAGCAATATTTGAGTTTTATATAAATTATATTCTTATATCACTTGCCCCTAAGTTTCTTCTCAGCACACATAAACTTCTAGTTTGTGGAAGAATTGAAATGAGACTGAGGTTGGGGGGTACACTGACTATAACTATGACTCCTCCATTTTATAAAAGCATAAAAAATGTAGTATTGGAGAAAAAGGAACAAAAAAATAATGATGCTCATAACTATGACTTAAGAAACAATAACAAATAATTTAGGTATACCCTCAGAGGTACTTTAAATAACAGACACGTAAGAGTAATGGGAAGACTTAACAAGCTACCAAAAGAAATACAAATCACTGAAAATAATAAATGTAAACTAAATTTGATAAAATAATACTTATTACATAATGCTTTTTATAGCTTAGAAGAATATAAATCAGTACTAATAGATCATAAACTGTAAAATTGTAAATTCTTATATATTTGCAGCTCAGGCAACTTCAACTCATGGAAATAAAGGCAATGGGCAAGGTAGCATAGTCTGTGCTATCAAGCAAGCATCATGTTACAGTCAGTTATTTGAGTGCAACAGCAGTGGACGCGTGTAATATATTGCGTGCAAAAGTTAAAGGCACCACTGGCCAATGCTCAAGCGGAGTGCTGTTGCCTAGCGTAGTAGGTGTACCACAAAGGTTCTGTACATAAGAACACTTTTACCCACCAACAAAGGCTCTGCCTATTTTCCCCGTAACTAAACAACACATTAAATATTCCTAAAACATTAAAATCTTACCGTGGCACACGTCACAGCAGTGGAACAGCAAGCACGTTTCCAATCCAGTAACTCGCTTTCCAACTTTATGGGTCTTTACCAGAGATTGAAATACAGGCATCTCCCATTTTCTAAGGAAGAAGGTGCTTCCCTACAAATTCGTGACACTGTGTGTACACTACCGACACTACAAGCTTCTATAGTTAATTGCTGGGTTTTTGAAAAATCTACAGTTGCCCTATATTCTGGATTGAACAGCTTTCGTAAAAACATGTTCATATTAAATATAATGTTTCTGCCCTGAGAATAAATCACTTCACGTTTACATAGAAAATGAAGCTAGTTACACTGAAGCAATAAGTATTACACAAATATAACTATTTGTAACAAAAAACCTCACTTATCTTAAGAAAATGATGTCAATTTTTCTTATTAGTTGAATTAGTTGAACCCTTGTTCGCATCCTCAGTCAACACACTTCATCGTTAAGGAAGTTACTATGTTACTATGTTTTATTCTAAAATAATATGTCAGTTCAATCGGTTGGGATTTGATATTCCAGTGGAAAATGTGCTGAAAAAGATCAAAGATCTCAAAGACTCATATAGACGGGAATTAAACAAAATTAAAAAATCCACGAGGCCAGGAGCAGGATCCCATGGTGCATAAAAACCAAAATATTGTCACCCGAACGTCGGAACTCCCTATAGAACCATCCAGGCGGGAAGCATTCAGCCCACGCCTACCCATTTGTCTCGTGTCACTAACTGAAGGGATGGTTAGGAGAGCGGCGCGAGCCCTGTACCGTCTCTTTCCCCTCTCACCAGACGTCTCGAAACCTCGGGATAATTGTGAGCGCCGCGAACCTTCCAGAAACGGCGATCTTCCCTATATAAGGCCTGTAGTTGGCGAGTCAGTTCAGATTATCCTTCTAGAGGAGTCAATAAACTACCTCATATGCAATCCACTATCCTCAAAGAAAAACAGCCATCCTAACCCATCCCAAAAAGAAAATCCTATCTGTGGTTAAACCCTATCCTGGGTGGGCACACAGCAACAATCTTCAGGCTAACACAAGCCTACCAGTACCTGCGAGCGAGCGAGTCAGTTCAGTTCAGTTCTTGGCAAGCAGTTGTGAGGAGCACCCAGTGAGGGAACGGACTGGAAGACTGTGTACGTGCATCGGCGGAGTGTACGTAACTGCGAGTGCAAAGTGGAACTGTAACGGACGAACTGGTGAACTGTAATCGTGTGCACTACGTAATTCTATGTAATCGGCAAGTGTTCCAACTGTAATTCGGTTAAATTAAAGAACATTTTGAGTTTGTGCAATTGGACTTTTAATTTCACGAACCCACAAAGTTACAACTGGTGTCAGGAAGCGGGACGACAACATCACCGAATATTACAGCCATGGACGCGGCATTGGAAAAGATTTTGGAGAAGATGTTGGAAATGAAGGTCGAACTGACCTCGGAAATGAACGCGGCAAATAATTGCCTGGCCGCAGAACTGACAGAAATAAAGACGACAAATGACAACTTCGCTGCAAAAACAGAGGCGGCAAATAACAACCTGGCCGCAGAGTTGAAACAAATGAAGACGGCCAACGACAACATCACCGAGAAGATGGAAGAAATAAAGACTGAATTGACCACAGAAATGAGGGCAGCGAACGACAGTCTGGCCAAGGAAATGAAAGTGGCGAATGAGGTCCTCGCCACCAAATTTGAGGAACAGTTGGCCGGCGTGAGGGATGACGTCGCGAAGCTGGGTAAGCGGATGGGTTAAGTAGACGAGCGCCTTAATGATTCAGAGGAAAAGGCCGACAATAACACCAAGTCCCTGAACACCATGGTGGAAGACGTCGAAGACCTTGCGAACCGCGTAAACAACCTGGAGGGAAAGGCCGACAGCAGCGTCAAGTCCCTGAACGCCATGGTGGAGGACGTCGTCGGCAGGAGGCTGAAGGATTTTAAGGCCGACGCGCCGGGACGCGACACATTTGCGCGCGTCAAACCTCCCAAGTACGACGGCGCGTCAACTTTCGAGGTCTTCCGCCGCCAATTCGACGCAGTGGCCAAGCACAACAAATGGTCACCAGAGGAAGAGGCCACACAGTTAATAGCCAGCCTCCAGGGACGGGCCGCGGACGTCCTGAACGCAGTACAGACAACGTCGGCGCCCAAGGACACCTGGGAGGCCCTGGAGAATCGTTTTGGAAACCACCGCTTAGCCGCAGAGTACCGCAGCCAGCTAAAGGCAAGGTCACAGCAGCCAGGGGAGATGCTGCAGGAGTTCGCCCTGGCAGTTGAACAACTGACTAGCAAGGCCCTAGTCAACCTCCCACCAGAGTTCGTATCCCGGGAAGCTGCCTAGACATTCGTTGACGGGGTACGAGACACGGAGATTCGTCAGCGCCTAATGCTCGGCGATTATAAAACCATCCACGAGGCGCTAATGGCAGCATTAAGGATGGAGGCGGCCAAGATAACGGCTATCCCGACGTCGAGAACGAGGAGTGTCCGCTACACCGGAGACAGATGATCAGCCGAGGGACGCCGGCGAAGACCTAGTGGCCTGTGTTGGGGGTGTGGACAGCCCGGACACCTGGAGAGAGACTGCACACACCAGGAAGAGCGGCCGGAAAACGAGTAAGGGCCGTCGTGGAGAGGGGCACGTCAGCCTCATCGCGGACGGTTGGGTGAGAGGGAAGCCGTGCCGCGTGCTGGTGGACACCGGGGCAGCCGTGACCATCATCAGACCTGACGTGGCGAAGGATTTGCCGACAAGGAAGCCGAGCCGACCATACCAGCTCGTCACGGCATCAGGCGACACCTTGCCTGTGGAGAAAGAGGTCCTGTTGAAGTTGACCTTGGGACGGAATGTCGTACGTCTTTGGGTGTTCGTCGCGAAGGTGGCTGAGGAGGTGATGCCCTCAGGAGCCACGAGGCAACGGTCGACGTCGGCAGGAAGGTCCTGCGGCTCAACGGAGAAGAGGATATACTCCGTCAACCCGAAGAGCGCCTTGGAATCTGCAGGATCATCTTGAACGAAGACGTGGTTGTCCCCGCGAGGAGCGAGGTGGTGGTGACGGCGCGACCGGAAGGCCAGAGAACCAGGAACATGATGCTGGACGAGAAGACGCCTGTACACGGACTATGTGTACCCAGGGCATTGCTGCCGTGCCGAGAGGTGCCAGTGAGACTGCTAAATCCAACGGATCACGACGTCCAGGCCGGACGGAATTGGGAACGTGCGAGCCCGTGGTAAGCGTAACAGCAATCGACAAGACACAGGAGCTGGTGCCGACGCAACACTTGGGGCCCCGGCTACAAGGCTTACTAGAGAGGGCGGCCGACCACCTGACCGCAGAAACTGGAGAAAGTTCGACAACTGCTGAGGTGATACCAGCGCGTCTTCAGCCAAGGCGACAGTTACTACGGCCACACGGATAAAGTGCTTCACCGCATCGACACCAGGGACGCCCGGCCTATTCGGCAACCACCTAGACGCGTTCCGCTGGCGAAGCAAGGGGCGGTACGAGACATGCTGGAGGACATGAGATCCAGGGGAGTGATTGAAGAGTGTGACAGACCTTGGTGTTGCCCTGTAGTCTTAGTGACAAAGAAGAACGGCGAACTACGCTTCTGCGTAGACTACAGGAAGTTGAACGCTGTCACCCGGAAGGATTGTTTCCCCTTACCCCGGATTGACGACACCCTGGACACGTTAGCTGGTGCACAGTGGTTCTCAACCCTGGACCTGAAGTCGGGCTACTGGTAGGTAGCTCTAGATCCGAGAGACAAGGAGAAGACCGCATTCTCTACAGGCCAAGGGCTCTGGCAGTTCACAGTTATGCCCTTTGGCCTCTGCAACGCACCAGCTACCTTCCAACGCCTCATGGAGTCAGTGATGAGAGGACTGACTTACGACGCCTGCTTGCTATACCTGGACATCAGCGTCGGGAAGACTTTTGAAGACCATCTCGAGAATCTGAGTAAGGTGCTACAGAGACTGCAGGCGACCAACTTGAAGCTGAACGCGAAGAAGTGCCAGCTCTTCCGCAAGGAAGTGAACTATTTGGGCCACATAGTCTCAGCAACCGGAGTGGCCACAGACCCGGAGAAGACACAGGCTGTGAGAGATTAGCCTCACCCAAAGGATAAGAGTTGCGCAGTTTCCTGGGGCTGTGCAGTTATTACCGACGCTTCATAAAGGGGTTTTCCAACATCGCCAAACCCCTCACCCACCTGACAGAGGAACACCGGCCTTATGTGTGGACGGAGGACGCGCTTTCCAACACTTGAAGAAGACCCTGTGCAGTGCTCCAATTTTGGGATTTCCACAACCGGGTGGCGCCTTCACTGTGGACACCGACGCCAGCGACCATTGCATTGGAGGTGTCCTATCGCAGATCCAGGACGGCCATGAGCGGGTGATAGCCTACTACAGCAAGATGCTGTCCAAGGCAGAGAAGAACTACTGCGTCACCCGACGAGAGTTACTGGCGGTAGTAAAGACCTTGGAGTACTTCCACAAGTACCTGTACGGTCAGCCATTCCACCTGAGGACTGACCATTCCGCCCTAATCTCGCTATTGAGCTTTAAGAACCTGGAAGGCCAGACAGCACGTTGGGTTCAGAAGCTGCAGGAGTACGACTTCACCTCGGAACATCGCAGAGGGAAGAGCCACGGTAACGCAGACGCTATGTCCCGAAGACCCTGTCCAGAAGAGTGCGGCCAGTGCACAAGAGTGGAAGAGAAGGAGCGTGCCGCCGCAGTCCGAGTAATCACGGCAGTGCCTGCGGATGGCTGGGATAGCGCAGGCCTGAGGATGGAGCAGCTGGGGACGCAGACTTGGGACCTCTCTTGAGGGAAGTGGAGGCAGGGACAAGACCAACCTGGAAGGACATCACACCGAGGAGCGCCATCGCAGAGGGAAGAGCCACGGTAACGCAGACGCTATGTCCCGAAGACCCTGTCCAGAAGAGTGCGGCCAGTGCAGAAGAGTGAAAGAGAAGGAGCGTGCCGCCGCAGTCCGAGTAGTCACGGCAGTGCCTGCGAATGGCTGGGATAGCGCAGGCCTGAGGAGGGAGCAGCTGGGGACGCAGACTTGGGATCTCTCTTGAGGGAAGTGGAGGCAGGGACAAGACCAACCTGGAAGGACATCGCACCGAGGAGCGCCACCTACAAGTCGTACTGGGCCCAATGGGCCTCGTTGAAGATCAGAGAGGGCGTGCTGTTCCGGGTATGGGAATCACCCGATTGAAGACGCAGAGAGAACAGTTGGTACTTCCCCGGAGTAAGGTCCCGGAAGTCTTAGAGGAAGTGCAAGCCGATGCTTCAGGACACCTGGGAGCAAACCGAACGATTGACAAACTACGGCAGCGCTACTACTGGCTGAGGCTCCGAGCATACGCTGAGAGATGGTGCCGTCAGTGCCACGTGTGCCCGGCGAGTCGCGGCACCCAGATTAGGAGCCGGGGTCGCATGCAGCAGTACAACGTAAGAGCGCCATTCGAAAGGATCGTTGTCAACATAGCTGGACCATTCCCAGTGTCCGACCGAGGCAGCAAGTGCCTGATGATGGTCGTGAACTACTTCACTAAGTGGCCGGAGGTGTATGCCATCCCGAACCAAGAGGCAAAGACAATCACAGACTGCCTCGTGGAGCAAGTGTTCTACCGATTTGGGGTGCCGTTGGAGCTCCACAGCGACCAGGGTACCAATTTTGAGTCCAACCTGATGAAGGAGGCACTAGAAAGACATGGGGTTAACAAGACCCGCACAACACCTCTACATCCCCAGTCGGATGGCACGGTTGAAAGGTACATCAAGACCTTAGAGGAACACCTGAGGAAGGTCGTGGCCAGCCTTGACTGGGACGTCAAGGTGCCACTGTTCTTGCTGGCCTACCGCTCAACACAACACGACACTACGGGGATGACGCCAGTCAGCTTAATGTTCGGCCGAGAGTTACGCCTCCCTTGTGACCTGGCTTTTGGAAGCCCTCCGGAAGCGAAACAGCCAGCGACCGAGTATGTGGAGAACGTGGTGGACCATCTCCACGACATGCATGAGATGGCTCGCCAGAGCATCCAGAAGGCGAGCGACCGCATGAAGACCAGATACGACAAGCAAAGCCAACAGCCAGGGGTTCCAGCAAGGTGACCTGGTCTGGTTGTACCGTCCTACCCGGACCAAGGGACGCTGCCCGAAGCTTCAGCAGCCATGGTAAGGACCGTAACGGGTGGTGAAGAGGATTAACGACGTGGTCTACAGCATCCAGAAGGTTCCCCGAAGGAAGATGTTGGTGGTACACCTGGATCGCCTGGCACGCTACGATGGTGCTGTTCGGGACGACCAGCTTTGAGGAGGGAGCAGTGTCACCCGAACATCGGAACTCCCTATAGAACCGGCCGGCAATAGGGCCAGGCGGGAAGCATTTAGGCCACGCCTACCCATTTGTCTCGTGTCACTAACTGAAGGGATGGTTAGGAGAGCGGCGTGAGCCCTGTACCGTCTCTTTCCCCTCTCACCAGACGTCTCGAAACCTCGGGATAATTGTGCGCACCGCGAACCTTCCAGTTACGGCGATCTTCCCTATATAAGGCCTTTAGTTGGCGAGGCAGTTCAGTTCTTGGCAAGCAGCTGTGAGGAGCGCCCAGTGAGGGAACAGACTGGAAGACTGTGTACGTGCATCAGCGGAGTGTACGTAACTGCGAGTGCAAAGTGGAACTGTAACGGACGAACTGGTGAATTGTAATTGTGTGCGCTACGTAATTCTATGTAATCAGCAAGTGTTCCAACTGTAATTCGGTGGAAATAAAGAACATTTTGGGTTTGTGCAATTTGTCTTTTAATTTCACAAACCCACAAAGTTACAATATACATGGTTTACAACTGCCAAATCATTTCTGCAAAATGTTCCACACGAAAAAGGATCAACCTCCACTACGCATTTAGCATACAAAGAACCAGCTGAAAGTGAGGAAAGTGAACATATGTCCCAAGCACAAATTTCTAACTGGCCTTAGCTAAAAGTAGAAAACCTGTCTCATCCACAAATAGAAAACTTGTATTCTTCATCAACTGCAGATCTGTCTCGGCAAAAAATTTTTGGCAGCCTCAACAGGTAGACATTTCTCAGCAAAAAATTCAAGATATTTCCTAGCCATAAATAGCAAATATTTTTCAGCCAAAATTGGTAAACATTTCTGAATCAGAAATACAAGACATTTGTCAGCTGCAACAGGAAAGGATATCTCTGCCATAAATGGAAGATTTTTCTCAAGCATAAGAAAATGAGTCTTAGATAGCTTGTGTAAGTGTTGTGAATTGTTACCACTTCCAATGAATACACATAAAGCTTCTTTAGATAAATCATTAAAAGACAAGGCTTTGTATTTACTTGAAGAGTATTTTGAACTCATCAAAGAATTGAATATATCGTAGGGATTTATGTGTGAGTGAGCATGCACATGTGTGCGCTTGCATGTATTTGAGATAATAAGATTGTAGTACAGTGTAGATTATCAAATTAGCAACTATATTGTAAGCAACTGTTGAAAGTATGAATATTGTTTGTAGTAGAACAAACTATTTGTATGCTTCACGAGACCTATTGCCTTGTTGTAAAACAGCTTAATGATCAATAAACTCTATTCTATTCTATGGAAATTGACAACTTTACTAGACATACTTTGCTGACAGTTCTTAATTTCTATAAGGATGGTAAATCCCCAAGAGAAGCATTTCTACTAGAATCCATCTAGGGAAGTCCATGCAATCAATTTTTGATGAGACACAACCTGCATTATCCTAGGAGCCTCATCGGAAGATAGCAATGGGAAGGACTGTTAATGTTATGGTACATTTAAAATAAATTCCTTTAACAGTTCATTTACAATAATATAATTAATATTACTATTTAATAACCAATTAAAATATTTATATATTATAATATTAATATATAGAACGCAGATAATAACTACAGATTATCCCTATTCATCATCATTGGCATGACAGCCCTGGGCGGGCCCCAGCCTTCTGTAGAAGCTTTTGCCATTCTTCCCTCACCAAAGCCGTACTTCTCCAATTCCTATTTCCATTTGCCTTGTCATCTTAGGTGTGTCTATCTGGATAACTCTACTAAAGATTTCGCAAAAATTTATGTTTTTCATGAATGTGGGGTTGTCAGCCCCACACCTGGAGGACCAGGTCTCCCTATTTATGTCACCGGGAGATAGGGTGGTCTGGCTATATGAGACATTGGTGGCTCAGGTACCTTGGGGTCGCTGCTCCCCGTACCCATAATAGGCCCCTGAGGGGGAATATCACTATTATTATTATTATTAATGTAACGTAGCCCATGGCATAAAGCCTGCAAGCGACGCAGAGCCTGCCAATGGGACTGCCTTGCCTTACATCCAATCATCCAACGATACAGGGATGTGGTCAGCATCACAGCACCAAAGCTGGCAAGTTGGATTTCTAAACCAGGGTTCGCTACCTAGTGTAGCACCACAAACTTGGCACGATGCAGAGTGGGCCCCAGTCCTTTACCCGGGACTCAAAATCTGCACCCCTCAGGGTTGGGACCAATCCCAGGAACATTCCATGGAAAGCAACCAAAGCACAGCATTCTAGTCCACCACACCACGATGTAAGACATTGTTATTGTTATAATTATAATAGTAAAATATAATTTAAATAAATATGCATTTCAATGTTTGCAAATTGAGAGTTACCCAACAGTTTAGGACGCCACTGAGCAGAAAACTTGGCAAATGCGAGGGTTGATTTTAAACTGCAAATCTCGAAAAGCCACATCTCAAAGTACTGCCACACCTGACACAGTAGTGCAGCACCGGTGTTAGATTTTGGAGAAAACTATACAAAATACCTGTGGCAGAGACTACAATGCAGAAGATGTTTTTTCACGTATTCTTTCTACTAGTATCCAGTCAGGCTTCATAACGGAAGAAATCGCTATAGCTCAACAATCTGATCAACAACTCCTGCAACTCAAGCAAACATCCTCTCTTGTGATCCACACAGTTGCATTACTAAACAGCATGAACCACGTATCTAAGGCAACCCAAGAAAATCTTCGCCGATATATATCTTCACCATTCTGAAAGAAATCTTCAACTCTAACAACAGATTGTCTCTCTTTGTCTCATCCTGGTGCAAAAAGTTTGATCAACCTCATAACAAATCACTTCGTATGGCCATAACTAAAGAAAATATGTGTTCTGTGTCAAAAAGGGAGTAGTGTAAATGACGCAGCGGTTTTATAAAGTAAATTCTAGAAGCTAGAAACAAAAGCGATTGCTGGTTATGGTCAACTACGTACTGTGATTAACTACTAAATGCCACATATTCTTTATTAGTTTTGGATTCCTGTATAAAGTTTGGTGTTTTGTGTCAAACAAGGAGTAATGTAAATTTCGCAGCGGTTTCATAAAGTATATTCTAGAAGCTAGGAAACAAAAACGATTGTTGGTTACGATCAGCTTCTGTGATGAACTACTATGATGTGGTTCAAGATGGCGACAATGGTGTGTGTGTGTCTATAAAACTAAGCTTCATAATCATGCAGCTAATATTAGTAAAAGTGACGCTAATAAGTGCAGAAGTACCGTTAAAAGGAACAACACTCCTGTCATGCATACAAATGAAGACAGTCATGGAAGTGCGATGAAAAGGGATAATAGTTACGCTGAAATATGCTCATGCCAGAGAAGAAGCAAAAAATGCCAGATCCTGAGGGGAAGTGCAATGAAGAGGGATAATAGTTTCGCTGAAATATGCTGATACCAGAAGAAGCAAAAAATTCCGGATCCTGAGGCAACATGTGGAAGTGGTGAGAGAGAAAGAATCGCCTCACTGCATTTAATCATAGAAATGTTAGCAAATGATCTAAAAGAAGAAAAAGCTGAAATTAAACATTTACGGGATGAGCGCTCTAGCCCACCACACCACGATGTAAGACATTGTTATTGTTATAATTATAATAGTAAAATATAATATAATAAATATGCATTTTAATGTTTGCAAACTGAGAGTTGCCCCAACAGTTATGGACGCCACTAAGCAGAAAACTTGGCAACTGCGAGAGTTGATTTTAAACTGCAAACCTCGAATTCCCACATTTCACAGTACTGCCACCCTTGACACAGTAGTGGGGCACAGGTGTTAGGTTTTGGAGAAAACTATACAAAATACCTGTGGCAGAGACTACACTGCAGAAGATGTTTTTTCACGTATTTCTGCCACTAGTATCCAGTCAGGCTTCATAATGGAAGAAATCGCTACAGCTCAACAATCTGATCAAAAACTCCTACAACTGAAGCAAACATCCTCTCTCGTGATCCACACAGTTGCATTACTAAACAGCATGAACCTCGTATCTAATGCAACCCAAGAAAATCTTTGACGATATATATCTTTAGCATTCTGAAAGAAATCTTCAACTCTAACAACAATTTGTCTCACTTTCTCTCATCCTGGTGCAAAAAGTTTGATCAACCTCATAATAAATCGCTTCGTATGGCCATAACTAAAGAAAATATGTGTTCTGTGTCAAACAGGGAGTAGTGTAAATGACGCAGCGGTTTTATAAAGTAAATTCTAGAAGCTAGAAACAAAAGCGATTGTTGGTTATGGTCAACTAGGTACTGTGATTAACTCCTATATGCCACAAGTTCTTTATTAGTATTGGATTCCTGTATAAAGTTTGGTGTTTTGTGTCAAACAAAGAGTAATGTAAATGACGCAACGGTTTCATAAAGTATATTCTAGAAGCTAGGAAACAAAAACGATTGTTGCTTACGATCAGCTACTGTGATGAACTACTATGATGTGGTTCAAGATGGCGACAATGGTGTGTGTGTGTCTATAAAACTAAGCTTCGTAATCATGCAGCTAATATTAGTACAAGTGAGGCCAATAAGTGCAAAAGTACCGTTAAAAGGAACAACAACACTCCTGTCATGCATAAAAATTAGGACATTCATGGAAGTGCGATGAAGAGGGATAATAGTTACGCTGAAATATGCTGATGACAGAATAAGCAAAAAATGCCGGATCCTGAGGCAACATGTGGAAGTGGTGAGAGAGAAAGAATCGCCTCACTGCATTTAATCATAGAAATGTTAGCAAATGATCTAAAAGAAGCAAAAGCTGAAATTAAACATTTACGGGATGAGCGCTCTAGCCCACCACACCACGATGTAAGACACTGTTATTGTTATAATTATAATAGTAAAATATAATTTAAATAAATATGCATTTTAATTCCTTTCTTAGAAGTGTTGAAAACAGTGTTGTTATGATAAATTAACTTTAAACAGAGTCGATTAATGACACTAAACAAAACTTACTTTTCGCTTTGTATGGCCATAACTAAAGAAAATATGTGTTCTGTTTTAAACAGAGAGTAGTGTAAATGACGCAGCGGTTTTATAAAGTAAATTCTAGAAGCTAGAAACAAAATCGATGGTTGGTTATGGTCAACTAGGTACTGTAATTAACTCCTAAATGCCACAAGTTCTTTATTAGTTTTGGATTCCTGTATAAAGTTTGGTGTTTTGTGTCAAAAAAGGAGTAATGTAAATATCGCAGCGGTTTCATAAAGTATATTCTAGAAGCTAGGAAACAAAAACGATTGTTGCTTACGATCAGCTACTGTGATGAACTACTATGATGTGGTTCAAGATGGCGACAATGGTGTGTGTGTGTCTATAAAACTAAGCTTCGTAATCATGCAGCTAATATTAGTACAAGTGAGGCCAATAAGTGCAAAAGTACCGTTAAAAGGAACAACAACACTCCTGTCATGCATAAAAATGAAGACATTCATGGAAGTGCGATGAAGAGGGATAATAGTTATGCTGAAATATGCTGATGACAGAATAAGCAAAAAATGCCGGATCCTGAGGCAACATGTGGAAGTGGTGAGAGAGAAAGAATCGCCTCACTGCATTTAATCATAGAAATGTTAGCAAAAGATCTAAAAGAAGCAAAAGCTGAAATTAAACATTTACGGGAGGAGCGCTCTAGCCCACCACACCACGATGTAAGACACTGTTATTGTTATAATTATAATAGTAAAATATAATTTAAATAAATATGCATTTTAATTCCTTTCTTAGAAGTGTTGAAAACAGTGTTGTTATGATAAATTAACTTTAAACAGAGTCGATTAATGACACTAAACAAAACTTACTTTTCGCTTCGTATGGCCATAACTAAATAAAATATGTGTTCTGTTTTAAACAGAGAGTAGTGTAAATGACGCAGCGGTTTTATAAAGTAAATTCTAGAAGCTAGAAACAAAATCGATGGTTGGTTATGGTCAACTAGTTACTGTAATTAACTCCTAAATGCCACAAGTTCTTTATTAGTTTTGGATTCCTGTATAAAGTTTGGTGTTTTGTGTCAAAAAAGGAGTAATGTAAATATCGCAGCGGTTTCATAAAGTATATTCTAGAAGCTAGGAAACAAAAACGATTGTTGCTTACGATCAGCTACTGTGATGAACTACTATGATGTGGTTCAAGATGGCGACAATGGTGTGTGTGTGTCTATAAAACTAAGCTTCGTAATCATGCAGCTAATATTAGTACAAGTGAGGCCAATAAGTGCAAAAGTACCGTTAAAAGAAACAACAACACTCCTGTCATGCATAAAAATGAAGACATTCATGGAAGTGCGATGAAGAGGGATAATAGTTACGCTGAAATATGCTGATGACAGAATAAGCAAAAAATGCCGGATCCTGAGGCAACATGTAGAAGTGGTGCGAGAGAAAGAATCGCCTCACTGCATTTAATCATAGAAATGTTAGCAAATGATCTGAAAGAAGCAAAAGCTGAAATTAAACATTTACGGGATGAGAATGTGAAATTAAGAGTAGGATAGCAGTTGGAAGTCGCAAAAGAAGAAAATTCATGGGAATGGCCTTGTCAACAGATGTGACCGAACGGGCTAAAAAAGATAGCAACAGCAAGTAATACACTAATGACACAAAATAGATTTGTACACCTCAACAATGTAAGGATACCAAAGCACAAAACCAACAACCATGGTGCAAGAAGACCCAGACTGAAAGAGAATATCACCAAGATCTTTGCAGATAGCCATGGCAGAGGGGCTACTATCAGCCAAACTGCAAGAGTCTGCAGTAGAAAGTGTAGTGAAGCCCGGTGCAGCAATAGAAGAAGTGATGAGAAATCTAGAAAACTCATGTGGAAACCTAACCTCAAAAGATCAGGTGATCATACTCGGGGGAGCTAATGATATAGCGAAAAACAACAGGTGCACTGTATGTAAAACTCTCTCTAGGTGCCTAACAAAATTGCAGCATACAAATGTAGTGATGGTGAACATACCAAAAAGACATGATCTTAACAAGAGCTCTTGTGTAAATATTGCTGGTGAAAAGTGTAACAATAAAATAATGAACATTTGTAGTAAATTTAGGAATGTAAACTTGATTAGTACAAACGATATTGATAGGGAATATTATACAGGCCATGGGCTGCACCTAAACTGGAAAGGAAAGAAATTACTGGTAAGTAAATTAGTAAACTCAAATAAGAGAAACAGCACAAAGATCCTGCCTGTTATCCCTCTAGGGTATACATCTAACTATGTGGAAACAGTTCAGGGAAACGTGGTACAGGGACTGAGTCAGTAGAGGCTCAGTCTACTATACACTCCAATAGTAATCTTAGAAGAAACAGAACATTTAACATTATACACCAAAATGTACAATATCTTGTAAATAAAACTAAGGAAATTACTGTATTTTTGCGTGAAAATAAACCGGATGTTCTAGCCATCTCTGAACATGGATTAAAGGAAAATGAACTAAAACTCTGCCAGTTGGAAGGTTACAAAAATGTAGCGTATTATAGTAGGCATAACTATAAAGGTGGCCGCACTGCAATTTTAATCTCAAATAAAATAATATATGCAAAACCTAAGAAATGGATACAAAATAGCAGTATAGAAAAAGTTGGTGAAACATCTGGTATAGAAATAACCATAAATAAAGAAAAAGTGGTAATTATCTCATGCTATCAATCACCAAATACTAACACTAACGAGTTTTTTGATATAATATTAAAACATTAGATAACCTGGATGGCCAGAACATAATTCTACTTGGCGATATTAACATAAATAAAGACGAAAATAGTAATAATTACAAAAAGCTATTAGACATAGCAAATATGTATAAATTAAAGCTCACAATAAATGAGCCAACGAGGGTAACAGATACGACAGCTACTATAATATATCAGATTATCACAAACCTACTTGACACCATGTATCAGACAAATATAGTAAAAAGCCACTTTTCTGATCATTATGCTCAGTGTATAGAAATTGATTGCTATACACCAACACATCAGAAATGCTATGTAAAAGCCAGGGATATAAATGAAGCAAGTGTAACAGGTCTATACTCCCTACTGGTTAATGGGAGAACGTATTGCAATAGGCTGACATTCATGCTAAATGGGAAACATTTTATGATATCTTCAAATACAATTTAGATATTGCAGGTCCTATAACCATCAAAGAAGTGAGAGGCCCCACTAATAAACCCTGGATCAATCAGGATGTTACGCAAGCCAAATACTAAATCAATGTTATGACATATATAAAATCAAAAAATATGAAAAAAGTAAGGTAGCATACCTCAGACACAAGGAGTATAAAAATATACTAAAGAAAACACAATCAAATCATATTAAAAGCATGCTAAGTACTAGTAACAATATAGTCAAAAAATCCTGGAGCATTATTACCAATGAATGTGGGAAAAACAAAGGCGAATATACCAACGTTCATCTAAATAAAGGCCAACTAATAATTGAGCATCCAGCGGAAATAAGTAATTCATTTAGTCTCTATTTTTTTAGAAATTGTGAATCAGCTGATATTAAATAAAGGCAGGGATAAATTATATCAATACAAAACATGGCCACTTAGCAATTCATGTATCTCTGGGAAATAACAAAAGAGTAACTACTTGAATCCATAAAAAAACTGAAAAACAAAAATTCTTCTGGGCTTGATTGTATCTCTAATGCTTTACTGAAGCAATGCACCCCTTACATGATAGAGCCATTATTAAACATAATTAACTCGGTTATTACGTCAGGTATATTTCCTGACTGTTTGAAAAACCTATTGTCATTCCCATTCATGAAAAAGAAGACAAGGGTGAAATAAGTAACTATCGGCCAGTAACGCTTATCTCGTCCCTTTCCAAGTTAGTGGAAAGAATAATAGCCAACCAAATCATATCATTTCTAGAGAAATATGAAATTCCGGTCAATTTTCAATACAGTTTCAGATGTAAATCAACACAAACTGCCATATCAGAAATAATTGATCATATAATAGATAAGCCAGATAACAATGAAAGCAATAACTGTATATTTCTGGATTTCTCAAACGCGTTTGATTGTGTGGAACATGAACTCCTATTAGATAAACTGAATCACTATGGAATATGCGGAACTCCAAACAATTTAATTAGAACATATCTGAGCCAAAGATCCCAAACAGGTAAAAATTACACATGCTTGGAATCAACATATCACAGAATACTACTCAAATAGTAAACTGGTGGCACACAGAATGCCTCAAGGTTCCGTTCTCACCCCCTGCTTCTTATTATATATGTCAATGACCTTCCAAATATAAATGAAGGGAAAATATATATGTATGCTGACGACACATAAATAGTAAATAGAGGTATAAGTTCGGAAGCTTTGGAAAATACAACAGTAAGTAATACAACACAAGTTATACAGTACTTTAGGTCAAATAACTTACACATAAACTTAAATAAGACAAATTACATTCAGTTTCAAACTCCACAGAACAGGTCACCATCAAATACAAAGATAATAATTGAAAACAGGGAAGTAAAGGCAGTCAATAGCACAAATTTTGTAGGACTAATTATGGATAAAAGCCTAACATGGGACAAACACATTGATCATACGGGCCCAAATGACCTTGTTGTCGACGGGTCCTAAAACACCACACACTCACTCACATTGATCATATATGCAACAGAATCAGCTCAGGGTTATTTGTAATGAAAAAAATGAACATAGTGGATGTTAATACACAATGTTATATTATGGATTGATATATCTGCATCTATCATATGGATTAACAGTGTGGGGGCATTGTGATAAAAAACACTCTAAGCGAGTACTCCCTCTCCAAAAAAGGGCAATAAGACTAATTATGAGAATAAAACAGACAGACTCTTGTAGGCAAACCTTCAAAGACCTAAACATTTTAACTGTATATTTACTTTACACATACAAAGTAATAGTAGAATTATTTAACAGGTAAGATAAGGGTAAAACAAATAAACAAATTAATGAGCACTACACCAGAGGAAATACAATTTTTCATATAGTCACACAGATTAGAAATATATAAAATCAGACCTACTGCTGCAGGTCATGAACTGTATAATAAACTCCCTACCTATCTGAAAAATATTCATAAACTTAAAATATTCAAGAAAAAATGAAAGAAATGTTGTATAGAAGGTTGCTATTATTCAATTGACGTATATCTTAGATAATATTGACTAAATAAATAGTATCTGTATAAGTGTAGTAGTGTATAGTTTTGTGATTTATTATTGCAAATTGGTTATTTTAGAACTTGTTTATGTAGATATTAATTTGTGTGATATTTTTGTTGTACATATTTAACTTGACGATGCTTTGAATATGTTTTCTATTCTTTTAAGCAGATAATAAATGAATTAATGAATGCATGAATAATAGCTTCATCTTTTATGTATGTACTTTCTTGTTTGCAGCTCGAGAGTCACTCCCAACAGTTTAGAAAGCACTGAGCAGAAGACTTGGCAACTGCAAGGGTCGGTTGCAAACCAAAAACATCGTAACCTATTCCTTAAAGTACTACCACCCTTGACACAGTAGTGTCAGGTGTCAGGCAGAGGTGTCAGGTTTTGGAAAAAACTTTACAAAATAGCTGTGGTAGAGACAACATTGCAGTAGATGCTTTTTCATCCACTGATATCAAGGCTTCATTACGGAAGAAATCGCTAAAGCTCAAAAATCTGATCAATAACTTCTACAACTCAAGCAAACTGGTGCTTCAGATAGCTACATTACAAAACAGCATATACCTCGAATCTGATGCATCCCAAGAGAACCTTTACCCATACATACCTCTATCATTGTGAAAGCAATCATCAACCCCATCCTCAATTTGTCACAATTGGTCTCATCCTGGTGCAAAAAGTTTGATCAATCTCATAAGAAAATGCTTCATTTGGACGTTAAAGAATGGTATTTCTAAAAGTATTGCAAAAATACTAAGCCCTGTGGGTTACCTCAACCAGCAATTATATGCAAAAAGGTTGCACAGACAATGCATATTCTAAAATGATGTGTGAGTTAAATCGGTTGGAATTTCATATTTCCATGAAAAATGTGCCGAAAAAGATAAAAGATCTCAGACTGATATAGACGGGAACTAAACAAAATTAAAAAAATCCATGAGGCTGGGAGCAGGATCCATGGATCATACAAGCCAAAACTTGCATGGTTTGCAACTGCCTACTCATTTTTGCAAAATGTTACATAAGAAAAAGGATTAGCCCCCACTATGAACTTAACATATGAAGAACCAGCTGAAATTGAGGAAGGTGAACATATACTCCAAGCACAAATGCCAAACTGACCTTAGCTAAAAGTAGAAAACTGGACTCAACCACAAATAGAAAATGTATACCGTACATCAACTGAAAATCTGTCATGGGGAAAAAGGGAACACTTTTAGTTGCCACAAGAGGTGGAGTTTTCTCAGCCAAAAATACAGGATATTTCTTAGCCAGAAATAGAAGAAATTTCTCAGTCACAACCGGGAGACTTTTGTGAATCAGAAGTAAAAGACATTTCTCAGCTGCAACAGGAAAAGATCTCACTGACATATATAGAAGCTTTACTCAAGCATAAGAAAGTGAGACTCAGATAGTTTGTATAAACGATGTCAATACTTACCGTACACCAACAAAGAAAAAATTAATAAATGTAAATTTCAATTCTATAGAATTTGACAAGTTTACTTGAGAGATACTTCGTTGAACAGTTCTTTTTCTATAAGGATGGTAAATCTCAAAGAGTAGCACCTCTACTAGAATCCATCTAGGAAAGTCCATGCTAGCAGTCCATGCAATCAATTTTTGATGAGACACAACCTGCATTGACCTGGGAGCCTCATCGGAAGATAGCGATGGGGAAGACTGTTAATGTTAAGCTGAATTTAAAATAATTTCTTTTAACAGTTCATTTACTAAATAATAAAGACAATAATATAATTAATATTAATATTTAATAACCAATTAAAATATTTATATATTATAATATTAATATATAAAATGCAGATAATAACTACAGAATATCATTACTCATCATCATTGGCATGACAGCCCTGTGTGGGCCCTAGACTTTCTGTAGAAGCTTTTGCCATTCTTCCCTCACCAAAGCTGTACTATTCCAATTCCTTTTTCCATTTGCCTTGTCGTCTTATGTGTGTCCTTCTGGCTAACTCTTCTACAGATTCCACAACAATTTATGTTTCTTATGAATGTGGGGTTGTCAGCCCCATTCTTCAACCCCCAACCTGGAGGACCAGGTCTCCCTACTTATGTCACCGGGAGACAGGGTGGTCCGGCTATACCCTGAGACATTGGGTGGCTCAGGAGCTCGGGGTCACCGCTCCCCGTACCCATATTGGGCCCCTGAGGGGGAATATCACTATTATTATTATTATTATTATTATTATTATTATTATTATTATTATTATTATTATTATTATTATTATTATTAATGTAACATAGCCCATGGCTTAACAGTCTGCAAGCGAGACAGAGCCTGCCAATGGGACTGCCTGCCTTACACCCACACAGGCAAGGCAGAGGTGGGCGATCATCCAACGATAGAGGGAGATGTGATCAGCATCACAGCACTTTAACTGGAAAATTGGATTTCTAAACCACGGTTTGCTAACTAGTGTAGCACCTCAAATTTGACAAGATGCAGAGTGGGCACTGGTCCTTTACCCGGGACTCAAAATCTGCAACCCTCAGGGTTGGGATCAATCCTAGGAGCATTCCATGGAAGGGAACCAAAGCACAGCGCTCTAGCCCACCACACCACAACGTAAGACTTCGTTATTGTCATAATTATAATAGTAAAGTATAATTTAAATAAATATGCATTTTCATTTGAAAGTAATGAGTCGGTAATTCAAAAACAAACATCACTTAAATTATCCTTACTTGGACATGTTTCGGAGAACGTTTTGTCCCCATCGTCAGCAGGATAACTGCTGATGATGGGGACAAAACGTTCTCCCAAACATGTCCAAGTAAGGATAATTTAAGATGTGTGTTTTTGAATTACCGACTCATTACTTTCAAATGTTAAATACATCACTGTTTCTAACCTTGCTTCAAATAATGCATTTTCATGTTTGCAACTTAAGGGTCACCCCCAACAGTTTAGGAACCACTGAGCAGAAGACTTAGCAACAGCGAGGGCTGGTTGCAAGCCAAAAACCTCCTAAACCTATACCTCAAAATACTGCCACCCTTGAAACAGTGGTGGGGCAGAGGGGTCAGGTTTTGGAAAAAACTTTACAAAATATCTGTGGTAGAGACAAAATTGCAGTATATGCTTTTTCATGTTTTTCTTTCACTATTTTCCAGCCAGGCTTCATTATGGAAGAAATTGCTAAAGCTCAACAATCAGATCCAGAACTCATACAACTCAAGCAAACATTCTGTCTCGTGTTTCAGACAGTTGCATTACAAAACAGCATGAATCTCGTTTCTGATGCATCCCAAGAGAACCTTCAACCATTCAGACATCTAACATTCTGAAAGAAATCTTCAACTCTATCAACAATTTGTCTCATCCTGGTGCAAAAAATTTGATCAACCTCGTAACGAATCGCTTCGTATGGCCAAAACTAAAGAAAATATGTGTTCTGTGTCAAACAAGAAGTAGTGTAAATGATGCAGCGGTTTCATAAAGTAAATTCTAGAAGCTAGGAAACAAAAGCGATTGTTGGTTACCATCAACTAGGTACTGATTAACTACTAAATACCACAAGTTCTTTATTAGTGTTGGATTCCTGTATAAAGTTTGGTGTTCTGTGTCAAACAAGGAGTAGTTTAAAGGATGCAGAGGTTTCATAAAGTAAATTCTGTAAGCTAGGAAACAAACGCGATTGTTGGCTACGACCAACTACTGTGATTAATTACTATGAGGGCTGTTCAATAAAGAATGATCATAATTTTTTTACGGTCATAATTTTTCGCACTAAAATTCAATCTTATTATATTCTGTTAGCTTAATGTGAAACAAACATGCCGTAGTAATTTCATTGTTGGTACTCCTGGTTCCCGCCTGTGAGAACCAGGCAAGTTCAGACATGTTCAGTATCGCCTACTGCTGCAATGGAGATAACATGCACTTAAAGTTGATGTTCGAGGAAGATCCGGAGTTTCTTTCAAACGTAATCACTGCTGATGAAACTTTGCTACATCATTTTGATCCTGAGAGCAAACAGCAACCATCACCAACCCCCAAAAGAGCAAAAGTGGTTGCTTCTGCTGGGAAAGTTATGGTCATCTCATTCTTTGCTATTCATGGAATGGCTTATCAGCTTGTACCTGCATACACATCAGTAACTGGACAATACTACAGGGATGTCCTGAAAACATTGCAAGTCCATATCAGGTGCAAAAGACATTTCCATGAAGCAAACTGGATGCTGCACCACGATAATGCATGGCTGCATATTGCCAATGTCGCTGAATATTTTGCAAAAATCGACGTGAAGTGCACCACTCATCCTCCCTATAGCCCGGATTTAGCCCCCTGTGACTTTTTTCTATTCCCTAACTTGAAGAAACACCTTCGTGGGTGGCATTATCCATCATCAGGAGCAGTGGTGAAGGCTGTGGGGGCAATTTTGAAGGATCACTCAAAAATGATTTCCAGAATGTCTTTGAAGACTGGCAGAAGTGCTGGGACAAGTGCATCACATTCAGGGGAGACTATTTTCAGAAGGACCATTAAAATTATATGAGAATGAGTAAAGATACGTTGTCAAAAAATTGTGATTATTCTTTATTGAACAGCCCTCGTAAATACCACAAGTTCTTTATTAGTGTTGGATTCCTGCATAAAGATTTTGGTAGTACTGACAAAAACATAGTGACATCTAGCGGCTGTAACATTGACGAGATTAAGGTTTTGGCTGAGGATGTTAATGAACTATTCAAGAAATGGCAATGCTAATCTATTTATATGAAAACTTTCATCATTTCTTATACGATAAGTGAAGTTTTTATGTTACAAATTATTATATTTGCGTATATTCGTTTGCTTCACTGTTAATAGCTTCATGTTTTACATATATACTTTCTTGTTTGCAACTCGAGAGTCACTCCCAACAATTTAGGAACCACTGAGCAGAAGATTTGGCAACTGCGAGGGTCGGTTGCAAACCACAAACATCGTAACCCATACCTTAAAGTACTACCACCCTTGACACAGTAGTGGGCCAGAGGTGTCAGGTTTTGGAAAAAACTATACGATATACCTGTGGTAGAGACAACAATGCAGTAGATGCTTTTTGATGTTTTTCTTCCTCTGTTATCCAGTTAGGCTTCATTTTTCTTCCACTGCAAACCACAAACATCGTAACCTATACCTTAAAGTATTACCACCCTTGAAACAGTAGTGAGGCAGAGGTGTCAGGTTTTGGAAAAAACTTCACAAAATACCTGTGGTACACACAACATTGCAGTAGATGCTTTGTCATGTTTTTCTTCCACTGTTATCCAGTTAGGCTTTGTTATGGAAGAAATCGCTAAAGCTCAACAATCTGATCAAAAACTCCTACAATGCAAAGAACTGGTGTTCCAGACAGTTGCATTACAAAACAGCATAACCTCGTATCTGATGCATTCCAGGAGATCCTTCAACCACAGATACTTCTACCATTCTAAAAGCAATGTTACAAACTCTACCTACAATTTGTCACACTTATAAGTGAACTTTTTTGTTACAAATTATTATATTTGTAGTGGGGCATAGGTGTCAAGTTTTGGAAAAAACTTTACAAAATACCTGTGGTAGAGACAACATTGCAGTAGATGCTTTTTCATGTTTTTCTTCCACTGTTATCCAGTTAGGCTGGAAGAAATCGCTAAAGCTCAACAATCTGATCAACAACTCCTACAACTCGTATTCCAGACAGTTGCATTACAAAACAGCATGAACCTCATATCTGATGCATTCCAAGAGATCCTTCGACCATACATACCTCTACCACTGTAAAGCAATGTAAAACTCTAACCACATTTGTCGCACTTATAAGATAAGTGAAGTTTTTATATTACAAATTATTATATTTGTATATATTTGTTTGCTTCACTGTTAATAGCTTTATATTTTACATATGTACTTTCTTGTTTGCAACTCGAGAGTCAACCCCAACTGTTTAGGAACAGCTGAGCAGAAGACTTGGTAACTGCGAGGGTCAGTTGCAAACCACAAGCATCGTAACCTATACCTTAAAGTACCACCATCCTTGACACAGTAGTGGGGCAGAGGTGCCAGGTTTTGGAAAAAACTATAACATATAGCTGTGGTAGGGACAACATTGCAGCAGACACTTGCTCATGTATTTCTTCCACTGGTATCCAGTCAGGCTTTGTTATGGAAGAACAGACTTAAGAACAATAACACATAGAACTACACTTTATTCCAAAGGAGTTAGATATTCAGCAGTCACTCTGTATAATAAACTACCGGTCAATCTGAAAAACATAAAATCCATGAGGTGTTTCAAACTATCGTTGAAAGAAATTTTATTAAGTGATTCATATTATGATATAAGTGAATTTCTAGATACACTGTAGCTGGCCATATAATTGTATATATTTGTGATGCATTTTAAATGCTGTGTAGTTGTAGAGCCATGCAACTATATATATTTATGAGTTCATGTTTAGATCTTATTAATTACACTTGATGCAACTTATTTTTTATTTTTATACTTATATTATTTGTATTGTTCTAAATATTTGTATTGACGTATCCAATGTCATTGTATTGACTTAACGGATGAATAAAACTACTACTACTACTACTACTACTACTACTACTACTACTAAATCACTAAAGCTGAACAAGCTGATCAAGAACTTCTACAACTAAAACAAACATCCTCTCTAGTGTTCCAGACAGTTGCATTACCAGATGGCATGAACTTTGTATCTGATGCATCCCAAGAGAACCTTCGACTATACATACCTCTACCATTCTGAAAGGAATCCTCAGCTTATCCAAAATCTGTCTCAATTTGTCCCATGGTAGTGAAAAAAGTTTGATCAACCTCGTAAGGAAATGCTTCATTTGGGCATCACTTAAGAAAGACATTAAAGATTGGGTCCAACCAGTTTTCCATGGCAGAGAAGCAAAGCGTCTAGGCATACCCACAGTGCAAATGGAACATATATCCACCAGTAACATTAAGATTTAGCCACATTGTGTAAAAAGTTTGATCAACCTCGTAAGGAAACGCTTCATTTGGGCATCACTTAAGAAAGACATTAAAGATTGGGTCCAACCAGCTTTCCATGGCAGAGAAGCAAAGCGTCTAGGCATACCCACAGTGCAAATGGAACATATATCCACCAGTAACATTAAGATTTAGCCACATTGTGTAAAAAGTTTGATCAACCTCGTAAGGAAACGCTTCATTTGGGCATCACTTAAGAAAGACATTAAAGATTGGGTCCAACCAGCTTTCCATGGCAGAGAAGCAAAGCGTCTAGGCATACCCACAGTGCAAATGGAACATATCCACCAGTAACATTAAGATTTAGCCACATTAACGTTAATCTGGTTGGTCCTTTGCCACTATTACAAGGGTACCGTTATCTACTCATGATCATTGAGCACTTTTAGTGGCAGCCAACAGCTACTCCCCTTATCAACATCACAGCTGAAGCAGTTACATTCGCATTGTTATTAACCTGGACAGCTTGCTTTGTAGGCAATTTGAAAGCCAACTTTTTAAGTGTCCCATGGCAAAAACGGCTGTAGTCCACATCAAGACCACAGCATACCACCCAGCAGCAAATGGCAAAATTGAGTGCTGGGAACACCAGTTAAAGACTGCTCTGACTGCTCAACTTATGGATGACTCATTTCCGAAGCTTCCACTAGTACTTAAGGGACTTGGCTCACACATCATTCCCAAAAATGAAAGCACTGCAGCTGAAATGACTTACAGTACACGAATCAGGCTACCAGCAGACTTCTTTCAAAAGCAAGAAATAATGACAGACATCCCTTCTTTTGTCTTCAAATTATGTGAACAGATGGGAACCTTGACACCTGCCCCAAATGATCATGCCAACAAAAAAAAGTTTGCCCATGCTGCACTGATGACTAGCAAATTCGTTTTTATTCGACACAATGCTCACAGAAAACCCCTACAGTCAACATACAATGGACCTATCAAGTCTTGTCTTACAGTGACAAGTATTTTGAAGTTATGACACCAGCCGGTAAACAAAGTGTTAGCATAGACAGACTGAAGCCAGCTTTAATGCTAACCAGCACTACAGCTACAAGCTCAGGAATAACAACCAAGAGTGATGATTTCATAGGTGTTCCATCTCCTACCTCATCAAATCCCACTACTCCTGGATCATACATGCGCCAAGCAGCAGCAAGCCAAGACTACATGATCAGGAAGGTATGTTACCTTTCCCAAAAAGTATACAGACGTTGTCACTAGGGAGAGTGTGGTGGCCATGGATAACATTTAATACTCCATGAAAATTATTATAAGTGCAATGCAGACTTCATGTATTATAGTACTGTTATCACCATGTCACCCTTATTGTCACATTAAATAAAGATATTTTGTGCTCTTTAAAAAGTTTATTACCCAAGATAAAGTGCATGGCTTCATAGTAAATAACCACAATCCTCATGTAAGTGTTCAGTTTCCCTATTATAAATTATCAAAATTATAGAACTACAATAAGAAAGCTGAAAATATGCTTCTATTTTGTCAAACAATGCAGATCAAACTAGGAGCTGATACACTTCTACTTATTCTCCTCTTAGGCCTTACATATCCACATGTCTTGTAATCCTATCAGAATATACTATTTCAATGCAGTAAAGTGTTTTCGTATTTCTTTCCCAAGGAGCCTCTTTCCTCTTATGAAAACATAATACTATCCCCAGATTGTGAGATGCAAACACACAAACACATAAAACAATTAACAGTACAGTGAATGCATACTAAAATCAATCATAAAGTTGCTTCTAGATGTGCGTGCATGCATCTCTATATATGTATCAGAGAGAGGGAGAGAAAGCATTAAAGGTCAAATATTTACTATGATAGAACCTTATACTAGTACAAAGTCAGCTAGCAGAGTGCTTGAAGAAAGATCTTCGTTATGCTGTTTATGTGTGATAACTATGCTGAGCCATGGAAAATCTGTGGGAATTTGCATGGAAAGTAGCAAACTCTTTAAATTCATGAATTAGAATGAAAAAGCATTGTAGTGGACACCAATTGCTTTTTGGCGATGTACTTAATAGTTCAGTCAAAATTAATTACACTATTATCACTTATGTATACTTATATGACATGTTTCAGAATATGTATTCCGCCCCCCCATAATCATAAAGCATCCAACTCAGAAGTTCAATGCCTTCTGGTGATGGGAACAAACGGTTTTGTGAAACATGTCATGTAAGCAGTGTAATTAATTCTGAGTCAATTAAGTTTAAAATGTATCATTACTTCAAGTTTATTTTCATATATCAACGTTTGCAATTTTAAATAAAATCCATTATATGCTTGATAATCATGCATTAAATGTCCTTTAATTCAGTGTTCTTTGACAATGCATTAAGGATATTAAGTGAAAAAGAAAGCAATGTACTATCTGAAATTATAATAGGGAATAGATATGTAAATAATATCAAAAGTATTGATAATATTTTGACACTGCAGTGGCCTGGACTCACTTTTTCACAAAATGTTTGGGTGCAACTTAGCAGATGGTACCAAGGAAAAAGCCCTATTGATTACTTTATTTTGATATGGACTGTATGTAGTACAAATTAACTGGAATTAACAACACAGCTGTTACTGTTTGTAATACAGCAGTGCTATTAGTACAGCGATGGGCTAAACTCAATTACAATAAAGTATTTGCAACCTGCAAGGCATATAGAGAATACATCAGTAATCATAACACTTGTTCTGCTTATGACTATAATAATGTAAAAGCTTACATATTGTGTTGTTCATCCTTGATTTTATACTTGACACTTGAATCACTCATATAGAAGTGTCCTTTGACACCAGTAAAATTAACTCTTCTGCATGAGTAGTAATCCTCCACAAGCTCAATAGTAGTTCCTTTTTAATTCTGAGCAAGTCTTTCCTAAAAGGTATAAATAAATACATATTACAAGGCTCGGTGGTATGCAGATGAGTATCATATACTTATATTTTGTTAATGTCCAGCTTTGTCTCTGAAATTAAAAGGCGGAAGATTGAAATATGAACCACAAAAAATAAAAAGTAAAAAAGAAACTGTAACACAGTAAGTAAACAAATAACATGTGTGATTGGAGGAATTTAGTAACAGTTACATCAAAATTTAATTGTAAAAACTATTTGTAGTCTTTTTTTTTATTTTAGTTAATTGATGGAAATTAATCATTTCTCCACACTAGCCGTATATAGGCTAAGATATTTGATGGATAGAGTCAACATGAAAAATTCAATGCCATGGCTGGGATTTGAACCACGGATCTCCTGGTTTCCGTCCAGTCGCTCTTAACCTTTGAGCTACCATGGCAGGAAATATATGAGTCAACTGGAGAATTTAATGTCAGGACGGCACGTTGGCCATGGTAGCTCAAAGGTTAAGAGCGACTGGATGGAAACCACGAGATCCGTGGTTCAAATCCCGGCCATGGCATTGAATTTTTCATGTTGACTCTATCCATAAAATATTTGTAGTCTGTTTATTGACACTCATCACTTACTTTTTTATATTATCGAGGGATTAGTTTCGAAAGCAAATGGAAGCAAAAGGCTTTCGAAACTAGTCTCTCGATAATATAAAAAAGTAAGTGACGAATGTCCATAAACTGAATACAAACCGTTTTTATGATTAAACAAATACCATTTTGATCAGCTTCTACAGGTGCTTAAAGTGACTGCTGATAGCTATGGTATTACACTTTGTGCAGCACCTGTTATATGTCAGGTTCTTGCAAAGAGTTCAAACTTTGGGACTCCACAGACTTCCTCAGGGGTATCTGTTTAGAACATAAACAGCCAATTTCTCATTAATGCCTCTCTAATATGATATGCACTGACTGCTGCCTGTTGGGTAGAGCTAGCAATCCTCTCTCATAATTATTTGGGCTTTTCTACAGATGGAAGTATTTCAGTGTATGCTACATTTATGCACAAGCTGCCATTGTTTATTTTCATTTTACATATGAATACTATATAGGATCAATTACTAAACAGATTAACACTTTGAACACAATCATTGGCTGTAGATATAGAGAAGGGCTGCTGTGCATCATGTAACAGCTGATGCCTGCCTCAGTAGCGTAGATGGTAGTGCATCTACCTCACGTTCAATAGATCCCGAGTTCAAATCTCGGTCATGGTGAGTTACTTGGATAAGGTTTTCTTTTCCAGGGCTTTCCCTTATCCTGAAACACGAATGTCAGGTAACTCTAAGCTGTATGGAACCTGGGCTCATTTGAGCATCATTTCATCCATTTCATTCGTCTGATATGACTTAACATTGGAGGACGTAAATTATAGAAGACAGATGAAGATAACGGCTGATGCATTATCATGGTAAACAACTTTTAACTAATGCAGATGAGAGAGTATATTGTACACTAATGGGATGTGAGATATATACAGTAATTACATAAGAAAGCCAATCAAGATTTATGGGATCAATTCATAACTAATGTAGAGTATGATGTACATAGTTCACAGTTTTGCCTGTAAACTGATGCGACACCTTATCAACCTCAAAAGGACATCACAAAAATAAATGTAATTAATAAAGAACAATGGAAGCAATACTATCAAGCTTTGTTGAATAATGAAGAAAAAATAACAGACACTGGAGATGTGTAACCTAAGTATAACAATACAGTAGATCTAATTTCTTTAAATGAATTACAAGTCACTGTAAAAAGTATGAAAAACAGGAAGGCAACAGACCAGATAGCACAAATATAGAATTACTTTAATATTCAGGTTTAATGGTCCAAAAAGACTGTTACACTTATACAGTGAATGTTGGAAAAGCTATAAAATATCTGAATCCTGGAGAATTGCTGAGATAATACCAATCTTTAAAAAAAGGCCAGAGAAATTATCCAAATAATTACAGAGGCATAAGTATTTTGAATTTTGTTTATAAACTTTACATCAAAATTATTAATAACTGTCTAAAACCTATAGCAGAAGCTACAATAGAAGAAGAACGAACTGGTTTTAGAAAAGGACACTCTTGCAGCGGTAATGCTTTTGGTATTAAACAAATTTTAGAAAAAAGACGAGAAGCCGAGAAAGGAATGTTTCTTACTCAATGTGTATTTAGACAATATTATAAAAAAATGTAAAAAAAGAGCAGCACCTAGGAATTCAATTGAATAGGAATACACATATAAACATAATGTTATATGCAGATGATATCCTAATATTACAAAACAGTAAAGTAAACCTACAGCGCTGTGTCTATAAATTACATCATATGAGCAGTGAATATAATTTAAAAATTTCTTGGAAAAAAGCAGAAGTAATGGCACATCAAGGAAAATACCCAATTAGAACAAAACTATGTATTCAAAATAATAGCATGGGGCATGTGGAAAGCTTTAATTATTTGGGCTGTAACCTTACTTTTGACGTTGACAGAGACTTAGAAAATAAGGTAAATACATTAAATTTATTGGGAGTCGATTAATGACACTAAACAACACTTACTTTTAAATTTTCCCGGAACTAGTTTCAGAGGCCTTCCCTCTATCCTCAGCCGGACATCAACTGATAGGATAGAGGGAAGCTGAGGATAGAGGGAAGGCCTCTGAAACTAGTTCCGGGAAAATTTAAAAGTAAGTGTTGTTTAGTGTCATTAATCGACTCCCAATAAATTTAATTTATACAACAACACTGTTTTCAACACTTCCATGAAAGGATTTATAAGGTAAATACAGTTCAACACATGTGTGGGTCTATAACAAGAACTTTACAAAACAAGGAAAGAAACAAAACTCAAGTTTTGTAGGACCATGGCAGTTCCTGAGCTCATGGCAGTTAATCGTGGATAATGAAAGAAGAGGAGAAACAGAAAATTCAGACAGTGGAAATGAGATTTTTAAGAAGAATTAAAGGATATACTAGACTGGACATAATAGGAAATGAAAAAAGTAGAGAAGTACTGAATACTTATAATTTAAACAACAAAAGTGAAGGGAATAAAAACAAATGGAAAGAGCACATGAACTGTATGAGTGAAGAAAGCTGTTTTAATTAACAGATACAAACCAGTCAGGGTAAAGAGACATTGGATGTCCTAGAAAAAGATGGGAATAGAAAGAATGCAAGGGCAGAACAGGTGTAATGCCTAATCCTTGAAGTGCAGAAGAAGAAGATTATATAAAATAATAAATTAAGAATGGAATGTGAGATATATAATATTTACATAAAATAATAAAGCATTGCAGTTAAGTAACTAAAAGTGTTCAATAGTATAGGAATATTAAGTCAATTGGTGGAAATTAATCATTTCTTCACACTAGCTGTATACAGGCTAAAGTTTTGGATTGATAGAGTCAACCTGAAAAATTCAATACCATGACCAGGATTTGAACCATGGATCTCCTGGTTCCCGTCCAGTCACTCTTACCCATTGAGCTACCATGGCCAACGTACCATCCTGATACTAAATTCTGACACTAAATATGAGTCAATTGGAAAATTTAGTGTCAGGATGGCACGGTGGCCATGGTAGCTCAATGGGATCATCTGATATGACTTAACGTTGGAGGATGTAAATTACAAAAAAGTAGCTCAATGGGTAAGAGCAACTGGATGGAAACCAGGAGATCCGTGGTTCAAACTCCGGCCATGGCATTGAATTTTTCAAGTTGACTCTATCAATTCAGTGCAGGAATATTTTTAGTCGTAAATTAGAAAGGTTAAACCAGATGCAAATACAAGAAGCAATTAAAAGGGTTTTAACATTTTCTAAAACCATGACACCCCTGTGAAAAATTTTCAGATAATATCACTACACATTACTGGGTGAGCCTATCTGGCATGTTGTTATGGATTCAAGGCATAGTCTCACCATTGCAAACAAAGTACTATGGTCACACCAGTACATTGGAAGTTGTTCTATTGTGTATTGATGGGAACAACACATCAAGTAACTGAGAGTCAGAGTTAAAATATCAAAATACAACAGAAGGAGCAGAACAAGGCATCACTTGATTGTAACACTAATTTATGTTGGGTTAACATGAATCTGTGTTCAGAATATAATTCTGACATGGTGTCGAGATTCATAATGAAAGTGGTGAGTAGCAAACTTTACTCTGAAGCAAAATACAATATCAACAAAGCACACTGAACTAAAACTGTTTGATACCACCCTGAGATATCAAACTTCCTTACTCCTGCTGAGTTATAAAAACAGAGAAATAAGAATTAAGAATCCTCACCTGTAACTCTCATTAGACAATTTCCAGCCAGCCGACTGATTTCCAGCATGCGAGACATCTACTGCTTGTTGCAGAATGTGCAGTATTATTAAACAAAGAGCTTTTGAATGGGGGTTTAAAAACAAAATATAATCACATGGTACACCTCCACTTACTACCAAGCTTTACACATATATTGTTTATAACCTGTATAAGATGCTAGCTGATGCCATGTTATACTGCATTTAAATAACTTTTAACCTGAGAGCACTCATGTTTTTTGTCATAACATGAGAGGTTACATATACTTGTTTTATTTAACATAAATGATTGCAACAATGGATTTATTGAAACTGCATGCTGCATATTTTAAAAACAATTTACAATTTCTTTTTCTTGGGGGGAGGGGGAGGGGGAAGGGGTCCTTAAAGTGGTTCACCGAAGTTACCTTATTATCCTTATTTAGCTGCTCTAAGTACAAAATAAAAGAACTAAAGCATATAAAATCCAAAGAGTAAATCTGACACAATTATGTTTTATTTTAAATTTAAACACTGTTTTGCTTCACTTTTACAAAATTACTTGGTAACTTATTTTTAAGAACACAACACAATCTTGTGCTTTGATAAGTATTACATTTAAGTTGCTCAAGTTAAATCCTCTTATACTATAGACTCTTCTTTGCCAATCAAAAGCTTTTATTTTCTCAAAAATGGCTCTATCAAAAAAGAACCCTACAAATTTTAAGTGGTGTTGGAAGTCATCAATCATGCAAACCATTGTTGAAGAAAATTGGTATTTTGATACTCACAGGTCAATACATATATTCACTTATTTGTTATGTGGTTGATGACTCTAACATCTTTAAAATTAGTTTTCTGGTACACAGCCACATTGCTAGACACAGAAACAACTTGCACAGTCCATGTAACTCCTTGTACATGTATTTAAAAGGTCCCTGCTACTCTGCCATACAAGTATATAATGATCTTTCTTTAACCCTGAAATTATTCTGTAAACTTAAAAAAATTTTAAGATTTAAAAATGAATTGAAAAAGTTCTTGCTTATGCATACTACACTACCATTTGTGAAAACTGTATCACCATGAAAGAATTCCCTGAATGAATCTAAACTTGGTGGTTGCGAGAAGAGTGTGCAAGCAATAAAAAATTAGGATTGCAGAGAGATGGCGTACACATAGGCAGAATACGGCCCTGTTGTGTTTGTTCAACAAGGTCAGTGTTGTGCCAAGTGTAGTTAGTGCAGAGTTGTCAAACAAAGTGGAAATGTTAAAGTGAGTGCCAGTACATCTCGTCAATGTCAAAGGTGGCATGTCAGCATCAAGTGAGTTCAAACGGTATAGAATGGTCTCCAAGAAGCAGGTTTATCATACTGTACCAATTCGGCTTGCACTGCAATGCATGTGTGAAAGTAGTGAACAGAAGAAGGTCAAAAGCCGCAAAGAGCATGTTCTAGACTATACAAGATAACCATGCACTGGATGACAGTCATCTTGCCTGCATGACCATAATGGACAGCACAGCTTCATCTGCAGTGCTGGCTCAACACTGGAGCACTGCAACAACTGTGAACCTGTCAGCATCAAAGATTCATCACTCTCTAATGCGGATTGGACTGGCTGCACACATGTCATTATGTTAGCATCCATTGTTCAGAAACCACAGGGTCTCCAATTACAATGGGTGTGTGAATGCCCACTGGCGTGCCAAGTAGCAAAATGCCCGCCTCGGTAGCGTGGTGGTAGCATTTCTGCCTCACGTTCAAGAGGTCCCGAGTTCGAATCTCGGTCGGGTGAGTTACCTGGATAAGGTTTTTTCTGGGGGTTTCCCTTATCCTGTAAGGCGAATGTCGGGTAACTCTAAGCTCCATGGACCCCGGACTCATTTGAGCATCATTTCATCCACTCCATTCATCGTCCGATATGACTTAACGTTGGAGGACGTAAATTACATTTAAAAAAAGTAGCAAAATGTGATCTCTTCAGACAAATCAATTCTCCTACAGTAATGATCATACACACGTTCAATGGTACTATGGTGAGTCCAATCTAAAGGCCTGAATTCTTGAGTGGTATAATGGATAAATGCCGGATGTGAATGTTTGGGGTGCCATTAGTTTCAACAACCAATATCATCTCCAACTAAATGAGGGTGCTTTGAACAGCAACCATACATGAGAGAGATTATAGAGCCTGAAGTACTTCCCCTGCTTCAGGAGAATAGCAGCTCTAATTGCAATGCTGGAAATTGCACAAAATGCTAAATATTCAGGATCAAAGGTCATGTACAGCTTTGAAAAGTTAATTCTTTGTTTACTGTCATGTACCTATTTTATAGTATTAACTTAATTGCATATTGTCACCCAATTAGCGGAAGGCATGACGGCAACAGCTGTGAGGAGACCAGAGGCAGCCGAGCCACGCCTCCCATTAGTCTCTGTCACTAACTGAGGGGTGATTAGGGAAATGTCACTCGTCCCTGGACGTTTCTCTCCCCTTCTCCTATCATCTGGAACCTTCGCGTGGAAACTAGAGAAGTCGAGAAGACGGCGAGATGCCTATAAAAAGGGCTGCAGCGAGTGGAGTCAGTCAGTGCTTGACGTGCTAGCGAAGGAGCGCCGTGTTAATGAACGAGAAGACTGTGCAACGGAAGACTTTACGTAATTGTGTACGTGCATCGGAACGGTAACGGACGAACTGGTGAATCGTAATTGTGTGCATTATGTAATTTTGTGTAATTGGCAAGTGTTCAACTGTAAGTCGGTGAAAATAAAGAACATTGTTGAGTTTGTGTAATTGGACTTTTTATTTCACGAACCCACAAAGTCACAATATGTTACCTTTTGGTGTTGCAATTTTCATAAACAGTAGTGCATTTACAACATAAAGGAATATTACAATATAGCTTCTTTATCCCCCACTGTTAACCTTCCTCTACTGTTATTTGTGCTTAAGTGTTGCGGGTTGGGTAGAGAAAAAATTTACAAATATTACATGGTTGTATGACAGGCAATGTCATGAGCCTAGCTCATTCTAGGATTAAAGGAACAAGATAAGATACAATACAATACAGTAACAAAAAGTTTTAAAATGCAATATAAAAAGTGTCTCTTATTATTGCAGTTTAAAATAACATTTTCACACTTATGCATTAAAATAATTTGCTTGGTGTCACTGCAGACAAACTTTGCTGACACTGAATGTTCCTTGTATACACAATACTAACACAAATTACACTGGTGATTTGTGAATCTAGTTTACTTTGTAGAAGAGTAAATATATCTTGGTTTTGCTCATTGATGTCTTGCTTCCACATTTGTTGGTGTTGTTGCTCCTGTAACATTCAAATTCATAAGTGAAGCATATCTCAGCAAGTGAAACTTGCTAAAAATCTTGGCCAATTCAGCAAAGAAATTTCTCCATTCGTTTTGAATAAAATCTGTCCACTATTTTAGCAACATTCAGTTGTCCAGTGAAAATAGTCATGCTTTAACTGTTAATGATCCTTGAAAGTAAATATTCAAACTGCAATCTGTCCACCCAGCGTTTGGACATTGTAATATATCCCTGCTTTGAGTCCAGGCTGTACCACGAGTTATTCAAGCCTGATTCAACTTTCCATCTTAGTGCATGCATGATTAGTCTGAAAAAATGTTTTTTTTTACTATGATTTTTTGCCACTCCAGTTGCAGCATATGCAGAGTGGAGATGAGCAGAACACAAAGAACCTATCACATACAGTCATAAGCCATACACAGTCATCTTTGAGATAACTGTAAACAAACTTTAACAATATTTTATAACTATGCATAACCACTTTAAGACATATTCTGGTACACTTCGCTTCTGTAAATGCATTTTTATTACTGAAAGCAAGGCAAGTATCAGTATGGTTTTATGACTATATCTGTCTGAAAGTCTGTGGAATACACAAAGTTGCTTGGATGATCATATTACTGGTGTATGCATATTTTACATAATTCAGTGTGAAAAATGTGTGATACTTTCATATAATACACTACTGTTTGTGATAACTGCAACATCTTGAAGGAGTTTTCCAAATGAATCCAAATTTGATGGATGTGTAGAACAGTGTGTGAGCAGTAGGATAGCAGAGAGACTACAGAGAGATGGGGTGCATGTAAACTGAGCAGGTCCCTGTCATAATAAGACCTGAAGCTTTCCTGGCGACGAATATGCTCAATTTCTTCTCGGACAGCAAGCCAGGTGAAGAGACGATTAGAAATTGACGTTTCAGGAGTGTACATCTCTCCCATCATCAGGATATTTATTAAATGTTATAACCACAAATGAAACACTGGATATAACACAAATATAAACACAGACAAAACACCATCAAAATTCGCATTACTGAACAAAAGACTTTTCAGTAAATTAAATGCCAGGTCAGCAGATGGCATGAGTACAGAAAATTAATTGGGTCAAAGAAACGTAACTACTTAACTTGATTATCAAGCTGTATTGATCTGTGCTTCTTAAATCAACGGATTTGCTACCTGAGAAGTCTGGGCTGGCAGAACATTGTTTTAATAATGACCATAGAGCCAATTTTCGGGAGACGACCATCTTGGCAATATGCAACAGTTACTGGGAGCAGAGAATTAAGGAGGCTTTTGCCATTTCCTCTGAAAGGAGCACGCTTAATCGTGATGCTGGATGTCAGTTCAACTCCTCTTGGAAACTGGACTTAAAAATGGAAATCTGTCGATTTAATAAGCACAGATCAATACAGCTTGATAATCAAGTTAAGTAGTTATGTTTCTTTGACCCAATTAATTTTCTACACTCACGCCATCTCCTGACCTGGCATTTAATTTACTGAAAACAGTCTGTTGTTCAGTAATGCAAATTTTAATAGAGTTTTGTCTTTGTTTATATTTGTGTTATATCCAGTGTTTCATTTGTGATTATAACATTTAATGAATATCCTGATGATGGGAGAGATGCACACTCCCGAAACGTCGATTTCTAATCGTCTTTTCACCAGGCTTGCTGCTCGAAAAGAAACTGAGGCCCATGTCATGTTTGTTTGACAAGGTTAAGTGTTCTGCCAAGTGTATTCAGCGCAGAGCTGTTGAACAAGATGGAAATAAAGTGAGTGCCAGTACGCCTTGTCAATATCAAAGGGAGCCATATCAGCATGTGAGTAAGTTTGAACAGGACAATATGATTGGTTTCCATGGAGCGTGTTTTGTCATACCATGACTTTTCAGCCTGTACAGGACATGCTGCTGTGAACCTGTCTACATCAATTATTCGCTGCAGTCTGCTGTGGATTGGATTGGTTACACACATCCCATTATTATATCTGCCTTCATTATCTAGAAATCACAACCAATTCTGACTGCAATGGGCATGTAATCACTGTCACAAAAGTGCTGAGTAACAAAATTTTCTCTTTACGGTTGAGTCTCACTTCAACCCGTCCAACAGTAATGGCTGCATCCATGTTTGATGATACCATAGTGAGAGCAATCTGGAGGCCTGTAATGTTGAGTGGCATAGCAAACAAACAACAAACGTGATGGTTTGGAGCACCATTAATTGCAACAATCGATCTTGCTTCCTACTAATTGAGAGCATTTTGAACAGCAACCAGTACCTCGGGGAGATGGTGGAGCCTGAGCTACCCTATGGAGATGCCTAAAACATTTCCACAGGGCAAATTTCAACAGGACAATGCCTGGCCACATATTATAATATTACTAACTTCAAAAGGTATTATAGAAGTTTGAAATAACAATAAGTTGTCCGTATTTGTAATATTCAGGTTGTATTTCTTGCACATGTGAAATGCTTTTGAGCTATGTAAGTGAACATTTTTAAATTGGTAGTTACTGCATCCAATAAACTAAAAATGTTGGGATAAAAATGTTGACATCAGACTGGAGCTCGAACTGCGAAATCTTGGTCCCCTTGATACAGTCTGCATTTTACCACTGAGCTATGAGAGCTGCAATTTAGGTGCCGCTTATTTACAAGTGCAGAGTTGGTTCTGTCAAAATCATTATTCCATATATTTTCCATTTTCTTTGATATTCTGCAATACCATGTAGAGACAGCTTAGCCACAAGAGCACAATTGTAAATTATTTTGTTACAGCATCTTAACAAAGTAAACAATTTGGAGATAAAAGGTAGCCTAGATGGTAGGGTTCACCCTCATGCCACAGCTTGCATTTTGCCACTGAGCTACGAGAGCAGTTTATGGAACGTACCTTACACACAACATAGATATTGGTTCTGTTACAATCACAATTCCAAGGGTTTTCCATTTTCTTACAGTCTTCAATGTCACATAGTTAATAGCTGAGCTGCAAGAGAATTGCTAACTTGATATATGATACTTAGTCAATCTTTCATCATATTGGGTTAATATATAGGCTTGGAAATCTTTGAAGTGAGTAACAAGTTAAAATGGTGATGACCACAACCTATACATCTACAAACATGGCCAATTTAATTTTCATACCCTCTAGTAATGGAACACACCTGAATGATATTGACCTGCAGAAAGTGTATATTTACTTTCTTGAAAGACAGTAAGTACCATGATAACAGTTTCTTTAGAGCACTGTCAAACCACTCACTCTCCTGCCAAACTGGCTAGACATTTTTCCACTTCTACTTTTAACTCATTCACATTTATGAAACACCTTCTCCAAGATATCACTTCAGCTGCAGAAACAGATAATAATCACTTGGTGCAAGCTCAGGAGAGTACATTGGATAGCTGAAACTAACCCATCAAACTGCTCACATAGGGCTTGAATTTCATAAGCAGCATGCAGGCAAATGTTACAGTGGGAAAAGAAAAATGTTCTTATGCATGATTGGAGGAATTTAGTAACAGTGACGTCAAAATTAATTGAAAAAAACTATTTGTAGTTGGTTTTTTAATACTTCGTCATTTAGATTTTATGTTTTTGAGGGACTTCACTTACATGGCTTCTGAAACTAGTCCCTCAAAAATATAAAATATAAGTGACAAAGTATTAAAACAAACCAACTACAAGTAGTTTTTACAATTAAAAAAAGTTCTCCTCAACTTTCACCTCCTTTTCTTTTTAATCGCCCTTCTGAGTTTTCTCAGCACCTTGCAATAAAAGGTAGCTGCCATCGTCCCATGGGCTAGGTAAATGATTAGCAATACACCCTTTAAAGATCATTGCCATGACCTTGACATTCATTAAACAATTTTCACCTGTTTTGGTGATAGCTCATTCTTTCCTTTCCACATCATACCATACTGTCTTTTGGATTTTGGAAAGCAATTGTGGATCCATGTCTCTAGCCTCGTTACTATTTGGTTGAACAAGCCATCTCCCTCAAAAAACTGAAAAAATTGCATTGCAGCATCAACTGTCTGTTCATTGTGTGTTCTGAAAGCGCACGAGGAATGCACCTTACACACACTTTTGATAGATGCAGATCCCCAAAAATAATCCGTGAAGTGTTACACAGCTTATTTCAACATTAGAAGGAAGATAAATTAGAATTTCATCAAGCTTAAGGCACTGATTGGTGTTGTGACCCCTCAAACCTCATCAACAATATCTTGAGTATGGAAAGTGGAAGGTTAGCTGTTTCATTGCTCATCCCTTCAATGAATGACTGATGCCAACAAGAAACTATTAGTCTTGACATACTGCCTTTACCATACACACTGAATTACTAACAATAAATTTTAGAGGAACTTTTATTTTTTGCCATAAAAATGGATAGCAGTGTGAACTTTGCAATCGGTGGTAGGAGTACCCATTGTTATTGGCATTTTAATGTCCAAGTAATAAAAGTAGGCACCCAGGAATGAAGTGGAAAAAATTTTACAGTGCTACCAATACACCCAGACAAAAGTTCCCTGTTACTCCTGGACCTGATAAATCATACAGTGACACCAATCTGATGTGTGTGTAGTGTTTAACACCTGCTTTTACTCCATATGGCATCACAGGCAGTGACTGATGATACATGAGATGAAGATGGAGCACCGGTGGAATGAGATGGTGAGGGAAACTGGACATCCTGGAGAAAACCCGGCTCAGTGCCGCAATGTCCACAAAAATCTCACTTTGCAGTTGCCTGGGATCGAATCCAGACTGCCTTGGTAAGAGAATACCAAGCCAGTTGGACAGTATATTGTCGCGAACCCATATCTACGATCGCGCCACTTGTTTACACAAAAGGAACTGATAGGCGGGCAGTGTGAAAACCAAGAGCCGGCAGACGAAGACAACATGCAGATAAAGTTCTGTCAAAACAAACAAACTGAGATAAATGGAAATTTCTAGTTACTTCTTGACTGATAGAGACTGTTCAGGTTCTGGTTTATTTTCGAATAATCTAGAAATTATCAGTGAAGTATTTAAAGAGGCGACGAGTAGCCAAGAGGCGAGTTGCAAGTTGTGAAACAAGAGTTGTTGTTATTGTGAGACACGTAACAAGAATGAGTGAGTCATGAGAGGTAAGCAGAGAACAGCTGAGAGTGTTGTAAACTGTGTTGTGATATGTGATATAATTTTGCTGCTACGGAGTGTATTTCTACACAAATAAAGAACATTTAGAATTTCAGCAAATTGGACTTTTAATTCTACGAACCCACAAAGTCACAATATCAACAGAATACAGTGAAGAGTATATCTACTTAGAACAAATGATTAGCATGTCAGGGACCAGAGAAAGGCAGATTAGGATTACTATGAAGAGTATGTGGCATTGAAACCTGTGATTTATTCTATCTAAACCCCCCATTGGGCATCGCCAGGAGGAAGGATGAGGCGAGAGGAGGCTGAGGGCAGCCAATAGGAGTCATGGCAGCACTGAGACACCCACCGACACTTCTACCCTGAAAGAGACCACCAGATCAGAGATGATGTGAAATGATGATGGAGATGAAATGGAGGGACAGGAAATTTGAGGGATGTAATTAACCTACCCAGCATTCACCTGGCAACTAAAGAAAACCCTAAAAAAATCCATGGGGCATGTAGGTCGGCCATGGAAATCGAACCTGGGCCTCCCGAATGCGGGCCACAGACAAAACCGCCTGAGCTAACCCGCTCGGTGACAGGGAGATTCAAGAAGGATAAAACTTCATTGGGACAAACTTTGGAGCCTGAAATTTGTGCTTCTTGAAAAATCTCTGAACCTAAAATAAGATTTGAAATACTGCAGACCTGCATCAACCTGCATCATTACAGCTCTTAATTACAGAAGTCAGACAAGGACGCTAAGAAAGGGACAAACAAAATACAAGTGCGCCAATGTAAAATGGAGAGAAGAGTATTGGGCAACAAAATCAGCGACAAGGGTGAGTGAGTGTGTATGTGTGTGTGTGTTTTTATTATTTTTGTTTTTATTTTTTCCTTTATTCATCCACATGTTTCATTACATTTGTAATATTACATGTTCTGGTTTGCTTTGCTTTCAGATTGATTGTTCATATTAACTGACGTATTGAAATTACTGTGTTTTCAGATTCTGTTCACACAGTCACTATAGTCTTTTACAATTAATTTACTTATTTAGTTATTCAGCACTTTCTAGATTGATTGTGTTGACATATTCACTACAGTCCCATAGATATTGTCCAAGTGCTGATTTATGTACTGGCGACTTCCCTCCTTTCTTGTTTATTTGCATCCTTAGTTTTTCCCTGTGATCCTTCCATGTGATGCAGTCATACAGGATGTGATCTGTGGTTTCGTCTAATCAGTTGCAGGTGAATGTAGCATCATCAATTATGTTGAATCTCTTGTAATAGGCTTTAAGCCTTCCATGTCCTGTTAAAATGGTAGTGAGGTTAGTTGATATGTTAAGTCTTCATTCTAATAGTTTTGCTGGTGTAGGAAAATTTTGTTTTGTCTCTTATCCTTTTGATGTGTTTTGCCATTCTGTTTCCCATTTTTTGAGTGTTTCTTCTCGTTTTTTTTTTTTTTTTTTTTTTTTTTTTTGATGGCACTTTTTGGGATTCGGTTGTAGTTTTCTATATTATCATTTATTGTTGCTCGTTTCGCAAGTTTATCTGCAAGTTCATTTCCTTCTATTCCTATATGGGCTTTTACCCATCCTATTCTTATTATCCATTCTTGTTTAGTTAATTGTTGTAGTTTTTCTCTTGCAGCTTCTATCAGTTGGTTATGACTTTTACTATTGTGTAATGATTGCAGTGTAATTTTGCTGTCTGTATATATTGCTGCTGTTTTCAAGTTAGTTTGTGTTATTCCCAAATTATCTATTTCTTCAAGTGCCTTTAAGATTGCAAGTTGTTCTGCTTGATTATTTGAGCAGTTTTTATTTAGTTTATACTGCAGTTGTTTAGTTAATTCTTTGTTTTCGTAAATTACCGCTCCAGAACCTACCCCTTGATCTGTTTTGCTTCCATCAGTGTAAACTTCAATGTTATATTTATTAATTTTTAGATGAGTCGTATTTATTACACATGTTATAGTTTTCATTTTCATTTGCTTCTTTTATTTCTGGAATGTCTGATGGATGTGGCCATTTCTTTTAACTTAATGCTGTGTCTATTTCCCAGTCTGTGTTCTGTTTTGTTACTTTATACTCTTGGGCAATCTCCTGGATTTTAAGTATAATAGGTGTCAGTCCTGTTATTATACAGAGGGCTTCCGTGGATGTTGTTCTGAAAGCTTTAGCTATTTTGATGTTCGCTAGCCTTTGTACTCTAATGTACTTGATACAATTATATTTCCTATTTAATGCATTTATAAAAACTGGTGCTGCATAGGACAATAAAGGTAATATTGCACCCTTGTAAATAGTTCTTAGGGCTTCGTGTGTGAGTCCCCAGTTAAGTTTTGCTGCTTTAGATAGTGCATGTATCAGTTTTGTGGTTCTCTCTGTAACATATTGGATATGTTGATCGAAGTTAAAGTTTCTGTCAAATATTATTCCCAGGTACTTAAGGGATGCAACTTGTCCTTTTTCCTCGTTATTTAAGAAGATGCTTATATTTTTCTCTTCTCTTTTCTTTCGTGTTATTAAAAGAGCTTTTGATTTTTGTTGACTGAACTTTAGTTTATTGTCCCTAGCCCTAGCTTCAACCTTTATTAATTCTATGTTGGCATAATTTTCTGCTTCTAAGGTGCTTCTTCCTTTCACTATTAGTATCAGATCGTCAGCAAATGCAATAACTTTTGTGTGAGTTGTGTATTGTAAGCCACTGAGAGAGTTGTATTGCAAGTTCCAGTATCCTGGCCCACAACATGGTCCTTGAGGTCAGCCTTTGCTTACTGGTTTCTCTATTCTGATGTTATTGACAGTCAGGGATGCGGTTCTCTGGCTGAAGTAACTCTTTGTAAGGTTATACAGGTTGCTGGGAAATTTGTATTCTCTGAGGCTCTTAAGTATACTTGGCCACCAAGCTGCATCAAAGGCTCCTTGAACGTCTAGACTAATTAGTATAGTACTCTCACCTCTCTCCAATTTTCCTGTATATATTCTTTAACCTTAAGCGCAACATCTACTGTACTTCTTTGTGGTGTGAAGCCATATTGGTGTTCGTTCATGTATTGGTGTGAATTGACATGATGCATGATTCGATCGATAAGTTTTTCCAGAATTTTCCCTCCTGTATTCAGCAGACTGATGGGGCGAAATTTTGTGACCTCGGCGCTTCCATCTTTTCCTGGTTTGACAATAGGTATAAGGATAGCCTTTTTTCTATTGTTTTGGGAAGCAGCTTGTTGTTAAGCAGCTCTTATACATGGCTGTAATATATTTTGGGAATATTTCAAATACTTTTAACAGGATTGAACTCATTATTCCATCTTCCCCTGGTGTTTTATTTGGGTCCATCCTCTTTAGATGATTTTCTACTTCCTGTTGAGTGAATTGTAGATCATTGTATGTGTCTGTAGGGGTGTTGTTTTCAATTCTTATAGATCTATGGTACTCAGTTTCCTAAGCATCTAAAATTGTCTTGGCTTCTGGCATGTCTCCGCCATCTCGAAACAAAGGGCGAATGTTACCAATCAAACCTTGCTATAACTGGTACAGGCTTGAACTGCAGTCATGATAGAGTGGTGGTGCCATTTACCGACCAACTCAAACAGTTGTTCCTTATATTGGGACATTTCCATGCATCTGACTGTACATTCTATTTTAATTACAGTTGTAAATTATTGAACTCATTTTTTGCATACTGTGATTTATTTCTTCAACAATTTTCCTAATGAAATGATAAAATTGAAATATTTAAATTTTACTCTGGTGGGCTGTGCCTCATATCAAATGCAAGACTATTTCTTTATGTATAGCAATAATACAAAGAGGAGTATATGGTTCTGCTTTCCTGGAAAAAATTATTAACAAATATATAAAAAATTTTCATGCATGCACTTTCAATGGAGGAATGTCTATTGCATGCAACACTTAGATGTGAAGCAGGGCTTACTTTACAATTCCTTTCTTGGAAGTGTTGAAAACAGTGTTGTTATAATAAATTACATTTAAAGGGAGTCGATTAATGACACTAAACAACACTTACTTTTAAATTTTTCCGGAACATGTTTGAGAGACTTTGCCTCCATCCTCAACCGGCCATCAACTGGTTCTCATTGGTGTAGTTGACGATATTTTGTCATAGGTCTCCTCTGGTGGCGGTTCGAGGAATTTGCTGAACAAATCTTTCTGGGGGATGTCAAAATTGAATACTTTGTTTCTATTTTTTGAAATGAAGATTTGTTCCCAACAAATGAAGATTTCAAAGTATAAACTTGAAAGAAGCGTAGGGACAGTGAAGCAAAAATTAGCACAAAAGTGAATCGAGAGGATATTGACACATTGCTTCACTCACACTCACTTTTGTCCAAATGAAGATTTGTTGAACTATCCACATGGGGACAAATCTTCATTTCAAAAGATAGGAACAAAGTATTCAATTTCGATATCCCCCAGAAAGATTTGTCCAGCAAGTTCCTTGAACTGCCACCAGAGGAGACCTATGACAAAATATTGTCAACTACACCAATGAGAACCAGGAGATGGCCGGTTGAGGATGGAGGCAAAGTCTCTGAAACATCTCAAAAACTATTTGTAGTTGGTTTATTGATACTCGTCACTTAGTTGTTTATATTAATGAGAGACTAGTTTCAAAGGCATTCGCCTCCATTTTCAATCTCTTTCCATGTTCCGGAAAAATTTAAAAGTAAGTGTTGTTTAGTGTCATTAATCGACTCCCTTTAAATTTAATTTAAGGGCTTACTTTGTTGTTTTGTAAAGTAGAATTTGGGTGATGCATTCATTCTCCTTTTCAAATACTTTGTGCAATATTAAAAAATATGTGCATATATTTTTTGTAGAGTGCTGGTATGAGTTATCTCTGGAATCTTACTTGCTATGTTGCTGTAGGTATAAAATAGTAGAACAAACATTTTGAACACTCTTCTTGAGGAATACTTATATATCTGAATTTCATGAAAATAAATACAAATGAATGAAATGTTTGAACTCTGATGTTTAGATAAGCTTTCATTTTTCCACAACAAAAGTCTTTAACTGTAATCTTAGTAATACCTCACTAATATTTGCCTTTCCTAGACACAAGCTGAACATAACCTAAGGAATATTCTGAACGTTCTTTTTAAGAAATTCTTAAATAGTTGAAATACTGAAATATAACTACAAAATGTTCAGGTAGTTCAGCAAACTTCTGTCTGATACTGTTAAGACGCTTGGAATATCATGCACTAAGAATAGTTCTGAAGTAAAATCCTTTTGAGTGAGTGAATATGGGCTTGTCGACATTAGGTCATTCGTGCTCGCAATCCTTAGATGGCACTTTTCTTTTTTGTGTGTAGTTTAGGTCCTCCAACGTTAAGTCATATCGGACGATGAATGGAATAGGTGAAATGGTGCTCAAATGAGCCCAGGGTCCATAGAGCTTAGAGTTACCCAACATCTGTCTTTCAGGATAAGGGAAAACCTTGGAAAAGACCTTATCCAGGTAACTCACCTTGACCGAGATTCAAACTCAGGACCTCTTGAACGTGAGGCAGACATGCTACCATCTACGCTACCGAGGCGGGCACATGTTATTTCATACAAGTACTTCGATCTGTTTGGTTGTCATAGTGCTGCAAAATAATTAGTATTAAGAGATATGCCATCTGAAATTAAAAGTTAGATTCCAGTTTGGAGCATTCTTTACCACAGTTTTTTGTAATAATGAACTGAGCGGTAGATTTTAATGTGGCTATTCTTCCATTTCTGATTATGAATATCCAAGACTTACAGATATATTAATTCACATCGAAAAAAGTCACAATGCCATGTTAGTTGACAGCGCACAAGCTAGGTGACATTGCCTAGATCTCATTAGATCACATCTGGAACATTTTCATTAGCATTTGAATATGAGTAGCTTGACATACAAGTGATTGTTGTCCATGGGACAGAGCTATGTGAAAGATGCAATACGTACTAAATGTTGGGAGAAGGGGAGGAAAAAAGACCGGGGGGTGGTAAGGGTTAGAAATCTGGTGTTTTATTTTCACTTCGAAATCAACCCTTGTAAAATCTAAGTATTTAACTTTCTCACCTTAAACACGCAGGATTTCAAGGGCTTTGTTATAACAAATTGCTATCCAATCTGGCTGTGTGGCTCCCCATTGAATCTGATTTATTTCTCCCTCTGCAGCTGTGTATGCTAAAATTGGATCTTCAATGGCCCTGGGCATTTGCTGAATATCCCATATTAGAGCTTGGTGATCATCTCCTAAAAGTAAAACATATATAATCTTGAGTAAGAGTAGCAAGTTAACATCTTACAGAGGCTGCAAGTATGGTTTAACTAGTTACAAAAACAGAAAATGTACCAAGAAACAAACAGATATTATACTACACTGTACAGTTAAAAAGTGTGCCAGTACATAGATAATAGTTATAAAGTTTTTTTTCTTTCTTAAGAAAGTAAAACATTGTATTTCTGTCCTTTTTGCTTTCCTGAACAATTTAATGAATAATTTAACCCTCATTTAAGCATACAAAATATGTAGTAGACTCAGCTGCTGTTTCTTAAGTTATCACTATTTTTTGAGGTTAGATGGGTATTTAATTTTAGGTAACATAACTACCAGCAGAATATGTAGGTATCATTGAATTTCAAATTAAATGCAAAATTAAGTTTTAGTAAAGAAAATATCTTCAATACGGAAATATGCATTTAAGTTAACAATGAGTGAAATTAGGATTGACAGTAACCATTCAACCATTAGAATATTGAACAGTATGCATTATTTTGATAAAAAGATATTGTTTATAAAGGATCAAAGAGCATCCTATCTGAACTTAAATAAAATACATTCTATAAATGATAGAGGTTTATTTCTTTTTTTATTTTGGAGCATGTGATTAATTGTGGAAGAGAACATCACTTAAGTGACCGCCGCAACTTTGTTGGGTTGCGCATATATAGTTGACCCAATTTTCAATGACAAATAATGTAAATTAGGTCCGACTAAACAAATAATATGCATGATGTTATTCATAAGTTTATTTACTGTTTCTGGTTTGTTGGCATGAACTCGAGATTTAACAATCTCCACAAGAATTAATCCAACAGTGTTAAATCACATGAGCTCGGGGACCAGTTAACATTACCACCATGAAAATGATGAAACCACTCAATTTCTCCTTCAAAAGATCGACTGCTTCAAGAGCACTATGACATGTAGCACCATTTTGCTGGGGCCAGATGTTTATGATATCCATACCAACCAATTGAGGCCAAAAATAGTCCCTTATAAGAGCCCGGTATCTTTCTCCATTGACAGAGCTTCTCCAACTTGGTCTTGGATACTAAATTTTCACAATTTCTATGCGTTGCTGAATGCTGAAACATTCTATGGCTATTTGTTAATAACTGTAACCAATGTAAAAAACAACTGCTGTAACTCAATAACAATGGCAGCTATCACATTTTAAGATAGGACTCTCTTGTTGAAAGACCGTTTAGATCATTCCTTTATGCCCTATAATATTGGGTTGTCTCATAATTTCGTTCGATTCTTGTTACGTATTTACAACTAAGAACTCCTGAGAACACTGCATGCCCCCATTACTTTTACGTCAAAGAAGTTGCCTAACAATATGTAGTTTGTGTACAAATACAATAACTGAAAAGAATGCTATGAACACAAACCATAGCGACCTCACGGCCAAAGGTAAATAGGTCAACTTATGTAAGAATTGGTAACCAAACTTCAGTATGAGTTTATGGATGCAACAGTGTGGAGTTGTAACTTGTGAATGTTAATATGGAAGGCAAGAAGGAACATTTTCGACATTTAATGCTGTTTTATTACCGTAAAGGTAAAACCGCCTCACAAACACAACGGAAAATTTGTGCTGTTTACGGAGAAGATGCAGTGACGAATCGGGCATGTCAAAAATGGTTTACTCGATTTCGAGCTGGGAGCTTCTCTGTGAAAGACAAACCTCGTTCTGGACAACCTGTGGTTACAGATGAGGAAAGGATAAAGGACATGATTACAAACAACCCCAGAATAACAACTTGGGAGGTAGGTCAGGAGCTAAACTTATTTCATGCAACGGTAGCCAGGCACCTAAAGAAACTTGGTTACATAAATCTTCAGGATGTATGGGTTCCACACGAACTGAGTGAACAAAATTTAGTTCAGCACGTTTCCATCTGTGACGCATTGATGAGACGCAATGAAACTGCCCCTTTTCTGAAACAGCTGGTTACAGGAGACGAAAAGTGGATTGTGTACAACAACATCTGAAAGAGAAAGTCATGGCGTAAGAAAGGGGAACCACCACTCTCAATTCCTAAACCAGTGCTTCATCCTGAGAAGATTATGCTGTGCATTTGGTGGGACTGGAAAGGAATTATTTATTACGAATTTCTTCCTCCTGGGGAGACCATCAATTCAGAGAAATACTGTTCTCAGTTGGATCGTCTGAAGGTTGCCCTAGAAGAGAAAAGGCCAGAGTTAGCATCTAATGGTGGAGTCGTCTTTCATCAAGACAATGCCAAACCACACACTTCTATGGTAACTCGTCAGAAATTACGAGATTTTGACTAGGATGTATTACCTCATCTGCCTTATTCTCCAGACATTGCCCCATCCGACTATCATTTATTCTGATCCCTGCAAAACTTCCTTAATGGCAAACGCCTTACTTCCTTGGAGGATTGCAGAATCGCTGTAGAAGAGTTCGTCAACCAGAAAACTGCAAGATTTTGGAAAAATGGTATTGATAAGCTTCCTGAGAAATGGAGATATGTTATTGATAATAATGGTGCATAATGCACAAAATAAAGTTTGTTTTGAAAAGTTCATTGCCTTGTTTACTTTCGATGACCTTGCGTATGTTAACAGATTACGCCTAGATAATTAGGCAACTTCGTTGCCGTAGTTGTAATGTGGGCATACAGTGAAGGCGTTCTTTGTTGTAAACACGTAACAAGAATCGAACGAATTTATGAGACAAACCAATATATAAGCATATCTTATAGCTTTCCATGACTGAATCTAAATGTTTTATGTGAATGTGCAATTTAATGTGCCTCCCTCTTTATGCAGCAAATATCAGTAATGCACTACTGTTGCGATTTATTTAGTTCCTATATTCTTATCACTTCATGTGGAGATCACTCCTATCGTTTGGGAATTACTCATACACTTGTTTGAGTTAATATGTGATTTTAACTGTAAAGTGAATGAAACTGCATTATGTGTTTCAGATAGTGACTTGACTATTAAGATGTGATTATCATCACTTGTGGCACTGTAAGAAAAGTACCCATACAGGGTGGAAGGGTTATATATAGATGTCCATCTGTAAACTATGAATACTGAACATTTATTTATCCTGTAGATTATATATATATATATATATATATATATATATATATATATATATATAATCTACAGGATAAATAAATGTATATATAAAATTGAATCGAGAATATATTGACACATTGCTTCACTCACACTGTTTATTCACAGGACATGTTTCAAGAGCTCTTGCTCCTATCCTCAGCTGATACTCGATTAGTGAAAGTTGTAGTGGTTTCTTCTTTCTCCGTATTGTCAATAGATGGCGTGATGTACTTGTCAAAGATGTCCGGTGGTGGAGTTTCAAAATTCATGACTCTATGACGATTTTTGTTAATGAAGATTTTTTCCCATACGGAAAGGTCTATGGGGTGACTAACGTATTTTATTAGACAAGTACATCACGCCATCTATTGACAATACGGAGAAAGAAGAAACCACTACAACTTTCACTAATCGAGTATCAGCTGAGGATAGGAGCAAGAGCTCTTGAAACATGTCCTGTGAATAAACAGTGTGAGTGAAGCAATGTGTCAATATATTCTCGATTCAATTTTGTATTAATTTGTGCTTCACTGTCCCTACGCTTCTTTCAAGTTTATACTTTAAATGTATATATATATAATATAGGACATACCAGAAATATAACATTTACATCATCTTTATAAGTTTCATTTCAATATGGAATAAGTATATAAGACATCTGACCTAAAAAACAGTAACACAAGAAATAGTGCATATTACTTCAATTTATCTCTAAAAACCTTTTAAATGCTATTTTGAATAAGTAAAATTACAATAATCCTGTGCACTGAATGTTATAAACCATCCCAAGTATGCAAAATATTGCATTTTTATTGTGAGTAGGGTATTCTGATAACAATTAACAATTGAGTTAAAATTAAAGTAATGTACATATACCTCCAAACACTTATAATTCATATCAAAATTTAACTGTATTGAAGCACCACAGTGAAGCGAAACAATTATTACATTATAGATGAGTCATATTTATTACACATAGTTTGCGAAACATGTCCTCAATATAGGTATGTAAGTGAAGCTGATATGTAATAAATGCGACTCATCTATAATTTAATACTTATAACTCAGTTAATCTTGCTACTTTATTTCCAAGACTTAATTCACTTGCAGTTTTACACAAATTATATTTTATATTACCAGTCAGCTGAGATAATAGTTTACAATAGTTTCTACTTTTCCTATTGACCATACATATCCACTTACTTTTGGCTTTGTAAAGAAACTGACCTAGTTTATTATAATATTCCTTGAACATCACATTAATTGTAGTTCTCTGGTTTATTTGATATCCTTTAACCACCATTTGATTATGGTATTTGATAAGGCTTTTTCAAGGTTATACTTACACAATTTAAATGTTACACATACTTACTTTACTATCTACTCTATGACAGATAAACTCTTTTGCTGAATAAAATGCATGTTGTAACAGAAAGGCTTTATTCTCTCTATTAAACTGTTTTATATCTGGTATGCCGTTTAGTTTAACTGGTAAATTATTAAAGAATTTGATGCCTATATTTGCGAGATTGCATTTTAGAATACCTGTCCTGCACATCTGAACAAGGAGATAATTTTTCTTCAGGTGTTACGGGCGTGAATACCAAAATTTGTATCTATTTTTCTTTGCTGCCTTGTGAAATAGTCCAGTACTTCTCCTATAATAAAATGCATTCAAAGGGACAATAAAGTTAGCATAACCCTTGGTCTATTTCCAAATATAGTTTGTGTGAATTTTTAATGCAATGTTCCACAACAGAAGCACATACCACACTGCCTGCGGTGAGAGACTAGATTAAACTAGACTACACTAGAATAGAGTTTATTGTACATTATGCTGTTTCACAACCAAGAATGCAAATAGTTTATCACATTACAATTTTCAAACTTTATAAAATTATTTACAATATAGTTACTATTGTTATAAATTTACACAATGAACTTAATTAGAAGTTTACATGCTCAAGTTGTTCTCGGGAAGCAAGCCAGGTGAAAAGACGATTAGAAATCAAAGTTTTGGGAGTGTGCATCTCTCCCATCATCACAATATTTATTAAATGTTATAACCACAAATGAATCACTGGATATGACACAAATATAAACAAAAACAAAACACTATTAAAATTTGCATTAATGAAGAAAAGATTGTTTTCAGTAAATTAAATGCCAGGTCAGCATATGGCATGAGTATAGAAAATTAATTGGTTCAAAGAACTATTTGATCCTTGTGTGATCCTAGTACTGACATGACTTTCAACATTTAAAATATTCGTATGACTAATGTAGGCAGCTCTAATATCCTCTAATATACTACTAATATAAAGTACCCTTTTTGCCATTTAGAAACTACTATAATTTATAGGATGATCTCAGTTTAAATTTTGATTGAGATAAAGGCCTAAGAATTTTACATACTTATTTTTGAGATTTAAATTAAAAAGGATTTGTTCAATTGTTTGCTTATTAAGTTACAATGAATTTCCTTTGAACCACTTTTCAGCCATTTTTATCATACTACATGTGCATCAGTGTTCAAAACTATATCTTTACTCTTGTTTGAACTTATTAGTGTTGTATCATTGGTGTATATTATATTGCATGGGATATATTTTGGAAAGTCATTTGTGTAAATTATGAATAAGAATGGACCTAAAACTGAGCCTTGTGGAACTCTTGATTCAATAGGCAAGAATTTTAATATTTCATTATTAATGATTACTGCGTGATATCTATACTGAGGTACGCATTTCTCAAATTTATTACAATATTTGTTAGTCCATAAAGTGTTTAGCTTTAATATCATGTCTTGTGTGATACAGTGTCAAAAGCTTTTTTGTCTATCACTGAGGTACTACAAAGTATTCATATATGTAGTTAATTAACTTCTCAATGGCTTTTATGATAGAAAGACATGGTATGGTACCTGTCAAATAAATAAATAAGTAAATAAATTTATAAATAAATAAAAACCAGTAATGCTTAGAGAAATAAGAAGCAAATATAAAATATTTGTGCTTTAAACACATCTAAAGAGTGGTTTACCGGGAGAAACACGAGTCAGTTGGAGAATTTAATGTCATGTTGGCACATTGGCCATAGTAGCTCAAATGGTTAGAGCGGCTGGACGGAAACCAGAAGATCCGTGGTTCAAATCCCGGCTATGGCCTTGAATTTTTCAGTCTGGCTCTACACTTTCATAGTGTGTTCTACACACGGCTAGTGTTAAAGAACAATTAATTTCCATTAACTGTACCTTTCATAGTGCGTCCTACACACGGCTAGTGTAAGAGAACAATTAATTTCCATTAATTGTACCTAACAGTGGTCTGAACTATAAAGCCCGGGCCTCAAAAATACTTACAGCATAGTGTCGCCATTAAGGTAGTTGTCTCATGTGTTTATGAGAACTCCTAGTGGTTTACCGGGAGAAACACAAGTCAGTTGGAGACTTTAATGTCATGTTGGCACGTTGGCCATAGTAGCTCAAATGGTTAGAGCGACTGGACAGAAACCAGAAGATCCGTGGTTCAAATACCGGCTATGGCATTGAATTTTTCAGTCTGGCTCTACACTTTCATAGTGCGTCGTACACACGGCTAGTGTGAAAGAACTATTAATTTCCATTAATTGTACCTAATAGTAGTCCGAACTATAAAGCCCGGGCCTTAAAGTACTTACAGCATAGGAAGTTGCCATTAAGGTAGTTGTCTCATGTGTTTATGAGAACTCCTCCTAGTGGTTTACCGGGAGAAACACAAGTCAGTTGGAGACTTTAATGTCATGTTGGCACGTTGGCCATAGTAGCTCAAATGGTTAGAGCGGCTGGACGGAAACCAGAAGATCCGTGGTTCAAATCCAGGCTATGGCTCTACACTTTTCAGTCTGGCTCTACACTTTCATTGTGCGTTGTACACACGACTAGTGTGAAAGAACAATTAATTTCCATATAAAGAGTGTCCCAAATTTATGTATACACTCTTTCAACTGTTATTTCTCCACAACAAAATGAGACAGAAATACAATTTTTGTTGTGTTTTATTTCATAAGCCCATACATGTTCAAAATGTCTGGAAAATTTTCCCTTTCGTCACACTTCTGCACAAAACCACTCACAAAATTGCAGTCACCTATCTGGAACATCCACATTTAGTGCGTGGAGAAGTCTTGGAAATGTAAAGTTTCCATTTTTGGCCCCGCAACATTCAATGAACAGTGCTTTTCTTGATACCAACCTCTTAAATTCTTGTTATTGTTACCCTTGTTGGTGGTGGTGTCCTTAATTCAACCATCCAATGCTGTTGCACTTCAACCACATTCTCCACTTTCCAATTACATTCCAGTATCCACTTACATTCCTCGAATGATAATCTTGCTGACATTGCTGTTTATAAAGAAGTTAAGATCTATGAACATGTTGCTATGCTTTTCCAGTACCTTGTGGTTCATACATACCAAAAGCTGTATTTCTGCCTCATTTCGTTGAGGAGAAATAATAGCTCAAAGAGTGTATACATCAATTTGGGACACTCTGTATATACGTCAACATTTAATTTCAAATAACTTAAACAGTTCTACCCCAAACCTATGCAAGAAAGCAAAATAAATGTTCAAATTTAACAATAAAAGGCACTTTATACCGGGAACTAAAATATATATACACAAATAAACTGCAGAAAAATTATTATGAAAATATACTTGCCTTTATGCATGTATGTGCAAATCGGAATTTTGCAAAAACTGTAGAAATATTTTGCTTCATCTAATAAATAACTTTTTCATCCTGATATGTGATAGTCATTAATCAACCTTACTCACAATTCAGAGTTCCTATCATTGGTATATGGTATGCTTTAAACCACATTAATGCTAAATATGTAAATCAATAGTAAGAAAGCTTCAACTACTCAAGCTATTATTAATCCACAAGCTGTTAATATCTCAGCAGTAAAATACATATTCATGCATTAAGAAGTGCTTAGGACCTAATATTTTGATGTAAGGATTCACATTTCCTGTGATCAATATGGAAAGATCATCTGGAGAACCCTCTAATAGACAATTCAAATTGATAAATTCTAGCTGTCTCTCAGTTCCACAAAATAAGTTCCAAGTATCACTGATTCAAAAGATGTAATCTCTTTGTACCCAAGTGTTCCGAGAGACAAACTTATAGAATACATGCAAATATGGCTTCAGTCCCAACAATTGGACTAAAATATCATAGAGGAACCTTCACTTAACTAATATTTGCATTGAACAGTCGTTTTTTACATTCAATAAAAAAAATTTCAAACAAAAATCAGGACTATCTATGGGCAACCCATTGTCCCCATTTTTGGCAGACCTCTTCATGAGATTTTTGGAAACCCATATCACAAAGGCATTCCCACTAATTTTCAAACATTGGTATAGATATGTGGATGACGTTTGGGCAATAGTAAATGAGAAACAAGTAGATGATGCATTAAAACTACTTAATTTACAAAATCCTGCAGTAAAATTTTCCATAGAAAAAGAGACAAACAATGAAATTCCTTTCTTAGATTTGAAACTTACCAGAAAACATAATAAACTTGAATTTGGCATACATAGAAAGGAAACACACACAGAAAATTTCATAAAATCAGATGGATATAACCCAAGACAACACAAGCATGCAGTTATCAACAGTTTAACTTACAAGGCTTGTTAATCTACCTTTAAACAAGATAGAATATATCAAAGAGTACAATAATATCATTCACATTGCAGAATACAATGGATTCAGTGCTGAATTGGTCAACAAGAAAATTGATAAATTCAAAAGACAACAAAGATGCAAACAAGTAACTACTCGCAATTCCTTTCTTGGAAGTGTTGAAAACAGTGTTGTTATGATAAATTAGTAAGTGTTGTTTAGCGTCTTTAATCGACTCCCTTTAAATTTAATTTAAGTAACTACTCTTTCCCCAATCAGCAATGAAACTTCATACAGAAAATTTACATATCATCCCAGAGCTACACACCTTTTCCAAAAAGTCTTCAAAGAACACAATATTACTTACACACAATATAAATTTAGTGTACAACACCTTTTGAAATCACATAATACAAAGGAGATACCCAAAGACAAAAAATCAGGTGTGAACTGGATAAATTGCAAGGGCTGTGACAACTTGCATTGGAGAAACAAAAAGGAACTTGAACATTAGGCTTAAAGAGCATTTTAGGAACATCAGGAACAAAGAAATAGATAAATCAGCGGTAGCATACCATTTTTGGAAGGAGAATCATGATACAGAATGAGAAATTCACTTACTAAAAAGCGTCCAAGGTCCAGCTGCATTAACCACATGGAAAAAAATCTTCATAAAGAAACATGAAAGAAAATTGTTTAATTTCGACACTACCTTTGAAGAAAACCCAAATTTTGAGTTCATCAAGATGCCGACAGAGACGCACCTATCACCTCCGAGGAGTTCATCGAACCGACGTCCATTAGTCGACAACAGCTGGTGATGTTAGGAAGATCCTAACGAAACGCGTTCTAGGTAAATACTAGAAATAAGTGGAGCATTGAGTATATGCTCACTAGTTCGACTCAAAATTATATTAAGATAAGATACTTTATTCGTTTCATACATTTACATATTTGGGTGAAGGCCCAGTCAACTGGAGACTTGTCAAATATTACGGTTTACCAACATATTTACAGATATTTACAAATATTTTGTATACAATTATTTTTACATATTTCCCGATGTTTAAATATTTGTACTATACATATCTATTATACAGCTTAGTATATAATATGTGGTCCTAGAGACTGTTTTCCATATATTCCTTTACTGAATAATAAGTTTTGTCAGCGAGGACCTTTGTAAGTGTACTAAGAAACAAATTTTTGTTTTTAATTTCTTGATACCTTTGTGGCAGTTTATTATAAATCTTTATATCAGCATATAATGGGCTTTTTTCAAATAGGGCAAGTCTATGAGCTGGTACTTTAAGGCAATTTTTGTGTTCTAGTTCCATGACTATGTACATTCTGATTTAGGTAGTATTTGTCTTAACTAATTCATAGATATATTGAGAAGGCAGGATGAGTATGTTTAGTTTTTTAAATAAACTTCTGCAGGAAAATTTGGGACTGACTCAGGTCATAACACAGATAATTTTATTTTGTATTTTAAATATCTTATCCCAACCTGTCGCTGCTCCCCATAGTATAATCCTATTAGGGAGTGAAAGTAGCTGTGGTATAGAATCTTTCTGGTTTCTAAGTTTGTAATTTTTGTCAGGCAATACATATTAAAGCAGGCGCTATTTAATTTCTTACTAATATATTGAACATGTTCCTCCCATTTTAGCTGCTCATTTATGTATGCTCCTAAAATTTTTCCTGTACTTACTGTAGTGATGTGTGCGCTATTTATGGCGTTTGCTCTCGACTGTGTTTTAAATTGAATTAAAGCAGTTTTGGCCATATTTAATTTTAGCCCATTATTATGAAACCAATCTTTTAGTACTTTTAATGTGTCATTTGTACTTTTAGTTAATTCCTGATTGTTGATGCCTGTTAGCAAAATAGTAGATCATCTGCATACATAATTGTTTTACCTATAATACTATTTGGGAGATCATTTGTACAGAGTATGTATAGGAGACGTCCCAAGGCGCTTCCCTGGGGAAGTCCTGATTTTACTGCTCTCCAGTTTGATTCACTGTGTTGTTATCCTTATTTAGGATTACCCTCTGTTTACGACCTGTTAGATAGGACTTAAACCAGGCTAGCGCTGCATTTCTTATACCATAGAAGTTCAACTTGCTTAGCAGTATCTCGTGGTTAACACAGTCAAATGCTTTTGAGTTATCACATATTAATACTGACGTTTGTTTACTTTCATCAAGCATTTTCAAAATTTCATTTATGAGATTTATTAAGGCAGATGTAGTTGAGTGGTTTTTTCTAAATCCATGTTGGGAGTCTGTTAATTTGTTGAAGTGTTCTAGATAGAATACTAGTTGTGATTTCACAATCTCTTCGAAAATTGTTGAGAATGTGGGTATAACTGATATAGGTCGAAAATTTTTAAATTCATAGTTTCCTCCTTTATGAATTGGTTTTATATGTGCATATTTCATTTTATCGGGAAAGATACCCGTAGCTAACGGCTAATTTATTATAAAAATTAATATAAAAATTATTTGTGGTTGGTTTATTTATTATTTATTATTTGTGCAAGGGGTTTCTTTCACAAGAAAAGGAAGCAACTCATCCCACCCTTTGGATGTCTTTGGCTTTAAGTTACTTATTTCTTTAATTACTTTATCTGCAGTTACGAAGGAGAAGGAAAAAATAGGGGTTAATGCAACTCCATTTTTATATAATTTTTTCTCGGCTTCCTCCATTTCACAGATTTGTTCTCCAATCTCCACAAAATAATTGTTTAACTGCTCAGTGTACATCTTCACGCTCATGATTTGTGGTGTCCCAACAGGAATATCGGATTTTATTACATTGTTCAAACCTAGTTCGCCTTTGACAATTTTCCATGTGGCTTTACTTTTGTTATTTGAGTTGGCAATATACTCCTCGATGGCCATTTGTTTAGCATTCCTTATTATAGTTTTATACATTTTGTTGTACTTTTTGTAGTAATTTTTAAATTGAGAATTTTCTGTTACTTTATATTCTGAATATTGAAGCTGATTTTTCATATAATTCGAGAAATTCGTTAAAATTTCCATATATGGAGAGGTAATGCAAACCTGGCCCTCTGAAATTGATGAAAAGGTTAAATCAAGATGGCTTTGTTTGTGACGCAACAGATTGCCCAGAATTCAAACTCTGACATCAAGCCAATCAAATTCAAATATTGGTCCCTTAGCAACAAGACATGGTAGAATGAACCAATCGGAGTTCAGTAAAAATTTTAATTTGATTTTTTTTTCACTTGAGAAAGCTCATTCCTTAAGATTCTCTTGATATGGTCAGACGTGTTATGGCTATCGTCTCGGATACAGACGCGTCGAAAAAGAGCATACTTAAATGATGAATGGCACGCTGTTGCATTTACTATGCCATTAAAATCAAGAAAGATGTTTACAAATCTTGTTTCAAAACATCGGCTGTGTAAAAATACAGGAAGAAAATAAATTCTCAAAAAAAGTGAAGCAGTGTTTTAAAATCAATTTTGTTGCCACCATCCACCATTCCGTTGCTGGCACGGTACCACTGCCTGAGATTACAGAATTCATCGCTCATCGACAGAGCTACCGGTAATTTATCCAGACTACATCATTGCAGTAACAAAGAACCTGAAAAGATCTTCGACTCTCCATCCCGAGGAAGGTAAGTCGCCTCACCGAGGTAATGTAATAAGGAAGCTTATTACAATGCAATATTCTCTTTTGTGCGCTTGATACCCTTATCCCTTTGTGCACCAGTTTAATGAATATTTTTTTATTATTTCCGAACAGCCAGTTTTTGGAAAGCACTCATTATGACAAATTAACAATTCTTGTAGAAAGTTATTGTAATTTATATCAACAGGGACCAAGGGGCTGGAAGGACCATTTTATTTCTTTTAACTTTTCTTTAAACATTCCAATATTTTCTGCATTGTATATCCGTTTTGTTATAAATTTTTTGGGTTTCTTATTTGATTTTTCACTAATTGGCATGCTTGTGATGACTGCTTTGTGGTCGGAGAGGCCTGACTCCAATATGTGACAGTCTCCAGGACCACATATTTTTTTTGTGATTATATGATCTATACTAGTAGATGAAAACATTGTCATCTGTGTTGGATCCTTGTGTTGAATATCAAAACCGTGTCTTTGTAGCAGCTGTATATATTTACATGCATTTTTAGGAATTGTTATTTCACAATAATTTAGTAGGTCTATATTACAGTCTGTGGCAATTATTATTCTTTTCTTTTCATTTTGTAGCTTATTTAATAATATTTCAAGTTTATATAGAAATGGTTTCAAAGTGGAATGATAGGGGACCTTATAAATTGAAATAACTATTAAGTTTAGGCTTACAATTTCAGACACTGATAGTTCAAATATATTGTTTTCATTTAGGAACTTAAGGTCGTCTCAGATTTTAGTTTGCTCGGTTAATTCATCTGTAACCAATATACACGATCCTCCTCTTTTAGCATTTTCCCGAATATAACAATCAGTTACAGTAAAACAATGCAATCGGTTTATTATTTGTTTCTCTTCATTTTACAACCAATGCTCATTTAAGCATAATACTGATGTTACTGTTTTTTAATGATTCAATAAAAATATTTAGCTGTTCAATTTTCCCCTTTATAACTTGGATATTTAATTGGAGAAGAGAGTTTACATGATATTGGTTACTGTTTGATTTCTCAAGTTTGCTTGTATTTGGCCCTGGTTCACGGTTTTTTACAGTGATAACACCCACTGGTTCTGAGACTAGTTTCCCTGTTTCAAATTAATTATGCGTAATACATTTTCTAGCACATTCCCAACTATGAAAGAACCCTTTCAATTTAAATGCAAGCCATCTTTTCCTAAACATTTATAGTCTAAATATTTGTCTACATCTATATATAGTGTTCCTAACTTCTTGCATGCCCATCTTGTGCTTTCATTTACTAAACCGAAAAAATTAGAATTTACATCATATCTTTTTATTACATTATTGTCTTGGGAAACTTTTCCTTAGTTTTCTCTATAAGTTCATACATCTCACCTGATAGCTAAGGACATTTATACTCCTTTCTTGAACTTAACATTTTTGTTGGGGTTTTATACTGTCATGTTGTACAGTTGTGCATAATCTGAGAATGGGTTGAAGTTTAAAGTTCCATTATTCTCTTTTCTCTAATCAGAAGTCCTGCACTAGTCTCCCATACTCATGCTGCTGCTATGCCAACAATAGAACTTTTGTAATTGAGCGTAGAAGTATTTTAACAACACTTGGAGCTTTATTGTGCAGTTAAGTCTGTTATTTGAATGCAGGATTTCGTGTGAGTTTATTGCATTCAATATGAATTCATCAAAAGCATATCTTAGTCCCTTTTGTAATAATGGCTGACAAATGATAAGTGCAAAGACTGGCTACATCAAGGAGAGGATGAACTCTGGAGAGTGTACAATAGGTACAAGTGTAGTCAGACTAAAAAAATTCAATACCATAGCCAGAATTTGAACCATGGATCTCCCAGTCTACATACAGTTGCTCTTAACTATTGAGCTACCATGGCCAACATGCCATTAAATTCACCAAATGACTCATTTTTCCCGGTTAACCACTAGGGGTTCTCATATACAATGCGATTTGTATTTTAGTTAATTGATGGAAATTAATCATTTCTCCACATTAGCCGTATATAGGCTAAGGTTTATGACAGATAGAGTCAACATGAAAAATACAATGCCATGGCTGGGATTGGTTTCCGTCCAGTCGCTCTTAACCTTTGAGCTACTATGATCAACGTGCCGTCCTGACATTAAATTCTCCATTTGACTCATATATTTTCCCGGTAGATCACTAGGGGCTCTCGCAATTGAGATACACCGTTTGTGGCGACTTACTATCGTAAGTACTTGAGTCCCAGGCTTCATCATTTAACTCTTATTATTTTAGTTAACTGATGGAAATTAATCATTTCTCCACATTAGCCATATATAGGCTAAGGTTTATGATAGAGTCAACATGAAAAATTCAATGCCATGGCCGGGATTTGAACCACGGATTTCCTGGTTTCCATCCAGTCATCCAGATTTGTATTGTTTGTGGCAACTTACTATGCTGTAAGTACTTAAGTCCCAGGCTTCATAGTCAAACCACTATTAGAGTAATTGATGGAAATTCATTGTTCTTCCACACCAGCCGTGTGTGGACTAAGGTTTGGATAGGTACAGTCAGACTGAAATATTCAATGCCATAGCTGGGATTTAAACCACAGAACTCCCAGTCTCCATCCAGCTGCTCTTGTTGGTGAATAAATCTGAATCTGAATCTTAACCATTGAGCTACCATGGCCAAAATGCCAGTATGATGTTAATTTCTCCAACTGACTTGTATTTTTCCTGGTAAACCACAAGGGGTTCTCATATACAATGAGATATAATTTGTAGTGACTTATTTTGATGTCAGTACCTAAGTCCCAGGTTTCATAGTTATACCACATGCACGCTCACATACACACATGCATACAGACACATGCAATGAGCCTATCATGTGACTGTTGTGAACTTATATACTTGCTATTCAGTCACCAGAACAGAAACAATAGGATTAGGCTAATGACATGATAGACTAAGGTAAATGACTAGAGGTTGTCCTTGCCAGTTTCTAACAGTTATATTATTCCCAGTATTTTCTACTCTAATACAAATTTCACTTAAACATGCATTGTTATGCTTTGCACAAGGAAGCGATTCAGTATGACTGAAGGGCCAATTGTTCTCATTTAGCAGAACCCAGAAATATATGATTTGTCTTATAAAGATAGCAGCAATACTCTATTTCTATGAGTAAGGACTATGAAACAATGACACACAAAATTATAGCAATACTCTACTTTAAGGATAACTTATGGAAGGCTGGAAGTGACAAACTACAGATACTAAGTATTTCTGTTCTTGGTGTCTAGCACATTTACAACTATCAGCATAATTACAGCAAACTTATATTTGCATTTTCATGAATTTGATTTCTATAGTTGCAGGTAATGAACGCAAAACCAAGTGGTCATGCACAAACTTGCAATTCACATGAGCTTGAACTAGACCATAGTCATAGGAATATAATACAATAATTTTTAATATAGTTTTCTTATGCCAAGGAAAATATTTCTTAGCTAACTATAATACCTCCTTTCATGAACCTACCTGCTGTACATATATGACATGATGAATGAGGTGCCCATGCTATTCCATTCACACAGGCACGATGGTTATTGAGACGTGCAACTGGTGTGCAAGGCACTCGAACATCCAATATTATCACCTCCAAACACAAATACAAAAGAAAAAAAAATTAAAATTGCTTATTCACTGTGTAATGCAAAACAATTTGACTTCAACAAAGATAAAGTACTACTTGAGGTGCATACATTAACAGCTTATATGTGAGAGTAAACTATATTGTGCAATGAGCTGCCATTCCCTGATCACCTCAGAAATGTTGTGATGAATTTTGAAGTTTTAAAATATTCTTAAACTGCTGATTTGCTGCTTTCCTTAATGTCTGAAAAAAGTGCACTGAAAGAAAAGATTTGATTGGCTCAGACAAAACTCTTACTCAGTGCAATATTACTGTGTTATCCATTGTTAGCTTTGACATTACCAGTGTTTAGGAAACCACAACTAAAAAGTAATTGAGATGAGTAATAAAGTTAGCTGAGGATGCACATTACTTTTAAAAGTAATTAGTAATGTGACAAAATTATTTAACACAAAACTATAGTCTCAATGACATTAATTCTTATGTGTGTGCAAGAGATAGTGACACTGATAAAGACATAACTCAGGAGTAAAAAGTTAGTCAAGTACAGACTCTTTACCTAAGCCTAGCAGGATACATCAAGAAAAATTGCAGTTTCAAACTGCATTTTAAAATGAAAAGCTTTTTCTGTTATTTTTTATTTGCTCATAAAAGGTATTTGACAACTTTAATTAAAATGCCATAGTTGTAGATACTGATAGAATATGTATATCTTGAATTTTCTGTAACTAGCTGTGGGGCCATTCTCTTTCTGACTGAACTTCATATGACTTTATGCAGCTGGAGTCAGTTTTAGACATTCACTTTTTCCACTCCATTGATGGGTATGAGAGATGGTGAAGTCTGATACAGTACCCTTTTCTTGGCACCATGACATGAGTACTTCATTTTTAAATTCACTGCCCTTGCAACACCTAATTTTGCAGACTTTTACATTGAAAAAGGTTTTTCCTCCTTTTATAAATCTTTGGACACATTGAAAAGCTTCATTTGATATTTTTGTTATTGGGAGACAAACCATGCAGCAATGAGTATAATTGTCCAGTAATATATTTCCATTATATGTTGGAGGATATACCAGGTGAGTCATCCGCTCCTAATTATTTTTTAATTTATGAAACGTGCTAAGCGATATATGTGACTTATGATTTTCTTGAATGCCTTCTAATGGATACTTTGCAGAACAGTTTATAGAGAAGGGGCAGGTATCTCAGTGCATTAAGTGTTATATGGGACAGAAAACAATCACTATTTATGTTTATTAATTTTTAGATGAGTCGTATTTATTACACATCTGCTTCACTTTTGTACCTATTTTGAGGACATGTTTCGCAAATCATCGTTTGCATCTTCTGCTCTTATGCGACTAAAGCTTGATCCAGTGGTGTGGGTAATTCTGGAGTTGCTGCTACCATCTGTTGATTTAGTGATGAACTTAAATGTGGAATTCTCTTCTGGCGGGATTTCAAAGTTCATTAGTTGGTTTTTATGTTTTTCTGTGTATATTCTCTCCCATATGACGAGTTCACTGTGTTTTTGTACGTATTTTAGTAATTCTGTGCTATCTTCAATTTCATGATTTTCAGACCAGAAATGAGCTGCTATTGCGGACTTATCAATATTTTTGTATTTTAAGTGCCTGAAGTGTTCTTTCTTTCTAGTGCCTATGTTTCTTTTTGTCCTCCCTATGTAATTTTTTTTCACAGTCTTTACAAAGGGAGGACAAAAAGAAACATAGGCACTAGAAAGAAAGAACACTTCAGGCACTTAAGATACAAAAATATTGATAAGTCCACAATAGCAGCTCATTTCTGGTCTGAAAATCATGAAATTGAAGATAGCACAGAATTACTAAAATACGTACAAAAACACAGTGAACTCATCATATGGAAGAGAATATACACAGAAAAACATAAAAACCAACTAATGAACTTTGAAATCCCGCCAGAAGAGAATCCCACATTTAAGTTCATCACTAAATCAACAGATGGCAGCAGCAACTCCAGAATTACCCACACCACTGGATCAAGCTTTAGTCGCATAAGAGCAGAAGATGCAAACGATGATTTGCGAAACATGTCCTCAAAATAGGTATGAAAGTGAAGCAGATGTGTAATAAATACGACTCATCTAAAAATTAATAATTATTTCGCTTCACTGTGGTGTTCCAATACAGTTAAATCTCGACTATTTATGTTGTTTCCAAAAACATCATACCCAGACACAGAGAGCTGCAGTAATAATTTTAGACGAGTTTACAAACTTTTATTCATTAACATACATTTACACACACCTTTATACACACCCCTGAAGGAACAACCCGTCACATGCATCAGTTGACAATAGCATTGCAATACAAAATGGCAGATCTACACAATGGGACAAATTGGATCTTCAGCCAACAAGTGTTGTCGTACAGCCATGTTAAAAAATTCTAAGAATTAGGTAGAGTGTTTTCGGTTCTGTCGCAAATAAATGCAGTTTTTAGCTCATACAGTTATTATAATGGCAGATGCAGTATTTTTATTTCCGATTGAACTATCAATACAAGCTCAAACACTGTATGAAGCTGTAAAATAGTGTAAATATTTGAGGTGGGTTCTGAGTTCTGCGTTTACTTATTCGTATAGAAACCTCTGCTCCCAAGGTAGCGTTGGCTAAATGGTATTGTACAGGCTACTTCACCACTCTGCCCCTGCAAGTTGGGTTCAAATCCTTTGTATTCAGCTCAAAAATTTTATTACCCTTTATTTTATCTATTGTGACCTATAATTTCATATTATGATACAAATGAAATTTTTATAACATTATATGTGTTTATGAAATACAATAATTGCCATGTTTTCCACAGGCAGATACATATAAATTTATAGTTCGTTGTAGATATTTTACTATGGTAGGTATTGTGCTTGACCCATTCAACCTAGTTTCAAGCTTTTCTTCTAACCTGTGAAGCCCTAACTGCTGGATCCCCTACACAGAAATATTGGAGAGGACGAGAGGTAATGGCTTCATTGCCAAAGCCTAGCATTTGAAAACAACAACATTTCACAAATGCAAAGTGGCTTTACCTATTTGTACCTCCATCAATGCTTGGCATAAATAAACACTATTATCTAGGTATTCAGTTCTTGAAACCTTTGAAATACTATCAGGGGTCATCATTTTGAACATTTACTGCGTTGATGAAATCCATAATCTTTAACAATTTATTTCTCTGTGTAACCAAGAACTTAAAACATTCACAACTCCTTTTTGGTAGAAGTGAAACCTAAGATTTAAGCATGAAACAAAAACTATTTGATTTAATGTTGTTGACATACTTCTAAAAACGTACGCTATCTGCAAAACATGGCTTAAAACACCAGATACGTAAGATTATAAAGGGTCACAAAGCTAAACATGATCCCTAATAATCGGACTGCCATTCTTGTCTTTGGCTCACAAAAGAACCAATAGCAAAAATAAATAAATTAGTAACTAAAGTACAGACCATAACGACCAGGCGGAAGAAAAAAAAAAAAACCAAAACAATGTGACGTGGTTTCGAACCTAACTTTTGCATCACCTTATTCCTGCAACTAACCCACTATGCCAGCTGCCACGTATTCTATGTTGCTCTTTGGGAAAGCATTCATTTATCACCTTGCTAGTATTATATGCATGAAAAACTGTTGTTTATTTAAGCTTTTTATAGCTTCTTGGTCCTCATTCAGGGCTGTAAGTATTCATTCTGGGTGGTATATTACCAAATAGAAGGGTAGAGCTGCAATAACGGCTTTCGTGCTAAAAGGGTCAACATTTTCACATCAGAATGAAAGAATGAATGAAAGAATGTGCACTCTTAGATTAAAAACTAAATTCCGGAAACTAACCATAATAAATGCATATGCTCCCACAGAAGATAAGCCTGAAGAAATGAAGGATGAATTTTATCATAAATTAGAAGATGTCTATAATTTAATGCCGGATAATGATGTTAAGGTAATCATGGGACATTTCAATGCAAAGATTGGGAAGGAGCAAATATACAGGGATACAATAGGGAAACATAGCCTACATGACCTAACAAATGAAAACGGGGAAAGACTTTGCACTTAGCAAGAATATGATAATTAGCTCAACTTATTATATTCATCCTGATATACACAAACAGACATGGGTATCTCCTGATGGAAGCTCGACAAATTAGATTGACCACATACTAATTGATAAAAGGCATGCATCTAATGTATTAGATGTGAGATCCAAGAGAGGAGCACATTGGGGCTCGGATCACTATTTAGTTGGTGTCAGATATAGGGCTAGAATAAAGCAGTTAAAACAAGGAAAAGGTAAAAGTCAAAATAAAATAGGATGAGAAAATATTAAATAACTACAAGGAAGAAATAAATAAGAAACTAAATAGCAACGCTATTGAAGATACAGTAGATGTAGATGAAGCATCGAAACATTTTAAAGAACAGATAATAGATACAGCACAGGAAGTCCTAGGAATGGAATCTAAGAGAGAACAAAATGAATGGTTCGATGAAGAATGTAGGATAATGATAGAAGATAGAAATAAGGCATATACGGAATATATATCCAGACCTACCCGCCAAAAGCATGAGTTTTATAGAAACAAAAGGAGAGAAGCTGATAAAATATGCAGAAAGAAAAAAAGATTGGTAGTAAATAAGAACCTGATAGATATGGAAGAAGATTTTAAAGAAAATAGAACATTTGATGGTTTTAAGAAGGTTAGACAATTAAAATGTTTTAAACCCAGAACAACATTGTGTAGAGATTCAGATGGAAAGATTTTAAGTAATTTCAATGAAATACAAAATAGATGGAAAGATTATTTTAATACATTGTTATATACAAATGACGACAATAATGAAAAGATGGAACATTTAAATCAAATATTAAGAAATGATGGAGGAGGAGGAGGAGGAGGAGGAGGAGGAGGAGGAGGAGGAGGAGGAGGAGGAGGAGGAGGAGGAGGAGGAGGAGGAGGAGGAGGAGGAGGAGGAGGAGGAGGAGGAGGAGGAGGAGGAGGAGGAGGAGGAGGAGGAGGAGAAGAAGAAGAAGAAATACAAAGCCCTGATATATTGGATGTTGCCATAGCAATATCCAAGTTAAGAAACAATAAAGAACCTGGAATTGATGGAATACCATCAGAGTTAATTAAAGTTAATAGTGAACATATTGTTAAGCAATTGCATAAAATAATAATTAAAGTGTGGGAAAATGAAGAAATACCAAAGGATTGGAAGCAGAGTGTAATATGCCCAATATATAAAAATAAAGGAGATAAGTTGGAATGTACAAATTATAGAGGCATATCATTATTGTGTAATTGCTATAAAGTGTTGACGATGTTACTTAAGGATAGACTAGAACAGTATACTGAACAAATAATAGGCAAATATCAGGCAGGATTTAGAAAAGGTAAATCAACAATAGACCAATTATTCACAGTTAAGATAATTTTAGAGAAATTATGGGAGCATAAAGTAGACGTGTACCAGCTTTTCATAGATTTTAAACAAGCGTATGACTCCATAAGTAGAGAGAAATTATACAGTATCATGTTGAATTTCCGGATACCAGAGAAACTGGTGAGAATGGTTAAAGTTACCATAGATAATTCAGCTTTTAGAATTAAAATACAAGAAGAACTCACTGACATGGTATATACAACAAAAGGCTTAAAACAAGGGGATGGGCTGGCCCCATTACTCTTTAATATTGCCCTAGAGCATATAATAAGGCAGTTAAAGATAAATACGGATGGAACCCTAATACACAAATTAGTACAATTAGTGGCTTATGCTGATGACATAAATATAATGGCAAGAACAAAAAGAGATTTTCCAAGAACTACAGGATAACGCACAGGAAATTGGTTTACAGATAAATATGGAGAAAACTAAAATGTTAATACAGACACGTAAACCTAACTTGAACAATAACAGACAGCAGATAGACATAATAAAAGTAAATGCAGTTCAAGAATTTACATATTTAGGTACAAAAATCAGTAATGATAATAATGGAATATATGAGATAAAGAATAGGCAGTCAAAGGCAAATAAAAGCATATTTCACATTATTACCAATATTCAGGTCTAAAGACATACACAGACAAACAAAAATATGATTGTATAAAACAAGAATATGAGCAATATTAACATACGGAAGTGAACTATGGGTAATGATAAAGAAAATGGAGAATATATTAGGTGCCTTTGAAAGAAAGATTTTGAGAAGAATCTTAGGCCCAGTGAATGATAATGGATTATGGAGACATAGATAGAACAGCAAAATATATGACATATATAAAGAGCCAGATATAACAAGAATAGTTAAATTAAGAAGACTTCAGTGGGCTGGAAATGTATTACGAATGAATGACCAAAGTATACCCTTAAAAGTGTTAAAAGGCAAAATGTTTGGGAATAGAGCAGTTGGTAGACCAAGGGAGAGATGGTTTGATGGGGTGAGAATAGATGCAAGAAACTTACTGAATAGCAGGAATCTGGAAAGAGATGCAATAAATAGGGAAGAATGGAGGCAACGCTTAAGAGAAGCCAAGGCTCAAGTTGGGCTGTAGCGCTACGGAAGAAGTACTGTCAGACCATTATTCAAAAAAGGGGATGTAAATGAAGTTAATAATTATAGACAAATATCCTTGACATCAGAAATTGCAAAACTTTATGAAAAAATACTATTAAATAGGCTGACAGAATTTATTACAAAACATAAAATTATAAATAATTTTCAGTATGGTTTTAGAAAAGAGTTATCAACAATAACTGCAATTTCTAAATAAAAAGCTACTAAAGGGACTAAAAGTATTGAGCAGTAACAATTTCCAAATTAATTGAAAAACAAATTTAACTGAGGAGTGCTTGTATAAAATAGATGAACTGTAAATAAAACTCATTTTTTATTCTCTCTCTCTCTTTTGACAAGGCTTGAAACTTGAAACTGATTGAATTCATAACTTGAAGCTATTCAACAGTAATATTAAAATAAATTTTCTCAGTTAGCAGCCGGGTAAATTGTACCATGGAAGTTCTAAACCAGCTAAGTGCCACTGTTATTGATTTTTAGTTATGTATCTCAAAATCATCTATGTATCAAGGCCAATGTAGTCCAGAATCCGCTATGTGCCATGAGCTTTTCAAGTAACTGAAATTGCTGTCAACAGATGGTGCTGCATGTATGTTCAGTACCCATGGAAGTTCTATATAAGTTATGTGCCATTCAGTTCTACTTGCAAGAAGAAAGACTTTCCGTGTTTTGTTCTGCTTTTTCAGAATGTTAAGTGCAGCAAATAGTAGCTAGTACAGGTCAAAAAGAAAGGTGAAGGGTAGCATCAAGGAAATCCAGCACGTGAAGAAACTAAAGGAAGAGTCATACATGACACATGCAAAGACAGTGAAGCCTGCAACTATTACAAGGGATGTGCAAAAGGTCTTTCAGCTTCCATCCCTGACGCATTCAGCAACATATTATTCAAGGCAGCTAAGCTGTTATAATTTTGGGATTCATATCCACGACACATCTGATGGAGTTCTGTTTATGGCAAGAGGGCGAAGCTCTAGAGGGGCAATGAAATGGCATCTGCTCTCCTTTATGCTTTTAATGACAAAGCAATTAACCTAATAAGTAAGAAACAGTTGATCATATGGACTGATAATTCCGCAGGGCAGATAAAAAATCGAATGATAGTGTTTCTGTACTTATTAATTATTAAGCTGGGCTTGTTTGATCAGATCAACCATAAATTTCTACAAGTTGGACATAATTTTAGTGCCTCCGACCGTGATTTTGCACTAATAGAAAAGAGGTGGAGAACTAGCAAATGCCAAGTAATGGGGGATGTTGAGACAGTTATAAGAGAAGCTAGGCCATCGAGTCCATTTAAAACTTTACATGTTAAAGTGCAGCAAAGAGGCTCAACAATACCAAGAAACTTCAGACCACCAAAATGTGATGGCTCGATTTCAGAGATGAAAAGGTCATGTGGGTACAAAAACAATATTCAGTGACATTGAGGAGTGGACAGAACAGAATGTCTTATGCAAAGGAATTACAATGGATGATTTTATCAATGTGAAACTGCAGTCCTTTATTGATCACTCAGAGTTAAGTGTAGGTAAAAAGAAAGACTTAATGAAAATGATGGACTATATTCGTCATGAAAATAGACAAGTTTTACCCGGACTTGATTGCTCACTAACTTGTGTTAACAGAATTTTCCTGGAAAGATGGAAAGATAAAAGCCTGGGCCCGGGCCTTAAAGTACTTACACGTTGCAAGTCGCCATTAAGGTAGTTGTCTCATGTGTTTATGAGAACTCCTAAGTGGTTTACCGGGAAAAAACACGAGTCAGTTGGAGAATTTAATGTCATATCGGCACATTGCCCATAGTAGCTCAAGGGTTAGAGCGTCTGGACGGAGACACGGCCAGTGTGAAAGAACAATTAATTTCCAGAATTTTCCTGTTTCCCATATATATTACACAATTATGTTACACTCAAAATTTACTCCAATAGCAAATTTATTGATGTTTTAAAGATAAACACTATTATTTAATATGTTCATTAGATGGTTTTTGGAAAATGTGTGGCACATATATGATTTCTATTGTTCTAACTTATAAGAATATTTTTCCTTCACTGTCGATAAAGCAAGCTTTTCTAAAGTACTTGTATGAGTTTTCTTTATCATGTAGTACATATGTGATTTTTTGCAGTGAAATGAAGGATATTGAAAAGTTAATCACTTTTTCTTCAATAGCTCAAAAATATGAATTTGGTACTTAATTGGTTTAGAACTTCCATGCTACAATTCTAGAAAAGTTTCCAAGCTTTCAAGAGCAATGATATCTGTTGAAGGCTTGAAAACTTTTTCCAGAATTCATCTGACACCCGAGAAAATGTATTTTGATTGAATGCAGTATATTTTGAAACAAATTCGGCTAACATTTAAATTAGTTTAGTGATTGGCTTTCTATATGTAATAAATACTTATTTCATTTCAAAATTCTTATTCTAAGTACTCCTTTTTAAAAGAGTTGCTATAGATAATTTACTGTGACCTGTAAAAAAAGTAATTTGCCCTTCACATATGTAAGACTTGAGCTCAAAAGAACTCTTTATGTCTATTGTATAAGACTACTGCACATTGCCTATTTCATAATATTGTATATTGAGTTAAAGTTATGGACTTCCCTTGCAGTATTTTGCCCTTCTCTAAATGTCAGATGATTTCAGCCTGTGAAAGAAAACAATGCTCATTATTATTAATTTATAGATGAGTTGTATTTATTACACATCACTTAAGTGAAGCAGGTGTGTAATAAATACGACTCATCTATAAATTAATAATTATTTCGCTTCACTGTGGTGTTCCAATACAGTTAAATCTCAATGCTCATTATGTTTCAGATCATCTTTTTGTTTAATCAGTTGTTTACTAAGCAGGTCTAATTCCCCAATAATCCAAAATGTAAAGTAATAACTCAGTATCATTCATTAAGTTCAAACAACATCCTTTAACACTGTTATAACTTGAATGGTGTTCTGACTATGTCCACTGATTTTACTAATACTGACTATCAGAGCAGATTTAGACAGCTGCTTACATGCAAAGTAGTAATTTTATTTGAATAATGTAGACAAATATGATATGAATTTCAGTTAGAAACTGTGGCATTGTTTCTCAGAACAGAAGAGATTTTTAACTCCCAGCAGGCATTAAAATTAGGCAAATGAGTCAACCTTGTATACACTTTTCTCCACTTATACGTTTTTATGAAGTTTTTATCGTTTTTTTTTTTTTTTTTTATGAGGATAGGGTAGAAGTTTCCAGAAACTAGTCTTCATAACAAAAACTTTAAAGTAGAGAAAAGTATATACAAGGTTGACTCATGTGCCTAATTTTAATAACAATGGCACTCCACTTTCTTAAACACTGATCCTAGCAGGCATACTTTGTAAAAAGTAAAATATCAGCAGCACTTAATCTAGTTATTATATAATTGATGCAATGCACTACTACTACATTGTTAAAGCTGGTTTAGTAGATTCTAAACAATGAAGTGTTAACATGTTAAGAAGTGCAATGCATAGCTGCTCTTATGACATTCACTGTCAACAGAGTTTGTATCTGTCACATATGAAGTCCTACTGATGGACTTAACTGACTCATTTGCATGTTAATGAGGATGTAAAGATCTTACAATAAAACTTTCTTATTTCACCTTTTGTTTTCTAAAGTATTTAAGGAAAAGATGCTTAAGAAATCAAATGTAAATAATTTGGCCAAATACATGGCAGTAATTTTAACTTTGGCATAAATACAAGTGCTGTCTGGCACCAAAAAAAATAAGCATGTCCCAGAGTGAAGAAAGCTTTGAAAATCTTGTGCAGGTATGTCAACAGTATTTCAATTCTTTCAAAAGAGTTGGAAAAGTACTCTATGCTTCTGGGCTCACAGCGACCAAGGATAATATTTCACTAGCTTGTCATGTCCAAATATCTCTATTCAACAATTCAAAATTAGGTAATAATACTCTTCTGGCATATTAATGGCATTACAATATAGAAATTTAACTTGTGGTCTAATGAATAAATGTTTAATTGTGGTAATGATATCACAGTTTTGTATCCATTAGTTGTTTTGAATAGGCTGCTAGAATTACATTCTTGGAAAGTTTATAACCTTTGACATCAATTTCATATTCCTTGATTGGTCAAGATAATACATTTCTCTGCAACACAATAAGCCATGCTGTAGGTTACAACTTCAATGCCATAATCTGTGGTTGCTGATTAATAACTGAGACTACTACCCCATGAAAAAAATGCATGTTTCAAATAATAGGTTCAGAACTAAACTTAGTACCAGTATTTCTCCTTGAATGAGTAGTTCGTCTCTTAAGTGGAAACTGGAATCTATGTAAGAAAATTCACACCTATCATCCTTGATTCACACCTATCATCCTTGATTATTCTGTTCATCAGAGGCATGACATCAGTATCATTCCTCAGGTTCTTTTTAACATAGATTACTGAACTAGATCACTCAAAATATTCTTCCTATTCTAATAAAATCTATGGTATGGATGAATTAATAGTTACACTATAGTCATTAGTATTTCCTAACATCTACTTGGAAACAGAAGGATAATGTGTTGTTTAAAATATTCATCAATGATATCGAGATTTAACTGTATTGGAACACCACAGTGAAGTGAAAAATTAATAATTCATCAATGACATTATCACTAGAAAACTCAACTCATCAGTAAATGGCATAATGGATCTATGAAATGGAAAACAGCTCAATTATGATAGCTATTTGAAAATCAAAGCATAAACTGTGGAAACATGATCAAGAATTTCAAATATGCAATAAAAGATTCGATTACAGCAGCTGAACAGTGTATGAATAAATGCAATAAAATAAGAAGTACAAGAAAAAACTTACCTCACAAGCATCCATGGCCACTGTAGCCAAGTAGTTAGGATCCTGCTTATTCCAAGCAAGTCTTAGCAAAGGTGTGTGTTGTGGATCTTCATAAATTATTGTGGAGTGTTCTAGGTGACGAAGGTCGAACATTCTTACAGAGCCGTCTGCACCTTGAAAACAAAGGCCAGAAAATATGTAACATCTTCAAAGTACAGGTACATAAAGCACCTATGTGTGCACACATTGATTATGTGAAGCTTTCTACATGCCATCCAGACTCCCATTTGACATCATTTGTGGCATAATTTCTTGTTCTATAAATATGAAAAGAAAATAAGCTGCAAGCAATTCAGTTATGATTTCTGGTGGAATGATTTCACTCTGCAGTCAGTGTATGCTTGCACAAACTGCCCATTAAGGCACATGAAAAAATTGCATGTAGAATGGATGGCAAGTAACAACGGCAAGTTAACACCCACTGGGAAAACTCAAAGATCTATGTTGTCTTTGGTATGCAACTGGGTAAAAGGTGTATGGTACCACATTCCAGCCAGTCTAAATGAAAGGTCATTCATGAAGTGCTCCATATCCAATAAAATGGATGGAAAAGTGGATAATGCAATCTGAAGTATCAATGATGATGAGTCCATTTCCACAGGAGAGTCCAACAGTGATAATAAGGATTAGCTACCTACATAAATATGAGGATAGATTCATAAGTTTCCAGCCTAAACATTTTCTAGGTAAAATAAAGACAAAACTATGTTTTACTTCTCAATATCTTTATTAACACCTTTGAAATGTGCTTTCCCATAAAAAAATGTATGGTTAGTAGTGCTAACCAAAGGAAATATGTTCCTAAAAAGAATAAGAAGGTGTGGTATACAACTCAGCTAGCAAACATGAAAAAAAGAGTAATGCTTTATCTACATGTATACAGGAAGGATAAGTCAGATAGTTCCAAGCTTTCATTCATGAAGAATGGAAAAGAGTACAAACAAGCAATAAATGAGGCAAAAAAGCACCATGATTTAAATCCAATTGAAATGGCCACTAATAAAGTAAGAAAGCGTGGAATTTGATAAATTCAATAGCCAAAGAGAGTAATAGGCTAGCTACTAATCTAAATCCAACTGAAATGAATAATTTCTTTGTTGATTCAGTTGAGGAAATTAGGTCAAACATAACCAAACCAAACGAACATTTATTTGAATTAATGGGTAATCATGAAGCAAAAAACGCAAATAGTAACTTCACTTTTGTAAAAGTAGCACCAGAATCAATAGTTTCCATTGTAAATAGTTTTAAATGCTCTGACAGTAAGGATATTTATGACCTATCTAATAATATCCTGAAAAAAGTAATTGACTGTATACAAATTCCACTTACATTTTGCCTGAATAAATGTCTTGATAAAGGAGTTTTTCCCAATATATTTAAACTTACTAAAGTTATACCCATTTATAAAAAGGGGGACAGCAATAATCCACCAATTTCACTAGTACCAATTTTCTCCAAAGTGTTGGAACAGATTATGTATATGCAATTAGTTACTTACCTTGAGCAAGCGAAATTGATTAACGATGCACAGTTTGGTTTCAGCAAAGGTAGGTCAACCATGTATGCCATAATTTCGCTGGTTAAAAATGTAATAAATGCATTTGAAAACAAGATTCAGGCTGTGGCTAGTTTCTGTCATCTAAGTAAGGCGTTTGATTGCGTTGATCACTCAGATTTACTAAGGAAGTTAACCTATTATGGTATAGGAGATACTGCCTTAAAATTGTTTAAATCTTATATAGAACAACGAATGCAAACTGTGTGTATTGGAATGGCAAAATCAGAAATGAGGGAAATCAATTGCGGTGTACCTCAGGGTTCGATTCTGGACCCACTACTGTTCTCGCTAATGATAAATGATCTACCACATTTTATGAACACTACGACGATTCTTTATGCTGATGATACAACTTTTATTAATGCCAGTTCAGAATATAGCAGTCTTAAATCATTAACAGAAAACACTATGGCTCAAGCAGATACTTGGTTCAGGGCCAGTGGTTTTTTACTGAATGAAGCTAAAACTCAGCAACTATTTTTCAGCTTAAGGGATGTTATTAAAGATAGCTATGTGCATGAAGTAAAATTTTTGGGTGTAATTGTTGATGATAAGCTATCATGGGAACCACACATAAATTATGTTAGAGGTAAACTCTCCCGAGTTATATATTTAATAAAAAATCCAATGAATTATATACCTGACACTCATATACGATCTGCATACTTTGCCTTTTTCCATAGTACGTTATCACATGGCATTTTATTATGGGGAAGCAGTACCCATGTAACGGAAGTACTTTTACTGCAGAAGAAGATGATACGCTTAATTACAAAGTCACATTGTCGGGAACACTGTAGACTGCTGTTTATTAAACTTAGAATCATAACAGTGATAAACTTGTACATATTTATTGTTCTTAATTATGTCAAAACTCATTTATCTAAATTTAACATAGACATGATATACAGAACTATAATACGAGAAATAACAATCACATAAATATGCAATATAATAGATTCACAAGAACTGCAAATAGTTTTGAGGTATTGGGCGTTAAATTATATAACAGTTTACCTTACAAATTTCAACAATTGCCTGATGCAAGGTTTAAGCAAAAGGTTCACAATTGGCTAATAGATTCACCACATTATTCTATACAGGAATTTTTTGACAGTAATAAGTAGTTATAAAGTGACTTAGACATAAACAAACTAGTTTGTAGTATAGTAAGTCTCATGTTGAAATATATATAATTGTACATGAGCTGTATTAATTTTGTACATAGTATTTTATGATTTGTACTTAGTATCGTTGACATCTATTACTGTAAATGTTTAATGACAATAAAATATTTATTATTATTATTATTATTATTATTATTATTATTATTATTATTATTATTATTATTATTATTATTATTATTATTATTATTATTATTATTATTATTAATAATAATACTAAAACAGGTACAGCATACAAACTTAAACTTCATACAGGAAAAATTCTTGAAAGGTGGAAAACAGCGACAACTAAGGTCCTGTACAAAGGGAAAGGGGGCAGAGCTCTCCCCGGATTTGTTCAGAGGCGTGGCACTGGAAAACACATCCTTCAAAGTATTCATGAAAATCCTAAACAAAAGACTACTCGGCGCAACAGAGGGAAATATCCCAGAATGTCAATTTGGTTTTATGAAGGGCAGGAACATGGAACAGGCAGTGAAATATTTAATGGACGTGATAGAGGATGCACTGAGATACGAAAGGGGAAAGTACTATGCAGTCTTTTTAGATCTCAGGAAAGCCTTTGATTCAGGAAATAGAGGGAAACTAATAGAGAAACTGAAAAGAATAACCAGAGAGGGAGACCCTCTGGTGAGAATGATAGAGGCATGCCTTCAAAGAAATCTAATACAAATAAACAACAATGTTGAATTAAATCTAAAGGGAGTCGATTAATGACACTAAACAACACTTACTTTTAAATTTTTCCGGAACATGTATCAGAGACTTTGCCTCTATCCTCAGCCAGCCATCGATGGCCGGCTTAGGATAGAGGTAAAGTCTCTGAAACATGTTCTGGAAAAATTTAAAAGTAAGTGTTGTTTAGTGTCATTAATCAACTCCCTTTAAATTTAATTTATCATAACAATACTGTTTTCAACACTTCCAAGAAAGAAATTGCAATAAGAATGTTGAAATTTCAGAGATGATTATACGGACGAACGGAGTCCCTCAAGGAGATCCTATCAGCCCAACGCTGTTCAACATTTATACAACAGATGTCACCAACATAATGGAGAAAGAGTCAAAAGCAGAAATTATTTTGTATGCAGATGATATGGTGATAGGATCAACAATAAAAGAAGACATACAGAAGGCAATACAAAACCTGGAAAATTGGGCAATGGAAAACGACCTACATATAAATTAAGATAAGACAGTTCAAATGATGTTCATGAAGGAAGGAAGAATATTACCCAAAGACAGTATAATGCTATACAATGAACCATTACAAATAGTAGGCAAGTATAAATACCTGCGAATTACATTACAAACAACAGCAACATCTTTTGGTATACATATCCAGGAAAGGGTAGCAGCAGCCATTAAAGCATCATTCAATATTCCAATAATCTGTCAACAAACACTGTGATGACACTATTCAAAGTAGCAGTGGGACCAGTCATAACATATGGAATAAAGATCATATGGGAAAAGCTTAAAATCAGCAACTTAAAAGGAATAGAAAAAGTTAAGACAATGTTCATGAAACAGATCCTAGGAGTGGGAAAAATAGCGCCATCTCGACTGATGTATGAAATGTTGAAAGAGACTTATTTTAGAGAAGACATCAGACTACAACATTGCCTACCATCAACAGGACCATATCAGGAACTGATCAACATTATGGACCGAAAGAAGGAGATAGACCTGGATTTCTACAACACACCAGCCATGATGGATGACAGCTGGACCAGAGAATACAGAAACCAGAGACATGTGACAGCAAGACTTTCAGGACACAGCTTTCACCATAAGATATGTATTATCAAAAACTATCACAAACCGAATGTTGATTGTAAATTAGTGTTATGTGGTCAACAATGCAAAAAATATCATAGAATGTAAAAAAAGAACAAAATCTATAACAGACTATAGCAAGGCTAAAATACTTGTATATCAATGCATGTATGCTTGTATATTAATGCTCAATCAGAGCGCACTTTTCTCATTATTATTATTAAAACAGGTACAGCATACAAACCTAACCTTCATACCCTTAAAAGACAGAATCCTCTACATAGAAGGATCAGATATTAACAGAAAAAATGTCTGATACCAAATACACACAAACAACACAAAAATAAACTTGGACTAAAATTGAACTAAAAGAATATCTGCATCGTGTAAAATACAGACAGACAGACGAATCAGCCGTAGCAGCACACTTATAGAACAATCACCATGATATTATTCCAGAAGCCAACCTCCTCAGAACAGCAAACAAACCCAACTGAGCTCAGTATGGGAAAACATCCACATAAAAAACAATAAGAACTGAAAGTCTTACTTAGCTTCACTTTTAACAATGCTTTTGTTTATAAATTAAAAACGAACTGAATTATGAACTTTGATCTCCTGCCATCTGGCTGCTAAGTAGGTTCATATAATTGCTAGAGACCTCCACCACCAATACAGCATGAGAATTGTCACAGAAGATGAAGCAGAGGTCATCATCATAACCAGAGACCAACAAGAGTCCATGCATAGAAACATAAGGTGTGTCCCACTCCCCAAGAAATTTTGCATGAAAATTAGCCAGAAAGATCATGGAAACAGTTTTTTGAGACTCAAGGTATTCTACTTTTTGAATATATGCCACACAATCCACTTACTCTCTGTATGTACAAAATAGAGTAATAATGTTAATAGGCAAATATCAACCAATAAAAAGTAAACAAATACATGAATATAATACAAGAAGCAATAAGAACTATTATAGATGTGATGTTTATAAAAATGTATCTATGAAGGATGTACTATATCAAGGAATTAAGTTATTTAATATACTACTACTTATATTAAAGCAGTTGCAGAGGTGTCAAAGTAACAATTTCAACTAAAATAGAGGGAAGGTCTTTCTAATAAACAGATGCTTGTATAATTGGATGAATTGTGAGTAGTTATCTAATTTTGTGTGTACATATGTATATACAGATTGTTTCAGAAATACTTTTACAAACTTCGGGTATGGGTTCCTCACATCAAAAGAAGGAAAAAAGTTCGTATGAACTTAATCCTTTGTTTTCTCATTAGGTGTTCAACACAGTGGTACACATAATAAATGCTAGAAATGTCCTCTTCTTGCTTCTATGCATGCCCGTACTTGTCGAATCATAGAATGCTGAATCCTTTCAAAAACTCCAGGATGGTGGCAAATGGTTTCGCAGGCTTACATGGCACATTGATGAAGCATTTCTGCATCCAGGATGGCAGTTCCATAAACCAATGATTTAATATGCCCCCAGAGGTAGAAATCCATAGGATTGAGGCCAGGAAAACATGCAGGCCATGGAACTGGTCCTCTTCTGCCTATCCATCGGTCATGGTGGATACCAGTCAGTGCATCTTGAACAAGGTGACTTAAATGTGCCGGAGCTCCATCATGCATTAACCATATGTTTTTTGCAATTCCTTTCTTGGAAGTGTTGAAAACAGTGTTGTTATGATAAATTAAATTTAAAGGGAGTCAATTAATGACACTAAACAACACTTACTTTTAAATTTTTCCGGAACATGTTTCAGAGACTTTGCTTCTATCCTCAGCCGGCCATCGAAGTTCGTAAAAGTATTTCTGAAACAGCCTGTATACTGTAATATAACCTCTGTAATTGACATGTCCAAAATCAATGTATCGATAGAGGAAGGTTATTATTATTATTATTATTATTATTATTATTATTATTATTATTATTATTATTATTATTATTATTATTATTATTATTATTATTATTTCAACTAGTCAACTGATAGCTAAGGATGGAAACAAGGGTTCCCGAAACATGTTATAATTTTTGACAGGTAAGTGAGACATAGTGTAAACATAATCAACACTCAATTAACAGAATTTATCAGTTTAAACTCTTTCAGAAGGCTCTTCCATTGATCTCTTATGTTGAATACAGAAATAAGAAATGTGAATTGTTACACTGAAGAGAAGACTATAAACAGGTCCCAAACATTCTTACTCAAGAAAAATGTATTCTGCTGAAAAAGTATAATTTAGAAAACAATAACTGCTTGGTAAATTGAAGTAACTTACTTGTCATTAACATATCACAAACCATTGATTTTGTACTTTGTACATGATAACCCTTACTCTAAGTGAGAACAGCACTTTTTACTTCATTCATATGCCAGCAGGGCTATGAGAACAGTTAAAGTAACATGTGATTTTGTGGGTCAATGTTGCTCAACATTGTATTAAAAAGTATCATTTATGGGGAAACTACTTGAAGAGAGTTCAAAGGTTAAGACAACTTTATGGCTCACTCTGTATAACATGCAATGTATTCATCTTCTTATTAAAAATACAAAGTTCAGCATATGTCAAGTCATTTAAAAGCACAAATATGAAAATCTGAAATAGGCAACTTACCCACAGAGGCAAACATATCCCTTCCCCCACCAGCTCGGCTAAAAGCAATGTCATAGACTTCTTTATCATGAGCTATAAGTTGTGTTTTTACATGGCCTGTAACCAGATTTACACGACCCAGAACCTAAAGGAATACATGAAAATAAAATGTAATACATGTATACCTGTGGGCAAAAAAATCAGTATCTGAAATGTCAAAGTTTCTACATTCTACTTGGCACAGCACCTTCTTTACACCATCTGTGATATAGTTGTGTGGCAGCAGTAACAAGTTATCACAAGTTCCACTAACCCATATGAACAATAATCAATAACCAAATACATGAATTAAGCTTCAACAACAAACTATCAATATTAAATAAAAATGTTAATGATACAAAACATGCAACTATTTGGATTGTATGTATTACTAAACATGCCACCTTCCATGTGTGTTCACTGTAGCACTGTGGCAAAACTAGGCTACTCCTGTGGTGAGGGTCGCAGGTTTGCTTCTGGTATGGCAAACTTTTTTTCCCTTCCCTTCTCTTCTCTTCCCTTCTCTTAACTGTGTTGAACAAACATATAACGACTATCTGTTTTAGATATATTTACTTCAAAGTCAAAGCAGGAGTCTTGTCTAGTTATAAAACTGCAGCTTGTATTGGAGTCCCTGCTTCTCCACTACAAAGGTGAGTGAGATTATCCAGGAAAAGTTATGTTAATTTGTTACGCCTTAATTTTAGAAATGTTTACTTACACATATTTGTTTTAATTATTTAACACGAGTATTAGTAGAAATATGTTTTTGTATGCAGAACTTCAAATGCTGATATACAATGCTATATTAAAGCAATATTATGTTCTACATATCAAGTCATAAAATTAACAAACATAAAAAAATGATATGTAGCGCATTTGCTACAAGATTTGACCTAGGAACTTATGTATGGAAGCATGCCTTCTTAACCTCTTGGCCACTGTAACATTATGCTGTGTTCCATTTTCAGTATGTATAAATTAACTATTGCGATGTCAGTCACAGATAATTGTACAATTCTTTTGTGTGTGTTGTAAACACAGCTTTCATGAAGATACACAAAGCTCTTTGATCAACATTTAGAATCTGGGGATGCCTCATTTTTTGCATCCACAGATGTAAATATTCATGATCACGGAGTTCATTTCATTTTGTGCTTGTATATTATTTCCTATGTTAGGGTTATTTGCAGAATTTTCATTTCCTCTGCAAAACAAATACCAGATAACCTTAGTAAACTCCGAATTCTCTTTTGATTAATACCATTTTGTCTAAAACATGTTATCTTCAAAAGCATATTAATATGCTTTATATGGAAACATTAATCTTGCAAAATATCTTCTGAAAATAAAGCATATTTGTAAAAGGTTTTCATAATTTCTGTATGTGGCATACTATCCAAATCTTTTAAATAGTATGTATTTTAAAAAGTTTGATTGTAATTTTTCTATTACATTGGCATGCTTTGTCATATTAGAATTCCCAATAATAGACACATATTTGAGATTTTGTCTAACAAAAACAGTCTTACATGGTCATATATAGAATGTTTCAATATTCGACTGAACAACTTTAAGAGGTTGTTGTTGGGATGTTGGAGAACAATTTGAGATAGGACCCTTATGGTGACAGTGTGCATGATATGTGCAGTAAACCAAAGTAAATATGAGCAGTACACCACTGATACCATCTCAATGGTATACGAATGCAATTGCTACACTGCCAGTAAGTGCACAAATGTGGTTCAGTGGCACTATAGTAAGTTGTTAACCCAATGACAATAGATTCCAAGTTCCTGCCTTGCCAAATATTTCTCTTCTTTCTTTTTTTATAAAAAATTTGTTTTGTTCTTCAAATTGCTGATTGTGAAAGATCTGGAATACTCCACTCAGCATTTGTTATTACCCCTGCTGTTAAATGCAATCAAGCAAGTCAAACAAATCAAATGTATTTTGAACAAGAATGTATAACATAAATACATTATGTTTTAAACCTACACATGATATATAATCAAATCCCATATTGAAGGTGACTAATATAAAAATGTCATTGATCACCAGGCGCCCCCACCGAGGTTGTTTGGTAGCCTTACCTTTTGGGGTTGGCGCACATAAGTGGCATATCCACTTCCACCCATCTTGTGTTTCCGGACCAGATGGGGGGGAGCCTAGTTAATCTTTAGGTCTTGCCCTACTGGAAAGCCCCACGGAGGCACCGGGCGCCCTTCGGGGACAGCTTGGTAACTCCCTGGTACAAGAGGGAGGTTAGCGATGGCTGCCTGTGTAGACCCTACTCGTATGTACCTCTCGACCATGCCATCCGACTGGGGATGTAGAGGTGTTGTGCGGGTCTTGTTAACCTCAAGTCTTTCCAGCGCCTCCTTCATCAGGTTGGACTCAAAATTAGTGCCCTGGTCGTTGTGGAGCTCTAACGGCACCCCAAAACGGCAGAACAGTTGCTCCACGAGGCAGTCAGTGATTGTCTTCGCCTCCTGGTTCGGGATGGCATACACCTCCGGCCACTTGGTGAAGTATTCCACGGCCACCATCAGGAACTTATTGCCTCGGTCGGACAATGGGAATGGTCCAGCTATGTCGGCAGCGATGTGTTCGAATGTCGCTCAGACGTTGTACTGCTGCATGCGACCCCGGCTCCTAGTTTAGGGGAAACGACCTGTGGCGCACACGTGACATTGACAGCACTATCTCTCAGCGTCTGCTCGAAGTCTCAGCCAGTAGCAACACTGTCGGACTTTGTCCATCGTTCGGTTTGCTCCCAGCTGTCCTGCTGAAGTACCAGCGTGCACTTCCTCCAAGACTTCCGGGACCTTACTCTGGGGAAGTACCAACTGCTCCCTCTGCGTCTTCCCATCGGGTGATTCCCATACCCGGAACAGCATGTCCTCTCTGATCTTCAATGAATCCCATTGGGTCCAGTAGGACTTGTATGTGGTGCTCCTTGGTGCAATGTCCTCCAAGGTTGGTCTTGTCCCTACCTCCATTTCTCTCAAGAGTGGCCCCAAGTCGGCGTCCGCCAGCTGCTCCCTCCTCAGGCTTGCGTTATCCTAACCGTCCGCAGGCACTGTCATGATCACTGACAGCTGCGGCACACTCCTTCTCTTCCACTCTCGTTCATTGGCCGCATTCTTCTGGGCAGTCTTCGGGACATGGCATTTGCGTTGCCATGGCTCTTCCCTCTACGATGTTCAGAGGTGAAGTCGAACTCCTGCAGCCTCTGGATTCAACCTTCCAGGTTCCTTAAACTAAGTAGCCAGGTTAGGGTGGAGTGGTCAGTCTTCAGGTGGAATGGCTGACCGTACAGGTACTTGTGGAAGTGCTCCAAGGTCTTAAATACCGCCAATAGTTCTCACCGGGTAACGCAGTAGTTCTCTTCTGCCTTGGACAGCGTCTTGCTGTAGTAGGCTATCACCCGCTCGTGGCCGATCTGGACTTGGGATAGGACGCCTCCAATGCAATGGTTGCTGGAGTCAGTGTCCACAATGAAGGCGCCGCCTGGTTGTGCGAATCCCAAAACAGGAGAACTGCACAGTGTCTTCTTCAGCTGCTGGAAAGCGCCTTTGGCGTCCTCCATCTACACGTAAGGCTGGTGTTCCTCTGTCAGGCGGGTGAGGGGCTTGGCGATGTTGGAGAACTCCTTTATCAAACAGCGGTAATAACTGCACAGCCCCAGGAAACTAAGCAAATCTCTTTTATCCTTCGGCTGAAGCCAATCTCTCATGGCCTGTGTCTTCTCCGGGTCTGTGGCCACTCCAGTTGGTGAGGCTATGTGGCCCAAGTAGTTGACTTCCTTGCAGAAGAGCTGGCACTTCTTCACGTTCAGCTACAGGTTGGTCGCCTGCAGTCTCTCTAGCACCTTGCTCAGGATGTCCAGATGGTCTTCGAAAGTCTTGCCGACGATAATGATGTCCAGATATGGCAGGCAGGCATCATAAGTCAATCCCCTCATCACTGACTCCATGAGACATTGAAAGGTAGCTGGTGCATTGCAGAGGCCAAAGGGCATAGCTGTGAGCTGCCAAAGCCCTTGGCCTGTTGAGAATGCAGTCTTTTCCTTGCCTCTCGGGTCTATAGCCAACTGCCAGTAACCCGACTTCAGGTCCAGGGTCGATAAGCACTTTTTTTATATCGAGATTTAACTGTATTGGAACACCACAGTGAAGCGAAATAATTATTAATTTTTAGATGAGTCGTATTTATTACACGAAAGTGAAGCAGATGTGTAATAAATACGACTCATCTAAAAATTAATAAGCACTTTTTTGTTGTTGCAAGTAACGTCTCCAACATTTAGTCATATCAGACGATGAATGAAATGGGTGATATGATGCTCAAAGCGTCCGGGGTCCATAGAGCTTAGAGTTACCCAACATTCGTCTTTCAGGATAAGGGAAAAACCTGGAAAAAACCTTATCCAGGTAACTCACCCTGATCGAGATTCGAACTCGGGACCTCTTGAACGTGAGGCAGACATGCTACCATCTATGCTTCCGAGGCGGGCACGAGAAGAACTGCACACCAGCAAGCGTGTCCAGGGTGTCGTCAATACGGGGTAATGGGAAGCAATCCTTCCTGTTGACAGCGTTCAGCTTCCTGTAGTCCATGCAGAAGCATGGCTCGCCAGTCTTCTTCATCACCAGAACTACAGAGGAACACCAAGGGCTGTCAGACTCTTCAATCACTCCCCTGGATTTCATGTCCTCCAGCATGTCCCATACCGCCGCTTGTTTTGCCAGCGGAACGCGTCTCTGGTATTGATGCGGTGAAGCACTCGGTCCGTGCGACCATAGTAACTGTTACCTTGGCTGAAAACGTGCTGGTACAGTCGCAGCAGTTGTCGAGCCTTCTCCAGCTGTTCTGCGGTCAGGTGGTCGGTCACCCTCTCCAGTAAGCCATCCAGCCGGGGCCTCAAGTGTTGCATCGGCACCGGCTCCAGGATGTTGTCAATTTGTGTTACGCTAAGCACGGGCTCGCACGTCCCCAATGCCGTCCCGGTCTGAACGATGTGATCGTTGTCTGCTAGGTTGAACAGTCTCACCAGCACCTCCTCTCGGCACGGCAACAATGTCCTGGCTACAGAGAGCCCGTGCACAGGGGTCTTCTGGTCCAGCATCATGTTCTTGGTCCGCTGGCCTTACAGTCGCACCGTCACCACCACCTCGCTTCTCGCGGGGATAACCACGTCTTCCCTCAGGACCCTGCATATTCCAAGGTGTTCTTCGGGTTGCCGGAGTATCACCTCTTCTCCATTGAGCCGCAGGACCTTCCTGCCAACGTCGACCGTCGCCTCGTGGCTCCTGAGGGCATCCAGTCCCAATATCACCTCCTCAGCCACCTCCGCGACGAACACCCACAGACGCACGACACTCCGTCACAAGGTCAACTGAAGCAGGGCCTCCCTCTCCACGGCCAAGGTGTCGCCCGATGCCGTCACTAGCTGGTAAGGTTGGCTCGGTTTTCTCGACGGCAAACCCCTGGCCATGTCAGGTCTGATGATGGTCGCGGCTGCCCCGGTGTTCACCAGCACGCGGCATGGCCTCCCTTTCACACAACCGTCCACGATGAGGCTGTCATCCATACGCCGGCTGACAGCGCACAGTGTCACTCGAGGGAAAGGTGGTGATGGCGCCGACGTGCCCCTCGCTACAACGGCCTTTACGCGATTTTCGGCTGCTCTCCCTGGTGTGGGCAGTCTCTCTCCAGGTATCCCACCGCCTGCGGTGCCGTATGTAGTAAAAGCGGGCGTTAAACACTACACATTTCATTATTTCCAGGTATCCCAGCTAGCCACACCCCCAACACACGCCACTTGGTCTTAGCCGGCGTCCCTCGGCTGGCCTTCTGTCTCCAGTGTATTGGATACTCCTTATTTCCGACGTCGTGGTAGCCGTCACCTTGGCCACCTCCATCCTCAATGCTGCCGTTAGCGCCTCGTGGAGTCTTGTAGTCGCCGAGCATTAGGCGCTGACGAATCTCGGTGTCTCGTACCCGGTCAACCAAGGGGTAGGCGGCTTCCCGGGATACGAACTCTGGTGGGAGGTCGACTAAAGCTTTGCTGGTCACCTGCTCGATTGCCAGGGCGAGCTCCTCCAACGTCTCCCCTGACTGCTGCGACCTTGACGTGAGTTGGCTGCGGCAGACTGTGGCTAAGCGGTGGTTTACGAAGCGGTTTTCCAGGGCTTCCCAGATGTCCTTGGGAGCCACCGCTGTCTGGGCCGCGTTCAGAACCTCTGCGGCCCATCCCTGGAGGCTGGCTGTTAGCTGTGCGGCTTCTTGTCATACTTTGGCGGTTTGAGGCGCGCCGATGTTGTGTTGCTTTCCAGCGCTTTGGCCTTTAAATCTTTCAACCTTCTGCCGACGATGTCTTCCACCATGGCGTAAAGGGACTTGGTGTTGCTGTCGGCCTTTCCCTCTAAGTTGTTAACGCGGTTCGCCAGGTCTTCGACGCGCTCGCCCAACTCGTTCTTCACGCTGGCCAACTGCTCTTCAAATTTACCAGCCAGCGCCTCGTTCGTTGTCTTCATTTCTGTGGTTACTTCGGTCATCTTCGCGGTGATCGTCGCGGCCAAGTTGTCGTTTGCCGCTTCTGTCTTCGTTGTTCATTCGGCCTTCATTTCTTTCAGCTCCGTGGCCAGATTGTTTATTCGCCGTTCTCATTTCTTTCAGCTCTTCTAGAATTTTTGCCAATGCAGCGTCTATTGTCGTAGGTTCCACTTCTGACACCAATTGTGACTTTGTGGTTTCGTAGAATTAAAAGTCCAGTTTGCAGAAAATTATAAATGCTCTTTATTTCCGTAGAAACACACTGTTTGTACGCTCTTGGCAGCAAAATGACGTAACATAAACCAACACAATCTCTCGTCACTTCTGCACACGTAAATAAACAAGAGTTCACTTTCAAACCACACACACACACACACACACACACACACACACACACACACACACACACACACACACACACACACACACACACACACACACACACACACACACACACACACACACACACACACACACACACACACACACACACACACACACACACACACACACACACACACACACACACACACACACACACACACACACACACACACACACACACACACACACACACACACACACACACACACACACACACACACACACACACACACACACACACACACACACACACACACACACACACACACACACACACACACACACACACACACACACACACACACACACACACACACACACACACACACACACACACACACACACACACACACACACACACACACACACACACACACACACACACACACACACACACACACACACACACACACACACACACACACACACACACACACACACACACACACACACACACACACACACACACACACACACACACACACACACACACACACACACACACACACACACACACACACACACACACACACACACACACACACACACACACACACACACACACACACACACACACACACACACACACACACACACACACACACACACACACACACACACACACACACACACACACACACACACACACACACACACACACACACACACACACACACACACACACACACACACACACACACACACACACACACACACACACACACACACACACACACACACACACACACACACACACACACACACACACACACACACACACACACACACACACACACACACACACACACACACACACACACACACACACACACACACACACACACACACACACACACACACACACACACACACACACACACACACACACACACACACACACACACACACACACACACACACACACACACACACACACACACACACACACACACACACACACACACACACACACACACACACACACACACACACACACACACACACACACACACACACACACACACACACACACACACACACACACACACACACACACACACACACACACACACACACACACACACACACACACACACACACACACACACACACACACACACACACACACACACACACACACACACACACACACACACACACACACACACACACACACACACACACACACACACACACACACACACACACACACACACACACACACACACACACACACACACACACACACACACACACACACACACACACACACACACACACACACACACACACACACACACACACACACACACACACACACACACACACACACACACACACACACACACACACACACACACACACACACACACACACACACACACACACACACACACACACACACACACACACACACACACACACACACACACACACACACACACACACACACACACACACACACACACACACACACACACACACACACACACACACACACACACACACACACACACACACACACACACACACACACACACACACACACACACACACACACACACACACACACACACACACACACACACACACACACACACACACACACACACACACACACACACACACACACACACACACACACACACACACACACACACACACACACACACACACACACACACACACACACACACACACACACACACACACACACACACACACACACACACACACACACACACACACACACACACACACACACACACACACACACACACACACACACACACACACACACACACACACACACACACACACACACACACACACACACACACACACACACACACACACACACACACACACACACACACACACACACACACACACACACACACACACACACACACACACACACACACACACACACACACACACACACACACACACACACACACACACACACACACACACACACACACACACACACACACACACACACACACACACACACACACACACACACACACACACACACACACACACACACACACACACACACACACACACACACACACACACACACACACACACACACACACACACACACACACACACACACACACACACACACACACACACACACACACACACACACACACACACACACACACACACACACACACACACACACACACACACACACACACACACACACACACACACACACACACACACACACACACACACACACACACACACACACACACACACACACACACACACACACACACACACACACACACACACACACACACACACACACACACACACACACACACACACACACACACACACACACACACACACACACACACACACACACACACACACACACACACACACACACACACACACACACACACACACACACACACACACACACACACACACACACACACACACACACACACACACACACACACACACACACACACACACACACACACACACACACACACACACACACACACACACACACACACACACACACACACACACACACACACACACACACACACACACACACACACACACACACACACACACACACACACACACACACACACACACACACACACACACACACACACACACACACACACACACACACACACACACACACACACACACACACACACACACACACACACACACACACACACACACACACACACACACACACACACACACACACACACACACACACACACACACACACACACACACACACACACACACACACACACACACACACACACACACACACACACACACACACACACACACACACACACACACACACACACACACACACACACACACACACACACACACACACACACACACACACACACACACACACACACACACACACACACACACACAATTATCAAGTTCACAACTGACCAACTACCAGCAGCTTCCTTTTTATACCTCTACTCATTGTTCCAGAAATTTGTGGAATGTTCTCTAACAATCAAGACGGCACTAGAAAGACAAACTTTCCAGTTATCTATCTTCATCTGTTTCGGCAAGCTTTTTATCTCTGTGCTGCACCATCTGTCTGTGTGCGCCGGCCACGCCAGTTGCAATAATGGGTTCGAGAAGTATTTATTTACTTATTGGTTAATTTCAAGTTGGAAAGTTCTGGAAAGACATACATCTTGGATACAGTGTTTCAGAACAACAATGACTTTTTTAAGGCTATATTTCCAATGTATATAGCATATTCTGTCATAGTTTAGCACACTTCAACTATCATATGTCAAAGAATGAGTCTGAGCTGATAACTATATAAACTATGTGTATAAGGCAAGTTTTCAGACAGAACACATCAAATATGCTTGTATTATCTACTTGCATTGAAAATCTTTACTAGTACAATGGAATCCTAGAATACCAGAGCTTCCCAATTTTTTCTCTTAGCCTTTTTTTTGTCCAATGTATCCCTATTTGTTTTGCACTTCTTGTTTAGAGAACCCTTAGTGAATTCATCCATATAATTAAAAGCATCCAATTATTTAAAACTCAATGCTTTTCTTTAAGGGAACCTCTTATTTCATAAATTGTTTCAATATTAATCTTGAAACTCTTAAATTTAACCTAATTTATTATTTATTTGGCTTTTGAAGCTGAAACCATATACAATTATTACAATATAGAACACTACACTCAGTTGCTCATAGCTACAGCCAATATTATATGAAAGCTGCTATCACATAGTACCTTAACACTCAAGAGCTTCTTGCACACTAATGAACATGGCCAATGAAATATGCAAATATTGTCGCGAATGCATTGTTGAGGCGAGGCGGCGCAGCCGATGAGTTCAAAGAGACGGACAGTGCATACGGAGATAAAAGCTTGCCGAAACGGTGGGGGGAAGGAGACAGATTTTTGGAGAGTTTGTCTTTCTTCTAGCGCCGTCTTGACTGTTTAAGAACATTCCGGAATAGTGAGTAAGCTATAAAAGGAGCTGCCGCCTGCCACTTTGGGACAGTTGTTAATTGAACTCGTGTGCGCGAACAGCTGTATGAACTTTGTTTGTGGTTGATGATCTTGCAAGTTGTATTGCATATGTGACGTAATTCTGCTGTCAGGTTGACCAAAGTGTGTTTCTACGGAAATAAAGAGCAATTTTTAGTGTTTGTAACCTGGACTTTTAATTTCACGAACCCACAAAGTCACAATATGGAAAGAAATATCATATACTACCCCACAAATAATGATAGCCCTATCTACCAGACCTTTGCAATGTGGGTATACTTAATGTAAAGTTAAAGACTCCTATTCAACTGAATTTTCCCTCTACCTTCCTTTTAATGGAGAGCAGAAGCTTTCGTGATCCATACAGGCTATTATAATTAGGATTAGAAGCAGAGGAAAATTTTAGCACTATGGCTTAACTAGCCAACCTCTCGATGCTATTTAGTTTCTCATTTGTTTTAGCTTGTGAAGTCTTTGGCCACCACAGCAATGCTCCATAAGTGATCCATGGTTTTACAGCCTTACAGAGCCAGTGGTACCTGTTAGGCTTCAGACCCCAATTTATACCTATTAAACGTTTTCCAGAGATAGGTATCCATTTAGCTTTACAGGTAACACTTTCAAGGTGTATATTTCAGGTAAGTTTATCATCTAGTAATACTCTCAGATGCTTGACCATTTCTGATATATCAACCTTAACAGTGTAAATTTTAAGGTTATTTAAAACCAAGAATTTCCTTTCTCTGGTTAAGCGTACTATAATGGTCTTATTAGGATTTTGACCAAGACCCTCTTCTTTACACCAGTCATTAACAGTTTTCAGAGCCTAATCAGTGATTTGTTAGATTGTGTTTGAAAATTTTCCTCTGAGATGATTATATCATCAGCATAGCCCTGGGTAAAAATAACCTTAGTACTGAATTTTACTGTACCAGGAAAGAAACAGTTCTCTTCTTAAAGCACATCTACATACTATTGTGACAGTTTAGTTTAGCCCAGAGGTTCTACTTCCATTAGTCCTGAACCCGTAGGAACTGGACCCGGGCCTCCTTCGACCAGGGAGTTATCCGAGCTGTCCCAAAGGGTGCTCGGCGTCCTCCGTGGGGCTTTCCATGGGACAAGACCTAGAGACTAACAAGCCCCCCCATCTGGTCCTATGGACTCAAGACAGGATGGAAGTGGATACGCCGCTTACACGCATCAACACTCAAGGTGAAGACTACCGAAAAACCTCGGTGGGGCTGCCTGGTGATCTAGCACACCTACTAGCTTTGCAGGCTAGTACCCGGGAGAATTAATGGCTTCCCTCAACCCCGTCCGAAGACGTACCCGATTCCCACGGGTTTCGGGAACACACTGCTCCCTCGAGTCCATCCCAATCCGAACAACTTCCGAAGGAGGGGCTCGGCTGTTCGGCCCGAGGTTCCTCTAGTAACGTCACAGGTACCACGAGTGCTAAAGGTCCACAGCGCCCGCACTTTGGCAGCTGAAAGGGACGGATCCCTTCCCCTATGGGGAACTATTGTGACAGGCACTACACCCCAAAATGAATGGAAATAAATTACGAGGAAATGAGGGGCAGGGAAAATTAAAATTCATGGTAGTATGTAACACACCCCAGTACATGCCTAAAGACTTGGGGAAAAATGAAGAAAAGAAAAACCAAGGTCAGGGTGGCCAGGACAATGGAAATCAAACAAGGAGTCAATCTCAAATTAAGGTCTCAGATGTAACATCTGAACCCTTACATTCAGTTCATATTACTGGCCACTGGAGAAACTACATAAAAAATAGTTTGCTTGCTTATTCCTGAGAATGAAGAATTTTGACAAACTGATTCCTAGCAAATAATGTGTATTTGTAGAAGTATTCACTAAGTGACTTACCTGTCCAGTCTCTAGCCCCCATATTGTGCATGTTGTATCAATGCTGGATGTTCCAATTAAATTGGGATCAACTTCATTCCAGTCGAATGACGTCAGTGGTGCACAAAAATCTGAGTTCTTGTTCTGTTGAAAAAGTGAAAAACTTATTGTAATCCTCATTTGTGAATCCATTATTGCTACAGAACATAGTCACTGAGATTTTTTTCTTTTTTAACCCTTTCCGGTCAGATGTCAATACTATGTCAACAGTGAAGGCCGGCCGCTGTGGTCGTATGTCCAAGGGCTTTTTCAATGAACTGCGAAGTTTCTTTTTCCAAAGGGCGGCACAAACTAGTAGTACAAACTAGTACATCTGTCCTGATGTGCCCTCTAGTGAGTAAATTTCAATTCATAGTATTTCTAGAGAGAAATTAAAATGGTTGTCCTTGAACTTCATCATGGCTTCAACAACTGTTACATCTGTGCATGTTAAACATGTTTATAGAGTATCAAATCCTGAAGTTGATGAAGCTCTGGGGCATCTTCTACAAGAACTGCTAAATGATAATAGTGATGACGATTTGGATTTTGCGGAAGAAGCTGAAATTGCGAGTTCTGCTTCAAGTAGCGCATCCAGTGACTGTGAGGACAACAATGAGCTAAGTGCAGTTGGTACCGGTATTTGTGATAGCCAGGCCGACGGAGATGGGTGGTATGCATTAAGTGCGAATGATTTAATGCCTGCAAAGCATAACTTTAGCAAAAATTCAGGCCCTAAGTTAAAATTGAGTTGGGATACTACTCCACATGACTATTTTTCTTTGCTTTTCGATGATGAACTCATTAGTGAAATAGTTGCCGAAACAAATAGATATGCAGAAGAGAAAATCTCAAAAATAGATATGAGCCCTCGTTCTATTTGGTTGAAATGGACCAGCATTACTTTAAGTGAATGCAGAAGAGAAAATCTCAAAAATAGATATGAGCCCTCATTCTATTTGGTTGAAATGGACCAGCATTACTTTAAGCGAAATGAAAGCCTTTTTGGGCATGATAGTTAATATGGGTATGGTACCAATGCCAAAAATTAAAGATTATTTTTCTTCAGACTGGAAGACTGAAATCAAATTTTTTCATGATGTAATGCCTAGGGATCGTTTCTTACAAATATTTTGGATGCTTCATGTGCGAAATGACACAATAAAAAACGAATGCAGTACCGCGGCAGACTAGAAAAGGTTCATGGAGTTATTGAGCATATAGAAAAAAACTTCCAGCAGCATTTTGTACCCGGTCAAAACATTGCCATAGATGAATCTACTGTTGGTTTTAAAGGACATATAATTTTTAAGACATATAACCCTAAGAAGCCTACAAAGTGGGGACTTCGTTTGTTTTAGCTGGCAGTGCAACAGGCCTTATTCATAGTATTATCCCATATTATGGCAAAATTATCCCCGATGTATGCAGTTTACCTTTTGAAAATAAAAGTTTTACAACCAGGATTGTGTTGTCTCTAATGTCACACCTTCAGAAATGTACAAATGACATAAAAGTGTATCATCTATTCACAGATCATTATTACAGCAGCATTGATCTGGCACAAGAACTGTATCAGCACAAATGTATTCAACAGGTACAATAATTGCTGGCAGAGCTGGGAACCCACAACCTGTAAGGCAAGGAGTCTTCAAGAAGTTGAAGAGTGGGGATGTGTGGTTATTGTAAGGTTCGCACAATTCAAAAAGGAGGACTAGAAAAAGACATAATGAAACCACTTTGTGTGTTAAATTATACTAAGAATATGGGCAGGGTTGACTGAAATGACCATTACTGTGCTACATATGCATTTTTGCTAAAATTCTTTAAATGGTGGAGAAAACTGTTCCTTTGGTGTCTTGAAGTGAGCATCATAAATTTGTATATCCTCTATGGCTGCCACAAGCAAAATATGCAATCCAGCAACAAGATAATGAGCCATCTTCAGTTTCGCCGATCCCTAGTTCAAAGTTTAGTAGGAAATATTAGAAATCCAAGGAAGAGGTGTCACCCATGTACAGTGGAAACAGAAGAACGACTAAACCAGAACAATCACTTCATATACCACTTTGAAAATAAGAAACAAAGACTGCATTCAAAGTATAAACTTGGAAGAAGCGTAGGGACAGTAAAGCACAAATTAATACAAAAGTGAATCGAGAAGATATTGACACATTGCTTCACTCACACTGTTTATTCACAGGACATGTTTCAAGAGCTCTCGCTCCTATCATCAGCTGATACTCGACTAGTGCAAGTTGTAGTGGTTTCCTCTTTCTCTGTTTTGTCAATAGATGGCGTGATGTACTTGTCAAAGATGTCCGGTGGAGTTTCAAAATTCATGACTCTATGACGATTTTTGTTGATCAAGATTTTTTCCCATACGGAAAGGTCTATGGGGTGATTAACATATTTTATTAGAGATGTTTCCAAGTTGATGTCATGTCTAGTATTCAAAAAATGAAAAGCCACTGCTGATTTTTCTGTTTCACCATTTTTAATGTTTCTTAGATGTTCTTTAGTTCTGATGTTAATATTTCTTTTTGTTATTCCTATATAAATTTTAGGGCAAGTTTCACATTTGATCTCATAGATACCTGGTTTTTCTTTGGTAGTGATTGAATTTTTGGGAGGGCCTTTTAATAAATTTCTGATATTAAACCTATTTTGAGGTGCAAGAGTTATGTGTTTTGAGGAGATTTTTTGGAATTTGTTATAGGCTGATGGGTGGAAGGTGAATTTTTTAAAAATGTTTTCTCTTTTTCTCCTGTAGGTTCTAGGGTGGTGGTTTCTTTTATTTTCTTAGCTTTGTTGAGTCTGTTAACTGTTTTGTCTACTAAATGTGGGTTGAAACCATTGGATATAGCTACTTTTTTTATGTGTAGGTATTCTTCTTGATAATCTTCTCTGTTTAGTGGAAAGTTGATCATCCGAAAGATTAAACTGTTGAAAATGGCATGTTGGTGTTGTTTTGGGTTGAAACTGTTGTTCTTGATGTAATTATTTGTGTGTGTCGGTTTCCTGTAAATACCAAAGGTGAGTTTGTTGTTCATTTTTTTGATCTTGATGTCCAAAAAGGGGAGCACACCATCCTCTTCTGTTTCCAATGTAAATTTTATAGCTGGATTTCGTATATTCAAAAGTTTAAGACTATCTTGTATGAGTTTTTTAGGTACTATTGCAAAAATGTCGTCAACATAGCGATACCACACTTTGAAATAATTTGGAAAAGTTTTTGTGATATGTGTTTCAAAAGCACTCATAAATAAATCTGCCAAGAAGGGAGACAATGGGTTGCCCATAGCTAGGCCTGTTTTTTGTTTATAGATCTGTCCATTAAAGCTGAAAAAATTTTGATTGATACAAATTTCTGTAAGTTGTGAAAGTTTTTCCATTTCTTCAGATGTTATTTGTAATGATTCCAGCCATTTTTTGAGAAGTGGAATAAGCTCATTGGTAGGTATACTTGGATATAAAGAAATGACGTCAAAGGAAACTAAAGCATCTGTAGAGTTGATCTTTGTGTCCTTCAGGAGATTTAACAATTCAAACGAGTTTTTGATACTTAAATTTTCAAATTTTGTGAAGGATCTGAAGACATGAACCAGCCATTTTGATAGTTGGTAAGTGGGAGCATCAATGTTATTAATTATTGGTCTGAGGGTAATTTCAGGTTTATGTATTTTGGGTAAACCATATATGTATGGTGTTTTTGGATTGTCTATTTTATTGTTCAATTTATCTCTTTTAGTCATGATTTTACTGTTTTTAATTGCTAATTCCACAGATTTGCATGCTTTCTTTAATGGATTGTTTTCTAATTTAACAAATTCTTTTCCGTTTAAAAGGTTGTCCATTTTTTTGCGATAGTCTTCTTCGTCCAGTATTACTATTTTGTTACCCTTGTCTGCTTTTGTGTAGATTACCGGTTTTTCATTTAAATTTTTGATTAATTTTTTATATGAATAACTTTTTGAATTTGCATTTTGAATATGATCTAGAGTTTCTATGCACTGTGTTCTGATCGTAGATTTTTTATTATCGGGCAAATTATATATCGCTATTTCAATGTCCACGATATAGTTTTCAATGTTTTTTGTGTAATCTACACATGTTCTTAGGCCTTTGTTTAGAAAATCAATTTCTTTCTCTGTGAAGTTGCATGTGGATAGATTCGTTACGTTGTTAGGTTTTTGACAAGAGAGTGATAAATCTTGCTTTTTATGTGGATTTGGTTCTTGCTTCTTTTGAAGATTCATGAATTTTTGTTTCAAAATGGCTGCTTTCTTACGCATTTTCAAATTAAGAATTGACAGCATATTACTTTCTAAGTTAGACCACATGGCTGGGTTCATACATTTCGAAATTTTTAGGTGTAGTTCGTATATTTTTAATTCTGTGGAATGTAACGAATTGTAGTAGTGGTTTATTTCCATTTTAATTACACGTTTTTCTGCTGCTTTTTGTTGTTTGCTATTATTCTTTTGTTTAACAATTTTCCTGACGAAAATGGGTGTTATATTAAATTTAAAACATTTCTTTAGAAAACGTATGTCCGCAAAAGTATTTCTTTTCTTTTGATTCAGCTTTAGAAAAAGTTTGATATCTTTTTTCCTACCTTCAGATCCAGTATTGAAAGAGGAAAGCAAGTTAACTATTCGTTGGTCCTCCATCTTGGTTGGCAGTTTAAAAAAATCACACTATCGAGATTTGAATGCTTCTCAGACTTGTAGGCCTAATCACTCAAAGTATAAACTTGGAAGAAGCGTAGGGACAGTGAAGCACAAATTAATACAAAAGTGAATCGAGAAGATATTGACACATTGCTTCACTCACACTGTTTATTCACAGGACATGTTTCAAGAGCTCTCGCTCCTATCATCAGCTGATACTCGACTAAGTAGTGCAAGGGGCAGGCCATTCCCGCCTTCCCGCGCAAAACACTGTCACTGCTGACTGAGGGGCGTGACGTCACTGAGAATACAACGCAAGATCGCTTACACGTGAATGTGCGTAATGCAATATTATGATTGCACATTATAAGATAAGATAAGGCGCTGATGCATGCAAATTCCACAATCCTTCTGATGAAATAAACGAGATGCAGTTGCTTATGAGCTATTGTAGTTATTGTCTGTGGCTTTTGTCGTAACATTATGAGTAAAAGTAGAAACCATTGCACTGTTGCTGAAAGCAAACATGCTTCGTATAAAACTACGAATGTGATTTTCCATTGTTTGCCTAAAGATCGAGAACTACAGCGCAAGTGGGTTTTACGCTGTAAAAGGGCTGATCCGGTTAATGTGAATAATGCAAGGATTTGTTCCGATCACTTCCTGCCCGAAAACTATGAACGGGATTTAAAAAACGAGCTGTTAGGTTTGCCGCTGAAAAGAAAATTAAAGGGCGACGCTGTCCCGTCATAGAAAATTCCTAATTGGCATGGGTATATATTTGAGGTGCTAGTAGCAAGTACCAGCAAAACCAATTTGCAGGTAATTATCAGATACACATTCCATTTATGTATTTGTTTCTATGTGTACACCAAGTTTATTCGCTCCTTTTTTATAAGAAAAGTTTGATGCGTGGAATAATAATAATAATAATAATAATAATAATAATAATAATAATAATAATAATAATAATAATAATAATAATAATAATAATAATAATAATAATAAACATAATAATAATAATAATAAACATAATAATAATAATAATAATAATAATAATAATAATAATAATAATAATAATAATAATAATAATAATAATAATAATAATAATAATAATAATAATAATAATAATAATAATAATAATAATAATAATAATAATAATAATAATAAACATAATAATAATAATAATAATAATAATAATAATAAACATAATAATAATAATAATAATAATAATAAACATAATAATAATAATAATAATAATAATAATAATAATAATAATAATAATAATAATAATAATAATAATAATAATAATAATAATAATAAAACTGTTTTTATTAATAGGCAATATCAGCAAGAGATCGCCGGTGCGAAGTTAGGACCGTGCGAAAGAGGGCGCTGTCTACTATAGTATCTTTATCTCCCAAAAAAACACAATTTGACCCGTCGACCAGCACGGAGATAGCTCCTGACCACTCTGTTGTTGCTGAAGATGAAATAATTAGACTAAAGACTCAGATGCAAGCCCTGAAGAAAGAAAACAGTGTTTGGAAACGGCAGAACAAGGTACAGAAGTAATATTTTGTAGCTTCCATGGACAAAGTGCTGCGAACTGTAATGGAGTGATGCAAAACATAATTTCTATAATAAGTTCCAAGTTTCCCGAAATTCATCACAAAGTGATCTCTCTTAATGTGAGGACAAGAACCTTCATTAGACTTAGGCACTTAAACAAAAGAGGGAAGGCAGAAATGATCAGGAAACTTGCAGCAAAGAAAAATCTTCAATGGGTTGCTTCGTCATTTTCTTGAGCTACACTGATTAAGTACATATGAATAGTAACATGTTTTAAACTCTTAATACAACTGCTAGAAAGAACCTTCATTATAATACACAAGTGGATGTTTATTCCTTCCGATTTTACACGTAGCAGAGCTTAAATAACACATACTCAGCGGCTAGTGTTTAACTCTCGCGGTTGAACTGTATTCTCAGTGACGTCATGCGCATTAGCCAATGGCAGTGCGACTCTCCGGAATGGCCTACCTGAGTACTCTAGTTGCCTTGGTGCAAGTTGTAGTGGTTTCCTCTTTCTCCGTTTAGTCAATAGATGGCGTGATGTACTTGTCAAAGATGTCCGGTGGTGGAGTCTCAAAATTCATGACTCTATGACGATTTTTGTTGATCAAGATTTTTTCCCATACGGAAAGGTCTATGGGGTGATTAACATATTTTATTAGAGATGTTTCCAAGTTGATGTCATGTCTAGTATTCAAAAAATGAAAAGCCACTGCTGATTTTTCTGTTTCACCATTTTTAATGTTTCTTAGATGTTCTTTAGTTCTGATGTTAATATTTATTTTTATTTTTCCTATATAAATTTTAGGGCAAGTTTCACATTTGATCTCATAGATACCTGGTTTTTCTTTGGTAGTGATTGAATTTTTGGGAGGGCCTTTTAACAAATTTCTGATATTAAACCTATTTTGAGGTGCAAGAGTTATGTTGTGTTTTGAGAAGATTTTTTGGAATTTGTTATAGGCTGATGGGTGGAAGGTGAATTTTTTAAAAAGTTTTTTCTCTTTTTCTCCTGTAGGTTCTAGGGTGGTGGTTTCATCTACAAAACGGAGAAAGAGGAAACCACTGCAACTTGCACTAGTCGAGTATCAGCTGATGATAGGAGCGAGAGCTCTTGAAAGATGTCCTGTGAATAAACAGTGTGAGTGAAGCAATGTGTCAGTATCTTCTTGATCCACTTTTGTATTAAAGACTGCATTGTTTGCAACAACAGGAAGGTAAAAAAAGCAAGAAAGGAAAACATATTATTAGTGAAAAAAAAAATGTTCCAACCATCCTGCTTTGTGTCCCGGCAAATGTTTCGAACGGTACCATACCTTACAGGAATATAAACGCAACTAAGGAAGTTCATTTGCTTAACTTCTTTACAGTATCTATCTCCCATAATTTGTGTTCACGTACATTAAAAAAAGTGAACCATTTATATAAGTGTAAATATGCAGGCGTTAAAATCGACCAAACATTACAGTGCAGTGAGATACAAAAACTTTTGGTTCTTCAAAGATTGTTTTGTATGTTTTCGTACATTTACAAACATGCAATTGATAAAGTTTTAGATATGGACATAAATGAGTTAAACATTACAATGCAGTGACAAACATTTCTGGATTTTCAAAGGATATCGCCAAGCACCATTTGCCTCAGAAACACGTGAGTACAATTCTATCTTAGCTTCTGTTAATATTTACGCTTGTGTTAAAAACTGCATGAGAAGATTTACCGCACTGCATGTTCCTTCCGTCTACCTGACTATCTCGGGGATGCTTATCCTTATTGCACAAACATTTCCTTTAGAAATCTCTCGCACAGGAATGTGGAAATATCTACGATTAGCTGGGGAAAATTTTACCAGCATATTCAACCAGTAAGGGTTAATACCATATTCAAATAGGCTTGTACTGTAGCATTTTCAGCATTCCACATGCACAGTGTTTCAATAAAATGTGCTAAAATTAAACATGAAGTAGGGGATACTCAATGCAAATTTTTAGACAGGAAACTTCTGGTAGCTACCATATTTACATTGTCACATGACAGGACATGCTACGAATCAATTACAAAGCTGTTCATATCATTTGAAGAGCAAAGTCCTATAATGACAGAGTAGTGGTAGAGTTTCACAGAGCTGACACACATTCACTTTACGTATATGAAAGTAATGTCCCAATATCCTCACCTCTGAATGACTATAAGGGAAATAATTTTCCAACTATTTCATCCATTACGAGTGCTAAACCAATAATGAGCCATTATAACCCTGATGAAATGGCTATGAGTTGGATAGAGTCAACATGAAAAATTCAATGCCATGGCCGGGATTTGAACCACGGATCTCCTGGTTTCCGTCCAGTCGCTCTTAACCTTTGAGCTACCATGGCCAACGTGCCTTCCTGACATTAAATTCTCCAGTTGACTCATATTTTTCCCCGGTAGACCACTAGGGGCTCTCGCATCCGAGATACACCGTTTGTGGCGACTTACTATTGTAAGTACTTAAGTCCCAGGCTTCATCATTTAACTCTTATTATTTTAGTTAATTGATGGAAATTAATTATTTCTCCACACTAGCCGTATATAGGCTAAGATGTTTGATGGATAGAGTCAACATGAAAAATTCAATGCCATGGCCGGGATTTGAACCACGGATCTCCTGGTTTCCGTCCAGTCGCTCTTAACCTTTGAGCTACCATGGCCAACGTGCCTTCCTGACATTAAATTCTCCAGTTGACTCATATTTTTCCCCGGTAGACCACTAGGGGCTCTCGCATCCGAGATACATCGTTTGTGGCGACTTACTATTGTAAGTACTTAAGTCCCAGGCTTCATCATTTAACTCTTATTATTTTAGTTAATTGATGGAAATTAATTATTTCTCCACACTAGCCGTATATAGGCTAAGATGTTTGATGGATAGAGTCAACATGAAAAATTCAATGCCATGGCCGGGATTTGAACCACGGATCTCCTGGTTTCCGTCCAGTCGCTCTTAACCTTTGAGCTACCATGGCCAACGTGCCTTCCTGACATTAAATTCTCCAGTTGACTCATATTTTTCCCCGGTAGACCACTAGGGGCTCTCGCATCCGAGATACACCGTTTGTGGCGACTTACTATTGTAAGTACTTAAGTCCCAGGCTTCATCATTTAACTCTTATTATTTTAGTTAATTGATGGAAATTAATTATTTCTCCACACTAGCCGTATATAGGCACAAACGGTGTATCTCGGATGCGAGAGCCCCTAGTGGTCTACCGGGGAAAAATATGAGTCAACTGGAGAATTTAATGTCAGGAAGGCACGTTGGCCATGGTAGCTCAAAGGTTAAGAGCGACTGGACGGAAACCAGGAGATCCGTGGTTCAAATCCCGGCCATGGCATTGAATTTTTCATGTTGACTCTATCCATCAAACATCTTAGCCTATATACGGCTAGTGTGGAGAAATAATTAATTTCCATCAATTAACTAAAATGGCTATGAGTTGTTGCTATTTGCAGGCAATAATGGATATGTTATGTTAGGAAGATTAAAAGAAATATATATATATATATATATATATATATATATATTTGTATGAGGTTTGAACCCAGCACCAACAGATTGACAGTTGAGCACACTAATGTCTGTGCTGTTACTACAGCTAACTAATATTTGTCTCTGATATGTATGATTCTTCATGTGAAGGTAGAGGTATAATTGGCGCTTACTGGTGGAGCACTTTTTCAGAACAGTAAAGCTCATAACTTCAGAAGTATCACAGTTGTAGCTGTTTTCATGCTTGTTAAGACAAACTATTTTACAGAGGAAATTAGTAAGGCATTTATCTTAAGCCTATATTTATCTGCAATTATAAGTGCAAATATTAAAATGAAAAATTATTGTATAACATCATCTGGAAGGCCAAAGGTAATCAAGAATGTTACTGTTAGCGAGGAACTTCATGCAAATAATGAAGTAAGTAGAAATAATAATTATGGAGTTAGTAGTGTTGCACAGGTATCGAGGAAACTTCAGGTGAGTAATACCACAGTTTAGAGAACTCTAAGAAAACATTTTCGGCTGTATCCATATATATTGAGACCAACATTTGCACTCAAAGAAAATGACATGTGGGACAAATATTAGTTTAGTTTATTTGTGATAGCAAAGATTCATATTAATAATGGTTAGGGCAATATAGAAAGCCATTAATAGGCATTAACAGCCTCTCTTGCTCTTCGATCGGAATCTAACGAATGACACAATGGCCGGAGGTACAGAACTACCTCATTCAACTGGTACAATAGCTTCTCTGACTAAATTTTAAACATGTAGACAGCAGACCACCCAGTCAATCTATCGAACAACTGCCAACCAGACAATTTACGTAAGCTCAATACCTACACTCATTTCATTGAGGCTTGCCATCACCTTCATCTCATCTAAAACTAAGCTGTAGCTCTTAAAGCACGAACTACTTACTGCACGAACTACCACCAGGTGCCAGTCAGGGCTGTGCCATATCTGGCACCAGTAAATCAAATCTGACACGCTAGCATGCTGTGCAAGCACTTCACACCTTCCTCCCTATTCAATTGTACGTCTACTACTAACATAGCACCCTTCCCATAGTCTGCACGTTAGTTTACTAAATGCATATGGTTGGAGACATCTGGAGCCACTGAGGGGGGGGGGGGGGCGGTATGGAGAAAAAGAAATAATTATATTAACAAAAATTATGGTAAATAAACATTATAAAACTGCATAACATTAATTATTTCATTACATTTAGTAAATAATTTCCTTTCAAGTCCATATATTAGCTAATTGTTATTTAATCATTAATTTAATAATTATAGAAGTAAAGAAGTGCTAATGAGATGTACTTTTTTTACTTTAATAATTTGGTAATGGGTAGTTTTTTATTAAAATACTTTTACACAGACATTAGGGTGTGAGTATCAATAAATTTTGCTGTCAAGACATGGTTTAACTACAAACAGTAGTCTGGTGAAACATCTAAGATAGTTCTGTTCAGGAAAAAAGTCCTGAAACACTTATTATAAAAGTCATACATTCAGTTTTCAATTTTTCATTGCAGCAAGTAACATATTCCATGATAGGTAGAGTCACACTGAAAAATTCAATGCCATAGCCGGGATTTGAACCACAGAACTTCTGATCTGTCCATTTGCTCCTAACCAGGGGGTGTTAACTGGGATAGGAATACAGGAGCCGCATTGAGGTTCGCGAAACACCCGGGGTCTAAAGGTACATTTCGAGCGCTGCATGTACTCTAACAACTGGATTCAATGCCGCCAATATAATTATTTTGGCTACCATGTTGCATACTAACTAATATATAAAATAACTTCTGTTCAGTTCAAAATTTAATAGCTATTGTATTATTTTACTACTTATGAAGTAATTTCTGTAATATTATTGGCTTATTTTGTACCTTATTTGAGCTCAATGTACGATATGAATAACCTGTAAATATTTGAACGAAATTTTGAAACTTTAACGGTATGGAAGCTGAGCCAAATAAAGTTCTGAATAAAATTTTCATCTATTTCTGAAATTGTAAAGATTTGAAAGACCTGCGAGGATGTATGGGCAGCAGGAAGAAAGAGAATGGATTTTCACAAAGACCTATTGGTAAGTAAGATTTAGCATGTAGCTAAATACCAAAAATGTATATGATATAACCTAAATTGTGCCTTAATACATATTCATGTTTAGTTAAATTCTTTAGATTAATAAAGTTTGAGTTTCATTTCATATCAGTGGAAAATTTAACAAAAACTTTGAGGAATACTGTGGCCAACATGGAAAAGTGAAAAGTGAAGTTATTTTAGACAGTTGATTGGGTGTATTAGTTTTTGTGTTTGTACTCGTAGTTTTAAATTTAAAATATTTGAATCATATATAACTCCATGTAAGGTAAGTAGTATCCAGTTGATATTACTGAAAAAATAGCTGTGAATTTTCAGATATACCAAAACTGTGGCTGTGGATTTGTACACAATTCAATTCTCTTTGATTTCTGTAGAATTTCTTTGTTTATAATTGGCAACATCTGTGTTTACGTATAATCTGGGTAGCTTAAATTAAAATATTTGGGTAAGATGCTTGATATGAATTTTATAAACTTTTTCTTTTAATTGCAATGATAAATATTTTGAAGAATTAAGTTCTCTTCACCTTACTCATCAGTGTATATCTACATCATTGATAAAGAATGCCACAGCTTTTAACAGCAATTAAAAGTATGATCTGAGATTCCATTAACCTAATTTGTTCTATATTGTTTAATGCAGTAGTCACTATGCAATATTATTGTACACACTACACCAAATAATGTACCTGAATAACCATCTTAGAAGAGATCTGGTGGGATTAGAATTGATTTGAGAAAACTTTACAAGTTTTAGGTGTAATTGTGCATTGCAAGAAATGATTAAAATGTCAGTGTGTCATCATCATTATATGCCACTTTCACTTTTATTTCTAGTATTCCACTTATTCTTAAAACATGTACAATGTCAGCTAGCTAGGACCTAAACACAGTGTGGCTTGATCTCAAATTAGTAAAGCTTTACAATTAATAATAGGTTATTAATCCTCTTCCTTGTTAACACACACACACACACATATATACATAAACAGTGTCGAGGCCTAACACTTAGTGTTTTGCAATGTAGGGTTACCGTTAAAGGCACATAGTGTTGAACACCTCATATATTGCAACACAATTTGGACAAATGGGTCCAGAAAAATAACAAGTTAAACTGATATTTGCACAGCATTGATGTATTATTCTGTGATACATCTGTTCTCAACATGCACTTGCCACCATTTATGAGTAACATTGGTACACAATTTCTGTAATGCTAACCATTTTAAGGGAGATATAAAATTACTAGTGTGACCCACAGAAGTGCTACATGTGACATGAAATTACACTGTTAAACACTCTCTCATTGTTCTAAGTTGGAATGAAGATGTCAATCTTTGGTATGGAAAAAAGACGCTTAACCTAATATATGAGCCATCTGTTACATGCAGTGATGCGAAGCCACATAATAATTTTGAAAAGTAGATAAAACTGCACATTATTTTGCTATATAATGCACTTCTTGTTTCTTTGTAGTGAACACATAAGGGAATTATGGACTGTCAAAACAAATAATGGTTAGATGTGTGAGCAGTTAAATTACATTACTAAATTATTTTTTATTAAATACTCAAAAACACAGTTCCATCACTTTCACTTCTTAACTAAAACTACATACAGCATTAATAGTTAAGAGTGTAATCTTTTATTGAGTTACTTATGTTACACACATTCAGTTGTATGTCATGGACTGAGAGGTTTAAGTTAAAGCAAGCCATTTATCCAAACAATTGCTGTGCACATTAAGCAAATTATACTTCACAGTCAGATAGCTACATGAAATAATCTCTTATTGGAAGATAGACTGTGCATTAAATTTTATTTTTAAAACTGCACATTTTCTTCTTCAGTATTCATTACTGTGCATATGCATGTCATTAAAGCATTTAAAAATTCAATGCTGTAATATTCTTGTGTTGTGAAGACAAAGTTAAGCTTAGGACAATTTTAAATGAATGATACAGCTTTAATGTAATTATTATTTTTCATAATTTATTCTGCACTTGTGAATGATAATTCAACCAAAGTGATTAGAAGTATATGAAATAGTGCCATTTATGAAATTTATGTCACCAGTTGCTGACACTGACTCGTGTACTAATTTGACATTATTAATCTTATATGAATCAATCACAAACTTCAGGTTTTTCTCTGAATATACTTTAGTATCACAAAAGTGAATCAAGAAGATATTGACACATTGCTTCACTCACACTTTAGTATACTTGTGCTGAAAATAATATATGTACTATTGAGCTTTTAAAATTCTTTTGAATATAACAATTTACAGAGCTGCTTTGTTGTCATTTAAAGAGATAGTGCCATTTTTTTGTACACAGTTGTTGGTGTCCTCATTTAAAATCTATATATACATTTCTTTAGTGTTCTCACTCTCTCGTTTTTAAAGTTGTAATTGTTTTTAAAGACAAAATTATCAATTTGCAACAGGAATATTAAAGATATAATGCTTTGTGAAAGTCAATTATTCATATTTAACAGGAAAAGTTACAGTGGATTCTTGATATTTTTTTCACAAATTCATTGGATAACTTATTTGGAAGTCACATCTCGCACACTGATGAATAGTTTACCGCATATTTCCTCAGCGTATTTGACGCGTATTATGCTAATATGCGATAGTTGAAATGCGCGTAATGTGACTGTGGCGAGATGTGACTTCGAAAGAAGTTGGATTCTATCAGTCGCCAAACACGGGAGGGGAAAGGTAGGGGAAGCGAATGCACCATAGCTCGGTCGCAATAGAAGCTTACTACATTACGGGCCTTAGTTCCCAAGGTCGCCGGGGTGTAAGGGTTCAGGAAAGAGCGCCCTAAGCGGCTTCAAACTTTACCGCAGAGTTGAGAATCTGGTATTAATCTGTGCTCCTAACCATTGAGATACCACAGAAACATTCAAATCCCGGCTATAACATTAAATTGTTCAGTCTGACTCTACCTATCCAAATCTTGCTCTACACATGAATAGTGTGGAAGAACAATTAATTTCCATATTACATGATGCCTGTAAAAAAATTCTCATAAGAGATGTTGAATAAAAGTAAAATCAAAGTAGCAAAATCTTTAATCCTTGTTATCTTGAAAGTAATAATTTTGACAGTGTGTTTTGAATGGCGATCATGGACTGTGTCAACTCATTTTGACTAAGCTCATTTTCTTTATATATTTTATTCAGTTATGTATATTCTGTAAAGTAAGGGAAAATAATTTGAAACCAATGCCAACTTAAGGCTTGACAGACTGCCAACATCTACATTAGACTGCTGAACTGAGTTTTGCATAGGTTACATAAAAATTCAGTTCACGTAATGTGATAAGCATATATGTAATAATTATATCATTAATTAGGTATATTTTACATTCAATGTACACATATATCTAGATATAAAAACATAGACATTTATGCATAATTAGAGGAATTTAGTAACAGTGACATCCAAATCAATTGAAAAAACTACTTTTAGTAGATTTTTTATTTTCTGTCACCTCAATAATATAAAAATGTAAGTGACAGAGTTTTAAAAACTAATTAAAAATAAGTTAAGTGACAGAGTTTTAAAAACTAATTAAAAATAAGTTTTTCCAAACATAGACATTTGTTTTTTCTTACCAGCTACCTTAAACTAATTTTATTTCATGAGAAGTAATGATAAGAATAATTATAATTTTCAACACTTCCAAGAAACAAATTATAATGATGTTTGAACTGTAGGATTAAATTTGTCACATATGCTACTATTTTAGCCTCTTAACAAAGTTTATTTCAAAACTGACGTTCCTTTTTCCACCATTTCTTTATTTCCATCTCATTCTTGTCTACATGAAATTTCAATTAGGTACACTAAAATAGTAACAATAAAACTCACTGTTAAGAGCTTACCAATGGATATTTTAAATTCTAAATATCCCCTAGATTAAAATCCAAAGTATCCCAGTTGAAAGGTTAAATTGTTTCTTTCATTAACTTACATAATTATAAGGATACTGGGCATTGAAGGACTAAGAAATGAATAACACTGTAAGAGTCAAAAAGCTATGAACTGGATGCGCTGTGTTTTGCCTGTCTTTGTCCTTGGCGCTTGTCACCGACTGCAGTTATCATAGAAAGGCACAGATGAAACCATATAACATTTTTAAAACTACTTTTAAATGCTTTATTTACAAATTTTATGAAAGGAGCTGCTGAAACTAGCCACTGCAATGTGCACATATTTTTGGCACCTATTACCGCTTTGCCGATGGCCATTTAAACCCTGCACGGCCGGGAACGGATACCCAATAAACAGAACAAGACATTTAAATTGTTAAATGCTGCAAAAATGCTTCATAAATAAATATTCGTATCTTCCTTATTTATTAAGTTACTTTAGTGAAACAAAAACTGGTTTAAAGCCCATTAAAGGCAGTATACTTCTACAGTATCATTAAAATAGAGACTATATTAATAAATCGTTGAAATTTCATTAATTTGTATCACTGTAAAGAAAGCCATTCTTTGCGTCGAACATGCTTAATTCTGAGTGCTTTTGTATTACAAACTATATGTGTATATCAGCTGAATAAACGAAGTGTTGGGTTCAAGGTTTATAGATTTCAGTTTATGCTACCACGTAATAACTGTATATGTTGCGTTACACACGCTGGAAAGAAAACTCTGTCAGCATCTCGCTAATTGCACAACCAAAGTTTATGTTAGCTGAGGTAACATGTTTCTTCGCTGAGTTCATATAGTAATTTTGACTGTGTCAGAGTTCCAAGCAATTTCTTTAGCTAAAACACAATTGAAATAGTTTCCTCAGAGCTAATCATGGCTTCAACTAGTAATGCAGCAAATAAATTAGCTAGTGTAGGAAGAGTGAGGGCTTCTGATATTACATCAGAAAATGAGGAAGACTTTTTGCTGTTAGACAGTAATTTGGACATTGATGGCAAGTTTTCAGATTTTGAGGTGGGTGTTGAGGATATAGGTAGCAGTGAGGAGGCAAATGACTCGTTTCCGACAGGTGTTTGTGAAGAATCAACATTATGGAGGTGTCAAAATAACTCTAACACAAATAGACATACGTTCACAAGCACAACCTCTGGTGTACAACCGCATACTCAGCTAACTTCTGACAGCCAACCAATTGATATTTTCACAAAATTTTTTACTACTGACTTACTGTCTCTCATTGTTTCGGAAACAAATGTATATGCGAGTAGGGTGAAGGAAGACCTGATTGCTAAAGGCAATTTAGGACCTAAGAGTAGAATTCAGAAGTGGACAGAAGTAACACTGAATGAGATTTACAGACTACTTGGTCTAATTATGCTCATGGGTGTTATTGTAAACCTACGCTAGACATGTACTGGTCTACAGATGACATGCTAGCTACCCCATTTTTTGGGAAATGCATGTCAAATAACAGGTTTACATCCATTTTGCGTTTCCTTCATTTCACCTGCACAGAAAATGTGAATGATAAACTATACAAAATCAGACCAGTTTTTGATTACATTATTTCAAAATTCAAAGAAAATTATGTGCCTAGTGAAAAGATCACTGTTGATGAAAGCCTGATGCTTCGGAAGGGCTGCGCAGGTTGGAAACAATACATCAAAACAAAGAGGGCCAGATTTGGCATAAAGAGTTTTGATGTATGTGAAAGTAAAACAGGATATCTTTACAATAACTGCATATACACTGGCCAAGGGACTGATAACACCGGAGAAAAAGATTTGGGGTTATCTGGTTCCATAGTAATGCACCTGCTGGAATCTGTACTTGATCAGGGTAGGACTGTATATTTAGATAATTGGTACAGTTCCCCTAAATTAATCATGGCCTTACACAAAAGAAAAACAAATGCAATTGGAACAGTACGCTTAAATCGTATTGGTTTGCCAAAAGATGTGAATACGAAGGCTCTAAGAAGAGGAGAAATGCAGGTGCATCAGCTCCAAACCTTGACCTATGTTGCTTGGCAAGACAGGAGGGTTGTTACAGCATTATCCAATTGCAGCTCTAAGATTTTGATGATTGACACTGGAAAAATTGATGCTCATAACAAAATGTCAATTTTCAAGCCCCTATTATCCAGGAATATAATATGCATATGGGTGGAGTGGATCTAGTAGATCAGGTATTACACGCATATCCCTCTTTGCGAAAAACAATTAAATGGTATAAAAAAGTATTTTTACACCAGCTGGATATAACCATATACAATTGTTTAGTAATTTGGAGTGCTCTAAACCCACGGAAGACAATGACGCACCTGGACTTTCGCATATCAATAGCTCGCAGTCTAATTGAGCAGTATAAAATTCAGAGACCTCTCCATACTAGGGGTAAAAAATCCACCACCCCAGCACCCCTCAGACTTGAAGGAAAACATTTTCCTAAAAGGGTACCACCCACAGCAAAAAAGTCGCGTCCCTTTAGAAAATGTCTGGTGTGTCGCAAGAAAAGTGTCCGAAAGGAAACTAGTACGATTTGCTGTGAAAGTGGAGATGTGCCCTTGTGTGTTTATCCCTGTTTTGAGGTGTACCATTCAAGAAAAAACTTTTGAAGGTAAGCTTTTACTTCTTATAGAATTTATTTAAATTTACTGTAAAACATAAGGTTTAAAAGAATTATCATTAAATACGCATTAAATGCATGTATGCACAGGACGTCTATACACGTCCATATCGGTTTGGGGCCTTTTAACTTGGACATCATATGACGTCCATATCGGTGAAAGGGTTAAGGAAACTATCCATCACTTGCCATAGTTCACATTGTGAAATGCTGCCAATTTCCTGGCAGATATTTTTCTTAATGTTTTCAGGGTGTGTGGGTTTGTCTTACACATTTTATGCTTTAAGTTACTCCAGAGTTAGAAATTGCAAAGAGTTAGGTCAGGGGACCGAGGGTCCCATAAATCTCTATTAATAATTCTGTCCTGAAACACACTTTTAATTATTAAATTTTAGATGAGTCGTATTTTTTACACATCTGCTACACTTTCGTACCCATTTTGAGGACATGTTTCGCAAATCATCGTTTGCATCTACGGCTCTTATGCGACTCTTTGCAGCCGTAGTGAAGCAGATGTGTAATAAATACGACTCATCTAAAAATTAATAGTTAAAAACCTGATTTTGCTCATTGAAAGCCACCTGCAGCATCGTAGCACCTAACACATGTGTACTCAGCGTTGTCTAAACATGGTCCACAAACATACTTGCTGCACTTGTTACATAAATGCTTGCTCCTATTCTTCCCTCTGCATCCGCCAATTTGGCAAGTCCTCCAAATGTTGCTCTGCTGAGGTACTGTGTTAGGAAGTGTATTTTTTACCATTGTGGATTTATATGCTGAAGGCAACTCTCCTGCTAAGCTGTACATGAACTGACGTCTGCTTACTTTTTCACCTGTTGCTTCCTTATAGAGTACCCATGCATTAATAGCTGCCAAGGCCAACACATTGAAAAAAAAATGCATAGGCTACCTTCTGCATCCATATTTCACTGTGTACAGTCAAGCTATTTGATCGATGACGTCAACGCCATACTTGGTGTTACTGTAGTATGCCACTGATTCTGGTACCTATTTAGGATGTTGTTTATTTATAGTAACTGTGTCATACATTGAACTCAAAATAAGCACATTTTTCTTCTTTTTCCCCTGATAGCATGTCAGAGTTATGTCACCTGACTTATAAAGTACAGTTGTGTGCAAAGGTGCTGTAACACATTTTGCTGAATGAGGAATTTCCCTTCTACATTTCTTTACTGTGCCCACAATGCTTGTACTTTAACGCTTCAAACTTTCTGTAAGGCATTTGGTTGTGGAAAAATTGTCACATGCAATATTTCTTCCTGCAAAACAAAGGGCTGTATAAGACGCATTACAACATGCTCTGCAGGAGTAACATCTTTGGGGCGCTGCTCATCTTTGCCCAGGTAAGGAACACCATTCACCAGATACTTTGAATTTGCATCAACTGCAAGCCACAACTTTATTCCAAATTTGTCCGGTTTATTGCTCATATATTGAATGAAAGTCATCTTGCCTTGGAAGGAAACAGTTGCTCATCCACAGTGATATTTTCACTTGGAATTCACTGCAAGGAATTGGCAATAAAAGGATTCCAGACAGGAGTAGCAGCTATAAAGCGATCTGTACTTAGTCTTTGAGATCATGTGTCCTCGTTATCAAATCGCATAAACCACAAAATTTCAACAAATTTGTTTCTGCTCATTGTGTTCCTGAAAAATAGTGGTCCCCAGGGATTCGACCATAACTTCAACGGAAAGTCTTTTGCTCCAACACCTTGTAAATACATAAGCGGTAGCACGAATTGCACCACTTGGGCAATAAAGCTTTCTTACTCATCAACAGAGAGTCTGCAGAGTGCCATAAACAATCAGAAAGGAAAACAACAGATGTGGACAGATCCGAAAGCTATTGTTTGCAATTTCGTAACCGTCAAAATGTCGGATGGCAGTCCTTCTAGTAGGAGTTGTTTGTACCAGTTTTTAGAAAGGTCCAAAATGCTTAATTCTTTGTGGACGTGTTTGTCATAAGTATTTATTAGAAGTCGTAGAATGTAGGAAGTGTAGAAAAAAACATAAGCAAGACATAAGTCTTCTAAAGCAGTGCATTCGCCAAAACGACTGGTGTGGTCCTTCTAGTGTTAATGGCGATAAATCATGTAAAACAAAATTATTGATCTGGCTGATTAAGACACTTGTTGGCAGAAATATGTACATCAGAAAATGAGATTACATGCAAAAATAGATCAAGTATCAAGGAACAACCAAATAATGAGACTAAAAGGGTAAATTTGGTCTAATATATTGTCAGAAATAACCCTAATATACTCAAGCTTTTGTTATTTAAAAGTGATAGTGATGAACAGCTGTATTGCATAAGATTTAGTCTGACTGGTAAATGACCAACCAAATGACCATGAGCAGATAGCAGATTTAACAACAATATACAAGAACATGAATACTATACAATTATACTTACATTATTAAGAACACATTCCAATCTTGTTTCAGGTTCACCAGCCCTCCAAACACGTAAATAGTCACCACTGGTGGCTAACAGGTCTGGAAACACCCCTTTCTGTAAAACATATTTATTTTCTCAATTAATGTTACTCTTAAGAAAGATTTGAATATGAATAATGATTTTCAAAACATCTGCTCTCACAATCTTTAAGTTTTCAGTTTTAATACTCATCTTAAATATCTTGAAATTACGTTGTATGTCTTTTCTTCATAATCACAAATGTATGAAACTAATAAACAAAAAAAATAATTATAATCCTGAACCTAATATACCACTATCATGGTGAAAAAGGAATCCATTTATTGTTAGTATGCTCATGATGCTAAATTTTTCAGCTTAAACTTTTAAGAATTGTAAAATATTTATCTCAACAAATTCCATTTTTTGTACCTTTTAAATTGGATGAAAATTACATGGTTTAAAAGAAAAATGCTCTGCAATTTTCATGGCTTATCTTCATAGTAATAAGGAAGAAGCTCTTAATAAATACTGCTCTTTTATGTAAAATATGGTGCCTTGAAGTTATAAGATATATGAACAAAATAAAGTCATTAGATTTTCTGATAAACTGCAGTAGTTTTGGCATTGTAGGCTTATATCTGTACAATAGTACTTACTCCTTCTTGGTCTTGATGTTTATGCAATACACAACTGCAGAAATGTCAATATATGACTAAGAAAAACTGCCATCTTTACATGATTTGGGACTGATTTAGGATCCTAAGCTGCATAGTGTCACCCAGGTTTGAGAACTTTAAGCCGCAAAGCCTACCCAAGGGACTCAGGACCCTAAGGCACAATGTGTAGCCAAGGGATGGTTTATTATGAGGAAAGGGGTGAAGTAATTGTGGCCTTGGCCACGAATGAAGCCTAAACTACCCTACAACAGAGTGCAACTATACGACCTGTGAAGCTTATCTCCAATACTCATGTTCATGGGGGAAAAAACTCCTGCAACAATGTTCTATGTCAGCATTTATGTTTACATGTGAGGAAGGGAAAGAAAAACAATTACAAGTTAAAACTCCCCCTATCTAGTTGGATTTTGCTCCCTCCATCAGGCTAGCACTCACATGTATGCCTGCACAATAGCAGCAAGATGGCATGGTTGGTTGACATAACACTATAACAATAATAATGATGATGATGAAGAATAAGAACAAGAAGAAAAAGAAGTATGCATTGTCAACAGACTGCAATGCAGTTTCTGATTTTCTCAAAATTACAATTCCAGGAAATCCATGGTTCAAATCCCGGCCATGGCATTGAATTTTTCAAGTCGACATCTATCCAAAACCTTACCCAATATATGGCTAGTGTGAAGAAAGGATTAATTTTCATGAGTTAATTTAAATTACAATTCTCTGTTTATAATTACAATTGATTCAGAGTATACAATACCTTATTTATTAAACAGTCTTTAACTTTAAAGGTGAGTGTGAGAGTGTGAGAGTGTGAGAGAGTGAGAGAGTGAGAGTGAGAGAGTGAGAGAGTGAGAGTGAGAGAGTGAGAGAGTGAGAGTGTGAGAGTGAGAGTGAGAGTGTGAGAGTGAGAGTGAGAGTGTGAGAGTGAGAGAGAGAGTGTGAGAGTGAGAGAGAGAGTGTGAGAGTGAGAGAGAGAGTGTGAGAGTGAGAGAGAGAGTGTGAGAGTGAGAGAGAGAGTGTGAGAGAGAGAGTGAGAGTGTGAGAGTGAGAGAGAGAGTGAGAGTGTGAGAGTGTGAGAGTGAGAGTGTGAGAGTGTGAGAGTGAGAGAGAGAGTGTGAGAGTGAGAGAGAGAGTGTGAGAGTGTGAGTGTGAGTGTGAGTGTGAGTGTGAGTGTGAGTGTGAGTGTGAGTGTGAGTGTGAGTGTGAGTGTGAGTGTGAGAGTGAGAGTGAGAGTGAGTGTGAGAGTGAGAGTGAGAGTGAGAGTGAGAGTGAGAGTGAGAGTGAGAGTGAGAGTGAGAGTGAGAGTGAGAGTGAGAGTGAGAGTGAGAGTGAGAGAGAGTGAGAGAGAGTTCGAGTGAGAGAGAGTTCGAGTGAGAGAGAGTTCGAGTGAGAGAGAGTTCGAGTGAGAGAGAGTTCGAGTGAGAGAGAGTTCGAGTGAGAGAGAGTTCGAGTGAGAGAGAGTTCGAGTGAGAGAGAGTTCGAGTGAGAGAGAGTTCGAGTGAGAGAGAGTTCGAGTGAGAGAGTTCGAGTGAGAGTTCGAGTGAGAGTTCGAGTGAGAGTTCGAGTGAGAGTTCGAGTGAGAGTTCGAGTGAGAGTTCGAGTGAGAGTTCGAGTGAGAGTTCGAGTGAGAGTGAGAGTGAGAGGGCGTGGGCGTGGGCGTGGGCGAGGGCGAGGGCGAGGGCGAGGGCGAGGGCGAGGGCGAGGGCGAGGGCGAGGGAGCGAGTGAGCGAGTGAGCGAGTGAGCGAGTGAGCGAGAGCGTGTGCGTGTGCGTGTGCGTGTGCGTGTGCGTGTGCGTGTACGTGTGCGTGTGCGTGTGCGTGTGCGTGTGCGTGTGCGTGTGCGTGTGCGTGTGCGTGTGCGTGTGCGTGTGCGTGTGCGTGTGCGTGTGCGTGTGCGTGTGCGTGTGCGTGTGCGTGTGCGTGTGTGTGTGTGTGTGTGTGTGTAATGACTTAGTTATGTTGGTTACATATTTATATGACAGCTCACTTGAATATTAACATCATTTTGTTATGGATTTTTTTTAATCTTATTTACATTATTTATAATCTATCAAAATTAACCCTATTAACAAATTTTATGAACTGGTTTTTATATTTCTAATGACTTTCTTTTTGTTTGGTGGCCACATTCCTCTAGCTCCTGAGACCGCTTTCTTTAGCCGCTATCTTCCTAGTTGAGCAAATGGCACTCATTTATTAGGCGGTCAATAGTTTGTTCAGACTGATCGCATAGGATCATTAGATAATTTGAACCTATGGTACTAAGCTTTAGTTTTTCCATGTCCTGTTAAGAAGGTTGTCAAGTTAGCTGTTAAATTCAGGTTGTTTTTCTTTCAATCTTGAATGGTTGAAAAGGAAGATTTTGTGGTTTGGCCTTTGGTTATTGCCTGCCATTTATTATTCCATTTTTCCAACCCTGTTTACTGTGTTTCTGCTATAAATGTTGATAGTGATACTTTGTTAACTACTGGAACTAGATTATTACCGAGGGCAGCTTCTTTTGCTAGGGAGTTCAGCTTCTCATTCCCTTCTATCCCAATATGTGTTTTAACCCAGCCAAAATGTATTGTTAGATTCTTGTTCTGGAGTTGAAGTTAGTATTTTGCTTTTTCTGCTATTGCAGTGTGAATGGAGTTATTCTTGAGAGTGGATAGTGTGACTTGGCTATCTGTGTACATTGCTATTAGGTTATCATTGGTATGTTCGATGGCGGTTTCAATTTTTGCAAGAGTCTTCAGAATTGGTAATTGCTTGGCTTGGTTATTTGAGCAGCAGCTGTCCAGTTTGAATTTACATCCTTTGTGTGTCTCTGTGTTTCTGTGTCTGTCTGTGTCTTTTTTTTTTTCCCCCTTTATTGATAACAGTCAGCATGCCCCACTACACAGTAGTATTACATTACATTTTTCCAACATTTGATTTTACAAATTGTACATATTTACATGTTAATATTACATTACATCTTTTAGCAGTTGATTTCACAAGTTATACATATTTACATATCTTTACAGGTTAATTGCATTTATGTATTTACAGAATGCTTTTAAGTGGTGTTTTACAAGACTCTCGTTGGTTACTGGCCACTTGCTTCCATTTAGAGTTACCTCTTGTATTAGCTTGGCTCTTTGTTGACTTTTGTCTACACATTCGTATATTAAATGGTTTACGGTTTGTTGGGAGCTGTTACATATGCATTTTGGATCGTCTACTATATGGAATCGGTGTAAATAAGCTTTGGTTTTTCCGTACCGGAAATTATTGCTGTGAAAATTGGTGTTAAAGGAAGCTTTCTCTTCAGTCTATCTTTTATTGTTGGAAAGAATAATTTGCTGAGAGCCCCTTTGTCCGTGACATTCCACCTATTCTGCCAGACCTGATATCCTGTTTCTTCTATTTCAGAAATAATTACAGATTTAGGTATCAAACTGTAGCTATTGGGCAGATCTCCATCTAGAGCAGCGGATTTGGCTAGTTTGTCTGCTAACTCATTTCCACATATACCTACATGGGCTTTCACCCAACTGAAATGTATTCTCCATTTTTGTCTTTGTAAGGTTTTACATATATTAAGGGTTTTCTCTGCTATGGAGTTATGTTTATTATTATTCCGCAGAATGGCTAGGGTTACTGTACTGTCTGAATATATTGCTACAGTCTTCTCTTCCTCCGGTGTGTTGTTAAAGTTTTGAAGTTCTTGTAGCGCTTTCAATATGGCCAGTTGTTCTGCCTGATTATTAGTACATCTTCTGTCTAGCTTGTACTTTAACTCTCGAATTGAAGTCCCTTGTTTGAATATTACAACTGCTGCACCCACTTGCTCTCCTATTTTGCTTCCATCCGTGTAGATTTTGAATATAGAGTCTTCATCATCAGCTTCTTTAACTTCAGGTACTTCTGCAGGGTGGTTCCAGTTACTGGGGAGCAAGGGTGCGTCATAGTCTTGTTTATTTTGCGTGAAGTTGTACAGTTTGACTTTCCCTTCAATTGTGATATCAACGGGTTGGATGCCAGCAATGACACAAGATGCGTCAAATGAAATTGTCCTGTATGCCTTCGTAATTTGTATGTTAAACAACCTTTGGATTCTCTGAATTTTTCTCAGATTCTTCGGGTTGTGTAATGCAGATGCCCATAAGGGTGCTCCATACGTCAGTATAGGTTCTATAGCTCCTCTGTATATTGTTTCTAGTGCTTTGCTTCCAAGTCCCCAGGTTAGTTTTGCTGATTTAGATAACGTGTAGTAGTAGTAGTGGTGGGGCTTTAGGGCGCACAACTGCTAGGGTTATTAGCACCCAAGATAACGTGTGAATTAGGCTTATAGCTTTATCATGCACTTGGTCAATATGATAATCAAACTTGAACTGTTTGTCGATATGAATGCCTAAGTATTTCATGATGTCTACTTGTTCTATAATTTTGTTATTAAGATAGATGTTTATCTTCTCGTTTGCAGCTTGTTTCTTTCTTGATATCAGTAATACTTTTGATTTAGCGTCATTGAAAGTAATTTTATTTTCTCTTGCCCAATATTCAATTTTCTTCAAGTCGTGATTTGCAAAGTTTTCTACGTCTATTATGCTCATTCCTTTCGTCATGAGAAGTAGGTCGTCGGCAAAAGTGATTAATTCAGTTCGTTTTGTATAGACTAAGTTGAGCAGGGAGTTGTACAAAATATTCCAGTAGCCGGGTCCGCAGCATGAACCTTGTGGGCAGCCCCTTTTGGCTTCTTTCTCAGTGCTAAATTCATTTGTGCTTAGACTTGTTGTCCTGTTTTTGAAATAGCTCTGAGATAATTGGTATAAATTTCTTGGGCATTCCAGTTCTCTTAAGTTATTTAATATGCTGGGCCACCAGGCAGCGTCAAAGGCTCCTTTTACATCAAGGCTTATGAGAGCAATATATCCGTAAGTATTCAAGTTGTTCTCAATGAAAGTTTTCATAGTCATAAGTGTGTCTACCGTGCTTTTCTGGGTCCTAAATCCAAACTGTCTATCATTCATAAGATTTCTGGTGTTGATGTGATGCTGAATCCTATTCATCATAATTTTTTCTAAAATTTTCCCATTTATATTTATCAAGCTGATAGGTCTGTATTTCGTTACGCTTGGGCTGTCTTCTTTACCCGGCTTGATTACCGGAACTATTACTGCACGCTTCCATCTTTCTGGAAATTGACCGCACTTGTTGTATAAGGCTGTGAAGAAAGTTGGGAATCTCTTGAAAACCTGAAGCAGGATATCACTAGTTATTCCATCCTCTCCTGGTGATTTTCTTGGGTTGAAGTTTCTCAATGCTGACAATATTTCTATAGTCGTGAACTCCATATCATTTGGTGTATCAATTGGTTCCATTGCCCGTCGTCTTAGTTCTCTTTGTCGCTGAGTATCATCCTGTTCACTGTCATCCGGGATAAACTTGTCTAGCATGTACTGAATTGTTCTTAGAGTGTCTTCAGTATAAGTTCCGTCTTCTTTCTGTAGTGTAGTAAGAGAGATCTGGTTTCTAGTTTTCCCAGCCGCAATTTTGTAAACAACTGACCATGGATTATTTCCGTCAGTGGCACTACAAAGTTCCTTCCAAGATCTTAGCTTTTCGGTGTTCAATTTTTCCCTATACTCTTGGTTGCCTTTCCAATATTGCATTTTTCTTTCTTGTCTTAGCTGCTCATTGTTCATGGTTCTTTGATAGCGTCGTCTTAATGCATTCGCCCTTTTTCTTAATATTGTAAGCTCGGCCGTCTACCATGGAACAGATTTGCCTCTAAACTCCTTTTTCCTGCACCTACCCACTCCAAATGCACTTCTGCATGCTTCCTTCAGGGAAGAGTGGAATATTTCGGTTAGATGATCAGCGTTCAAATTACTGTTAACTTTTTGGGCGAGTTCCTGGTCCAAGTTATCGCTACTACTCTTGCAATTAAAATGTGAGGTCAAGTTTGTTGCTAACAGGTTTATGAATTTGTTATATTTCTCTACTTTTGTTATGTATCTTATGGCTTGAAACTTCCATGTGGGATTTTGTGATTTATTTCCTATTTTGAATGAAATTATTTTGTGATCCGAGCAGCTCTGTTCTTCTCCTACGTTCCAATAGGTTATGTCTCGGAGAAGTCTATTGTTGACTAATGTCAAGTCAATCCAGCTTCTTCCATTTGGTGATTCAAAGGTTGACACTCCTGTATTTTCGTTTATGATATGTAAGTCGTTTATGGTGATGAATCCCTCCAGTGTTTTCCCACGTTCATTTGTGAGCACGTCGTACCACAGTTTACTTCTGGAGTTGCTATCTGCTAGTATCATTAACTTTTGGTTTCTAGAGTGTATTAATATGTTTTCGATTTTCCTTATATCATCTTCTATATCCGTCAGTCCATCAAAATACATACATGCTGCAAATAATGTTTTGTTCCTATGTGTTATCTGTATGATGACACAATCTCCATCCGAAATTTGACTGAGAGTAGTGACATCAACATCGCTGTTATTGATTAATATTACTGCTCTTTTAACCTGATTTCCGGCTGTAAATATTCTGAACGTTGAAGGTATGGAGGCTGGTTTATTATTAATTATAAAGGGTTCTTGTACGAATGCTATATCAATGTTTCGTTCTATCATCAGCTGCACTAAATTACTAGTCGCTATTCTTGAGTGTTGCAAATTGACTTGATAACATCGTAGGCCAAAATGGTCCATGCTAGTAATCAGTGTTTTGTTGTTGTTGCTTCAGCGCTGCTTGGTAGCAGGGACAGTTGGGATCTAGTGCAGAGTGATTTTCATTTATGGATGTATCTTTATTATATTTCTTATAGTTCATGCAATTAATGCATTTGAAATTATCCTTGTTAGATTTGCACTCTTTTATTGTGTGGGTTTCCGCGCAATTTGGGCAAGTCTGTTGACCTCTGCAGTCTATAGCACGATGCCTATATTTACAGCATTTAAAACATCGGCTCACTTTGATGTAATCATCCCAACTACACATGCTCCATCCTAGTTTCAATTTCCTACCAAGGATCTCTCTCCTTGCAGCAGAAGGAACTTCAACGACAAGATTTTTGTTCTTCTGTCTATCCTCAAATCCAAATTTAATTTGAATCTCATTTTCAAATTTTTCCAGGCCGTTATTTTGTGTAGTTAATGCCTGAGCCGCATTCTCCAACGTGATTTCTTCTGGTGTGTTGAAGATTATTATACGTGGGTTTCTTTTCTTTGAAACAGCCGCATCTAACTCTCCTCCACATCTATCATTAATGTTAGTGCATATTATTTCTGCTTCTTCTTTTTTATTGGATTCGATCAGAAGATGGCCGTTTCTTAGTGCTTTAAGAGAATTAACACCGACCTTCATTTCTACAGGATTCACATTCATCTTCAAAAAGGTTTTCATGTATTCTGAGCTTTTATTATTCTTACTTTTAACTATTACTTTGTAGGACTTTGGTTCAGATAAACCATTAGCTCCGCCCACTACTGCTGCGTAACTCCTCCCACGAGTTGTAGGTATCTCCTGTGAGTTTTCATTGCGATTCCCAAGCCGACCAACAGATGGCTCACCAAATGCCATATATGAAGTTCTATTGTTTCCTCCAGGTATATTCTTAGCTTGTGCCCTTGTCACCTCATCTTGTAGGTTTTTTATTTCTTTATCTTTGAGTTCAATTACATTAGAAAGACCCGCTCGCAGGATGCTTACAGCATTTATAATGTCCTTTTTCAGATCTTGTCGAAGATTCTTGCTTGCTTCAGTCACATGTAACAGCATACTGAACGCACTCTCGATTCGGTTCTCAACGTCAGATGCCATTTTCTGCCATTGTCTTAATTTCGTTTTGAGGATCCCGGCTCCTGATTGCTAATTTAAATGAATCAATAACTTTTGTACATATTACTTTCGGTTCGAATATCACGGCCTCCTGAATGTTAATTTATATGCTTCACTAACCTAAGACAATGTTTGTATGTATTAACTCCCTTAGAACAAAAATTCAGCAATGCCCTTTTCAAATAACATGCTCACAACGAAATAGCTTCACAACTACGACTATGAAATACCAAACTCAAACGAAAAATTCCAATTAATATATAACTTTGTATTTCTCAATTTAGTCGTGAGGTTCACGGCCTCATGAATGCTAGTTTCTATGGTTCACAATCCTTGAACAATGCTTGTGTTTGTTAATTCCCTTAAAACTCTGTATATCAGCAATGCCCGTTTCAAATAACATACTCGCAAAGAAATAACTTCACAACAAACACCATGAAATACCAAATACAAACAAGTAATTGCAAGTTACGCCACTAACACCAAATAATTAAGAGCACATTCACTCGCATTCTTCCTCCACGAATATCCATGTATGTATCGATCTCTGTGTCTGTGTCTGTGTGTGTCTGTATGTGTGTGTGTGTGTGTGTGTGTGTGTGTGTCTGTCTGTGTCTGTGTCTGCGTGTGTCTGCGTGCACGTGTGCGTGTGCGTGTGCGTGCACGCGTGCGTATGCGTGTACGTGTGCGTGTGCATGTGTGTGTGTGTGCACAATATATCAGATCATATTCAATATCTTGTTTATCCGGTTTTGTCGTCCCATGTTAGGTAAAACCGTTTTGACACAGGAAAAACCAGGTTGCCATAAGCCAGTTTATAAAGCTGGCCAGCGAAGCTTGAAAGAACATACTAAACCATATAGTTTCCTTTCATGGAAGTGTTGAAAACAGTGTTGTAATAAATTAAATTTAAAGATAAGTCCATTAATGACACTAAACAACACTTACTTTTAAATTTCCCGGAACATGTTTTGGAGGCTACTTTCCTCCATTGTCAACCGGACATCAACTGGTTCTCAGTGGTGTAGCTGGTGATATTTTGTTGGAGGTCTCCTCTGGTGGTGGTTCAAGAAACTTGCTGAACAAATCATTTTGGGGGATGTTGAAATTGAATATTTTCACTTTTTTGTCCACTAATGATTTGGGGAAGTCGTTTTTTTGTGCTATTTCAATAATTTTGTTGTATTCTGTTTTGTATTCTTCTGCTGTGAGAGGGATGTTGACCAGTCTGTGTGTTAAATTATTCAAGATTGTCTGTTTGTGGGATCTTGGGATGCAGCCATTACCTTTTATGTAGTTGTCTGTCTGTGTTGGTTTTCTGTAAATGCCAAAGTTTAGTCTGTTTTTATTTCTTATTATTTTTAGATCCAAAAATGGTAAATGCTTGTCTTTTTCTATTTCTACAGTGAACTTTATGCTTTTTTCCTGGATGTTTAAAAGTTCTAGTGTATCACTGATGTGCTTTCTTGGTACTATTGCAAAGATGTCATTTACATATCACTGCCAGATTTTAAACATCCAAGGGAAACCTTTGGTGATCCTAATTTCTAATGCACTATTGTACAGATCTGCCAGGAAGGATGGTAGGGGGTTGCCCATTGCTAAACCTGAAGTTCGGTGGAAATATTTTGTTTGAAACTGGAAGAAACTTTGTTCAATACATAATTTGATTATTTTTATGTAATCTGAAATTTCAGGTGAGGACATTCCAAGTAATTTGAGCCATTTTTCTATCAATGGTGGGAGTTGTTTTACTGGTATGCTGGGAAACAGTGATTTAACATCAAACGACTAGAGTGTCTTCTTCTTTTAGTTCAGTATCCTTAATGTGTTCTATAAGTTCATAGGTGTTTTTTATGTTTAGGCTATCAAATTTAGGAAATGAGTTGAACTTATTTATTAGCCACTTTGCAAGTTTGTATGTTGGTGAATTTACACTGCTAACTATAGGTCTCATTGTTGTGGATAGTTTATGTATTTTGGGTAAGCCATAGAGTCTAGGAAAGGTTAGGTTATCCGGTTTAACAGTATATTTGTTTGGTATTATGCTTGATTTTGCTATGATTTTTCAAATGCTTGTATGCAAGATGTTAGAGGATTTTTGTTAATGGCTTCATAATTACTGTCAGTTAGCATTTCCTCCATTTTTTCAATACAATCAGATACATCCATTATCACTATCTTGTTACCTTTGTCTGCCTTGGTGTATATTATGTTTTTCTGCTTCAACATAAAACCAGAACCAAAATTATTTAAACACACAACAGGAAAACAAGAACTGTCCACATGGGAACAAACTTTCATTTCAAAAAATAGAAACAAAGTGTTCAATTTCGACATCCCCCAAAAAGATTTGTTCAGCAAGTTACTCGAACCGCCACCAGAGGAGACCTCCAACAAAATATCGCCAGCTAAATCACTGAGAACCAGTCTCTGTCCGATTGACAATGGAGGAAAGTAGCCTCTGAAACATTTTCCAGGAAATTTAAAAGTAAGTGTTGTTTAGTGCCATTAATCGACTCATCTTTAAATTTAATATTAAAGCATGTTCCTTGCTCACTCTCTATGTGGTTCCAATATATGGTTATTTATCAAAACATATTTAGTTTTATCTTCATCATCCCTATTAGTTTGGGCATTCAATTATTTGTAAAGCCTGTTTAAGTTACCATGATCATATTTATGAATCTTGAAACAACTGCAGGAGGATTTTCATTTTGTTACTGCATTATTCACTGGTTTTAATGCTGAAACATACATTCACTTCTACTTTCATATTTTCTGGGAAAGATCCTAATTGAAGAAACTGCTCTTCCCATCAGCCATTAATTTACTCCCAGATCTCAACACTGGAAACGCTACACCCTTGTTAGAAGAGCCAGTCCAATACCATTCTTGTGTTATGTTTGTCGTACAACCATCAAAACTGTTTCACAGCATTTGACTCATATTGTGAGTGCATGGTTCAAATTATTCCACCTTTTGCTTTCTAAACCACTTAAGATGTTACAAATATAGAAAAAGTAAAAATGTAATATAAGAAGTGTAATGAAATGTGTAAGTAAAAATGTAATATAAGAAGTGTAATGAAATGTGTAGGAAATGTCATACATAAATGTACTATAGAAAATATAATACTGGTAAGGTAGCAGACCATATTTGCATTTTCTGCTCCAAATATTTACAATTCTAATCAATATGAAGATATTTTATACTACTTACACTGTCTGGTATCCACATAATTTTTGTTGTGGGATAAGGATGGTCAAAAGTGCTTTTAGCACTAAATTCTGAGGTGTCTTCATCCAAGGATACTATCTGCACCTTGTTATTGTATTCCTCAACAAAGCTTCCCAAAGCCAACCTAAACACACAATATGTTATGAAATGTAGCTGACACTGGAAAATTAATCACCTTTCTGTTGATTTCACTTGAACTGTACCTGAAGCGTTTATCTGGTCGGACAGACCAATTCATACTATAAAGAGGCCATGGAGCCTCATATTTATATATTTCCTTGCGTTTAGGAGGAGCACCATGGACTGCCATGCTCAGTCTTTGCAATGGTTCTGCAAAAGAAAAATCTTAATGAGTATTAAAAAGTTAATCCTATTTGTTAAGCATCTATTTAATACTTCTATCATCATGCTGTATTAAAAATGTATCTAAAAGCATACTGTCAGCTCTATGACAGTTACCTTCTTTTAGCTTACTCTTGTAAGAAATTCATTAAAATATTATATTTAAATAAACCAAGTGACCTTCAATACCCATATTTTATATAAGTTGCTTAAGTACGTACAATGGGAATAATTTCTACAAAGGTGATTCACTCACTGGCAAAGGCGTAATGTCAGCTATATCATCAGCAATGTTCTGTCACTGAAAGATGTCTCACTGTCATTGTAGCTATTATCAACCTTGAGTTTCTTGTTTCAGTAATCCATCCCTTTTATTAGTCTTATAGTTAAATAAAGAAAAAAAATTGCATTATGGAAAGATTTCCTTGTGAAATAATTTTAGGAAGTATATTGTCTAATTTTCTGGAACGTGATAAATATGTACAAATACAAATAGGTGATTGCCCTAACATAAACAACATAATTTAAATACATCACAATGTGAAGGTATACAAAATAATGTGTATATAATTTTAGATATTATTATGAAATGCAATCTCTTGTTAGTTCAATAAAGAAGAATCTGAATGAAAATATAAATAAAAAATGACTATTTTAATGCCCTCTTCTATCTCCTTGTTACAATATCCAATCACGTTATATATGATTTCTTGCGCCTGCTGATGTATGACACATTGCTGTCCAGAAGACATGATTGTATCTGAACAGAGTATACGTATACTGAACTTGCCATGTATGTGCGATAACTTAATGTAAACATCTCTGTGTTTGGAATATTTCCTGATACACCTTTTTGCTTTGCCATGTAGTACCAGATTCCTGAGACTTATGCACATGCTGCTCAAATGTTATATATATCTGGTTCAACATATGTAACTGAACTATTTTCTTCATTTATGAAACGTACCAACATTTAAATTTAGACATACTTCGTCAGATCACAGCCTAATATGCAGTCTTGGATTAAATATTATTCAGACAACTCAATAGTGACAAGCTTGTTAAAGAAACAAACAAGGGGCAAAAAAGTCAGAAAATTATCACTGTAATCTTGTATTACATAAGTTGCAGATAAACCTGCATAGTACCTTCAATTATAATGTTCTTATTTTTATTATACCAATTATACAAATCAAATTATTACTCATATATGAGAACAGCCTTTTTTTTTTTTCAAAGACTGTGCAGTGATAGTAAAGTGTGTTTATACACCTTGAAAACTGAGTCAAACAGGAATATGGATTGGTAACAGAATGAGAAAAAATAAATTAACCAACTCAACTATGAACAAACAATATGAATTTTAATTTTCTGCAGAAAAATAAACACAACAAATATATTTCTATTTGCTAAATATAAACTACTTGTATTATTATGCACAAAACGTTATCGTACAGCTGTTATTTAAATAAAGTTTAGCAAAAATGTTTCATACACGGGGAAGACGTTTGCATTAATTATTGTCTCTAGTCTCCGGAGCATGGATTCTCCCACATTTGTTGTAGTTACAGTGTCAACTGAATTCCATTTCTAATTTGTTTTAGGCTTGCTTTAGTAGAAAAGGTTTGCTTTCTGAACTTTTCATTTAGAATGAACCACTGAATCACTCTATAGGACTGGTGTTAGGAGATTTGAGGGTTTGTCTTAAGTTGTTTAGATGTGTTGTAGGACAAACTTTATCCAATATTTATCGCAATATGTTTGGGATTGTTGTCTTGCTGAAAAGTGAAGTAATTTTCCAACCCCATATTTTGAGCACTAGCATGAAGATTTTCTTTTAAAATGGCCATATATATCTTATAGTCCATAATTCCATCAATGATGTGTAGTTTACCCACTCATGAAGCACTCACCTCCACACAAGCATTGAACCACCTTCATATCTTACTTGTAGGCAAAAAAATTGTAATTCCTAACATCTTAATCTCTGCTATCTACAGTACTAATGCCCCTTTCTTCTTCTCTATTCATCAATACCTATATTCCACAAATTTCTTGCAGGAAACAGGTGTATTGACAGCACAAAGCAACTTTCTGTCCTTGTCTGTTTTGGAATACAAATACTCATCTAATTGAAATTGAATGCTTTGTAATATGCATCAACATTAGCCGAGGATATTAGAAAGGTTCTACCGAAAAGCATTCTAAACACTAGAAATAACTGGAGCATCAATTACTAGTTACACTCAAAATTATATGCATTAATATATTGCTATTTCTATCTGAACAACTTTTTTTACAGCCCTAATAGGTAAGCTTGGAATCTCTTTGCAAAATGATCAGTGTACTTTTCCAAGAGTTCTCCGTTTCACAAATTTCAATGTAATAAAGCTCTGTACTTTGACATTCGTATAATATATTTTTTTCACCACAAATACCACAAATTGTGGTATTTTAAAAAGACATTCTTTTCTGACTGACATAGCCACTTTCCCTTTTGTTATCACCCATTGTTTTTACTTTTCCCATCCATTCCCCTTCATCCATTTTTATACACAAATAAGCAGTTAAATTCTCCTCAGTAAAGAATCAGCTATGAATGGTCAACTAGCTGGAAGAGTTGCGATATTTATGCTGGAGCTGTGAATAGCTTGAGGCCAATGTAACTGACCTGGCTGCTCCAGGGCTGGTGCCTGTTCCTGACTGGTTCACATGATTTTTCCCTGTTTGTTAATTAAATGCAATGACGGTTGCTAAATCCAACAGACTTTCAAAGCATTTTTTTCCATTGTTTGGATGTTTACTGTAACTGCAGACAAAACCACTGGACGGGAAACAGTGAACCACAACTCCTTAGTCTAAAAACAGCTTCTAGATATAATTCTGACTCTGGCCATGAAGGCCTATGTTTATTCACAATAAAATACTTATTATGAAACAGCGACAAAATTGCTTTTCTCCTCTAAATATTTTCGCTTCTATAGCATTTGCTTATAACACACTTAAGCTAAGGCTACACTTGTTTTTTCATATAAACTACAGATGTAATTGTTGCTTAAATAATTATACTTCATTAAATAAATCCAACGATTAAAACTGTTGCACCGCTTCAATGTGTGTGCTCAATGTTAAGGAAAAAGTGAAAGAGAAAACCTACCATGTTAAACTAGATATATGAATATTTATGGACCATTTTGATCAAACCAACAAGAGTAATGGTATAGAAAAATCCTTAGGAGACGTATTATATATTATGTGGAAATGTTGAGTCAGACTGAAAAATTCAATGCCATAGCCGGGATTTGAACCACGGCTATGGCATTGAATTTTTCAGTCTGACTCAACGTTTCCACAATTTAGCCTACACACGGCCAGTGTGAAAGAATAATTAATTTCCATTATATATTATGTGTTTAGAAAAACCATCATCAGTCATATTGTGATTCTCATACACAATTAATAAAAGCAATTTGTAATTATTCTCAGAGGTATAAATATTAAGATGTTGAACATTACTCTGTTTCTTATATATATATACTATTATACAACCATGAGTATTCCTCCTTGCAGCAGTTAGTGACAAAACATTGCATTTTCTCCTTCATCCCAAACGGTTAAAACTATAAGAAACCAAAAGTAATAATTAAAATAACATAAAAGAGACCACACGCCCACCCGCCCGCCTGCACGCACACACCCACCAACAGTACTGACAGGCTATGTTTAGCCTGAAGATTTTTGCTGCGTGCCCACCCAGGATTGTGTTTTACCGCAGGAAGGATTTTCTTTTATTTGGATAGTCCATAACTTCTGTTATATATTTTCCCTTCACCATTGTATTGTGCCATACCACTAAGAGATCTTATGTTGACACAAGTATATTTCATTTCAAAGCAATTCTCAAGCACTAAACGGCATGGTGTAGATTTGGAAAAATGGAGAAAAGTTAAAAATGCTGCATTTGTGAAGGAGCAGGTAAAAATGCTATGAAGTATTCTCTGGTTTAAAGCATCTAAGGGTAATAAGTATAGTAATGGTCAGAAATGTGAAATACGGATATATCAATTGCGTGCACAGTTAATTCATTCAGTTAATAAATTCTTCCAACCACCTATGATAAAGCATAATTACAAGTTCGGTACTAACCCATTGCTTCTTGATGACAAATGTACCTAGAGCTGAGAGACCCAGTCTTGTTTCATGTCCTATGAAAATAAAAAGGGGGCAAAATAAAATATGGGGAACATTAACTGCTATCAATAGGCTTCATTTACATAAATTCATAAGTGCTAAGTTCTTATCAAGACCTTAAAACATTTCAAAGGGAAAAATAGAAAAAAGGTTCCTTTTATCAGTAGATGTACATTTGAATTAAATCCTACATAAAACATGCACTGTAAGGCAGAACAGTATAAAAATATTTTAAGTTGGAAAATAAGTATAATGTATTAAATTTTAGATGAGTCGTATTTTTTACACATCTGCTTTCACTTTCACGAAAGTGAAGCAGATTGAATTAAATCCTACATAAAACATGCACTGTAAGGCAGAACAGTATAAAAATATTTTAAGTTGGAAAATAAGTATAATGTATTAAATTGTAGATGAGTCGTATTTTTTACACATCTGCTTTCACTTTCACGAAAGTGAAGCAGATGTGTAAAAAATACGACTCATCTAAAATTTAATAATTTTTTGCTTCACTGTGGTGTTCCAATACAGTTAAATCTCGAAGTATAATGTAGTTTAATATAGAAAATAAGCAACAAATCCGCAGAGATGGCAACCAAAGTCTCCCAGTTAATGCTGCAATATTTGAGTTGTAAGGAACTCTACTGCAAATATACGTGTAGGTAGTCCCAAGGAATGGCATTTTAATATATGAGAGCATATCACAATAGTGTTCTTGACTATGAAGAAATATTGCTGCATAGAAAGGGATCCAGATAAACAGAGAACTCAGTAAGGAGAATTAAAGGGTTTGAAGACTTTTCTTTATCTTTCATAGATTTGTAGAACACTTCGAGAAATGAAAATGTGGACAACTATATTCCTTCGCTTGAAAGCAGATAAGACAGTTTGTGCTGCCGCACAGTTGAATGCATGATGAACTACCAAAGGCCAAATGTACTGCTGCATTAAAGAAGTTATACTAAAATACACTAAGAGGTATTTAATTTCCAAGGCAGTTAATATGTGAATTTGCATTGGAGTTAATGCAATTAAAGCTCAAATGTACTTACTTGAAGGAGAAACAAAATAATATAACAAGTTTTTACTTATACCTATGCTTATTCACACTTAAATTAGAAAAACTAATTATAGATACAAAATAATAAAAGGTTTATATGCATTCAGTAAAAACAAATAGCTGCAAAATTGGCATTATATTTAACAGTTTAAGAAAATATAATTTAAAAAGCTATCACTGTATTCAAACTTTTAATAAGAGAGAATTTATGCATTATTGGAGGAATTTAGTAATAGTGACGTCAAAATTAATTGAAAAACCAACTACAAATAGCCTTTTTCAATTAGAAGAGAATTTACTGACAGTGCCTTCATTTATTTTTAATAAAAGGAGAAAAGCAAAAAAAGAACATAGTATTGCTTTTCATAGCATGTAATGCCACAACTGTCTGTTAGGTGTCTGAGGAAATTCTTTCAAGCAGCTATTTGAAGCGAAAACCTGCAACTACTACAGAGAATAAACCCACATCTATTAAGGGGAATAAAACTGTGACCAGCAAACAATAAATACACATCATAATAAATAGCAGCAGACAGAATGAATACATATATAACAAATATGAATACTGAAGTAAAATAAGGGAGTAAGATATACATATATGTGAGTAAGGGACAAACTTACTCAGCAATTAAACTTAAGCAGCAGATAGAGAAATAAATAAATTCTGGTTAACGCAAATTAATAAAACTCTATAGGAGAACAACACAAGTAAATGTATCTGAAATAACATAGTATAAAGGAAGTCCCAATGATTCCAGTGGCAGGACAGCACTGTATGAAATACAGCACTAAATCACAAAGAATAGTAAGTTAAGCATAACAAATACAGCTAAGATGACTGAAAGACTAAAACAATATCAGGGAAGAAAAGAAAAAGCTTGGAACTTTGCTAGGCACAGGAGCCAATAAGCTGCTAAGACAGAAAAATAACCTACCAATAAAATATGCTCTAGATCACCTGAGAGATACGAAAGGGAACCAGACTAGAAAATGGTGTAAAATACAAAAGCTTCCTATACAAATGAAGGGAAACCAGAGGGGAGGAAAACTTACTTGTATCTACAATATAAGGTTAACCCTTTCGCCAATATGGACGTCAAATGACGTCCCAGTTAAAATGCCCCAAACCGATATGGACGTGTATAGACGTCCTGCGCATACATGCATTTAATGAGCATTTAATGCCAATTATTTTAATCTTCCTATTTTACAATAAATTTAAATGAGTTCTATAAGGGATGTAAACGTACCCTTAAAGGTTTCTTTTTGAATTGTACACCTCCAAACCTTGATAAACACCCAGGGGTACATCTGCAGATTCACACCAAATAATATTGGTTTCCTTGCGAACTTCTTTTTTGCAACACACTAGAGATTTTCGAAATGGTTGCGACTTTTTTGGTTGTGGGTGGTATGCTTTTAGGAAAGTGTTTTCTCTCAAGTATGAGGGGTGATGTCGTGGTGAATTTGTTACCCCTTACCTCTGAGTATTATAATACTCAATTAGGTTACGAGCTATTCATACGCGCAAGTACAGGTAGGTGAATGTCTTGCATGAATTTACAGCTCTGAAAATTACTTAATAATTGTGCATGGTTACATCCAGTGGTATAAATATACTTTTTTTTACCATTTAACTGTTTTTCGTAAAGAGGGATAGCTAGTAATAGCTGATCCACATCACCCATATTTGACCTGCCACTTCCCCCAAACAATGGAGTAGCTAGCATGCCATCTGTAGACCAGTACACATCACTGCTATCTATATCCTAAACATCTCCTTCATAATCGCACAACAAATATTCCAGATTTTCTACAGTAATATCAGAAGCCTGTATACATAATATGCAAGGTAATTTATTTGCTACATTATGGGGATAAGCCATGGTTAGCATTGAAATTTAACAATTTCAAATGTGCCATTCATTTAGCTCTTGATAGCTATAAGAAATCACTCTGAACACAGAGAGTATAAATAACTAAAATACTGAGCCAAAACAGCTGCATAAGGCTACCAGAAACCTTGGTTGAGAAACACTAATAACAGATGCTGACACGGAGTTTTCTTCCCAGTGTAACGCAACATATACTCGTATGATTATCGCTTGGTATAGCATAAATAAACTAAAAGCTAAAACCTTGAACCGGAGAAGTTGCTTGCGTAGCTATACATACATACATACATACATACATACATATACACACAAAACAAAATGATTCAAATATTAGGCGCGTTCGGCACAAAGAATGGCTTTTGCTACAGTGAAACAAAGAAGTGAAATTTGAACAATTTATTACTGTAGTCTCCACTTTTTTGTTACTGTATGTGTATACTGCTTTTAATGGATTTTAAACCAGTTTTTGTTTCGTTTAAATAACTTAATAAATACAGAAGATATGGAATTGTATTTATGATACATTTTTACAGCATTTAACAATTTAAATGTCTTGTTCTGTTTATTGGGCATCCGTTTCCAGCTCCTGAAGGGTTTAAATGGCCATCGGTGAAGCAGTTAAATTGAAGTGCTCTTGGACTGCTGCAAAATGTGAAATGTTCTAAGTCTGATGTGGAGGGGAGAAGTACCTAATTAAAAAAGTTAATGTTTAAGGGACTGACCACAAGTTATAGTGTGTGTGAAAAGTCCCTACCTCCTGCTGCATAGTTTTACAAACCCCACACCTTAGTATGAACAGTGCATTACAAGTTAAGTGGTGTTTGGTAGTAGGAGAAGTGGAGGGGAGTCGATTGTTATACCTAAGGTCAAGTCACATAGTCTGCTAGTCTGGATAGTGAGAGGATGGCAGCTACAAGTGTGTTCATTATTGAGGAGCATCTGATGCTTGTGTTTGGGTTCATGAATGTGCAAAAAGTAGAACAAACATGGATGAACTTAAGGGCAACTTTGTTCCGCATTTGGGAAAACCATAACCAAATCAAAAAAATTCATTAAGATGGGTAGACGTTTGCAAAAGGAAATGTTCTTGATGTACCACAGTGGAAGGACAAACACTTGGGTTGAGATCTTGTGCTGCTGTGTGGGATTCAATTCAATTCAATTTATTCATCCTTCAAATCTCCATACAAGATTGTGGACACGTCAAAAAAAATATTTACATAACATTTACAAATTCAGAGATAACCAATAACCAATAAAATCAAAGTACTCAAAAATGAAATATTTCCAACAGATATTAGTTAATGAGTCAAGTGATGGGAACATGTTCAAGCATGCAAATTTATTGAAAAAACTACTTGTAGCTGCTTTTTTAATACTTTGTCACTTACATTTTATATTTTTGAGGGACTGGTTTCGAAAGCCATCACCTCCATTATTAACCTCTTTCCAACTGTCTGTTGTCTGGAAAGAGGTCGATAATGGAGGGAATGGCTTCCAAAACTAGCCCCTCAAAAATACAAGATGAAGCAATGAAGTATTAAGAAAACCAACTACAAATAGTTTTTTCAATTAATTTTGACATCACTGTTACAAAATTCCTTCAAACACACATAATGCAAATTTATGTTCACAGATATTTTGGATCCCTAATGATGAAAGCATTATTAAATGTGAAAACAAAAACAAAAATTAAAATGTTTCTTGCAGTATGACTTATTTGTACCCCAGCAGTGGGTAGAAACTTTTTATTCACTCTGTATAACAAAGTAAGTATCAGAATGCAAAGAAACTGTTTCACTAACATGACGAGGTGCCAGTTTAAAAGAGGAGTAAAGTGAAGTGGATATAATTTAAAGAGGTTCATAAAGTCAGTTTTGTGTAAGAAAGTAATAGACAAAGAGTAAACATCAGCATTTTATTCGCTTTGGAATTAAAGGGGAAAGTTGCATGTGTTATTTACACGAGTTTCCCTTCCTAAGCTGGAATGATTGAGATAGAGGTCTCAAGCTCACCTGTTTCCTTAACTAATGCTAATCAAAACACCTGTTAAGATGAATGCATTAACATAGGTTAAACAGGGGACAGTTGGAAGACACCTGTGCAACAGACTCCCACATAATGAAATACCTGACTCCCAACTATCCCAGCTAACCAAACTGCCGCTGTTTTCCAACCTCATCCTGAAACCTTCAACAGTAACCGCAGCTGAATTCCTGTTGGATGCTGCAAGGACCCTCATAGAGGTTGAACATGGCAGAGGTAACTAAAGGACTACAGGAGAGAGCAACATGTATAAAAAAGTAATACCATCATTGTGACAAAAAGCAACAACTAAAACGAAGTTTAATAAAATCACGACAACATTCATCATGAGTAAGTACCTGAATATTTTTCTCAGTGCACCAAACTATCTTTTCTAGTCATGCAATTGACCCACATGCCTCTGCAGCAACAAAGTAGAAGGCATACACAACTAGCCCAAGATCAAACATCCGATGTGCCGTTCAGGACATTATTCCCAAAGACAAAGTCTGTCCACAGACATGGCGAAAGTTTGGATTGTGAGAGATTACCCTAAACCTAAAGATTAAGAAGAGTTACGCTATTTACTGGGTCTATTCTGTTACTACTGCTGGTTCATTAGATTTCTCCAATACCACAGAAGCCTCTCACCAGTTTGAACAATGAACACTGCTCATACACATGGACAGCAGAGGCCGAGGGCGCATTCCAGGCACTTAATTTAGCACACTGTAGTGTGTCTGCCTTTGGTTTTCCACAACTGGGTGGAATTATTGTGGACAGCATCGCCAGCGACAGTGATATTGGAGGCTTATTACCCCTGGTCCAGGATGGGCAGGATGATTACTAATGTAATACAGCAAGACGCTCTCAAAAGGCAGGGAAGCACTACTGCATTACCCGACGGAAGCCCCTGGCAGTAATAAAAACATCGGAACATTTCCACTAATACCCGTAAGGCCAACCATTCAAACTGACGACTGACAGTCTATCTCTATATGACTGTTGAGCCTTAAGAACCTAGAGGGCCAAACAGCCCATAAGGTTTAGAGGCTTCAAGAGTACAACTTCATATCAGAACTTTGGAGCCACTCTACAGATGTCATTACAAGAAAATCATGCCCAAAGGAATGTCACCACTGCTGAGGAAGAATGTGTCGCAGCTGTCCATGTGATTTCTGTGGTGCCCACATGGTTATGTATTTATTATTTTTATTTATTTTCACCTTTTCATAATACATAATGTATTATACAACCAACGTGTTAATGTGTTTAAGGATTATTTGATTAGGTACAAATTTAGAAACTAAGTACTGCTACATTCACAATAACAATATAAAATTTTGTTTATTTATATAACATATTGAATACAATGAAATTTGAAACAATATGAATAAGTAAGCTTTAACCTTTATTGGTATCTTCTTGTAAATCTTCATAAAATTCTTTTGCAGCTTCTGGAATTTCAAAAGATTTAGCTAGATTTTGAACATCCTTTTTTTTTTTTTTTTTTTTGCTCACTCTATCAGGAGGCATAAAACTGTACCACATATTGGGTAGATATGTGAAATGCGGGAAGATTTTTTACTCTTCTCCAAGAAAGCAATAAGCATGAACATCGTCACACTATTCTTGTTCTGACTAGAGCAGGAGTCTGAAAATAAACGAATGGTACAAAGAGTGTTGCTGGACATCCTTTTTTCCAGTTCCAACAAGAAGTGGTGCAAAGCTGAGGCAACCTGGTTGCAGCCTTTAGCAGATTCAGTTTCCAACCATGTATACAAGGAAATGCCTTCTTTGTTCTGGGTTTTAGATGGAATCATTATGCATAGGTTATACAGCCATACCTGCCTTGCATAGAATCACTAACAGAAAGTTTAGGCAGTGGTTGTTTCTGCTACATATCAAAGCAAATAGTGATTGCCTTGGCATTTTCCTCTTTCAATATCAGATAAAACCTTTTTGAATGCAACTTGTGCAGTCTGTACATGGTTCTTAGTTCGTTTTTCTTTTCCATATCTGCCTCTGTCTTAATCTTCAAAGCACCATTTTGCATTTGGAGCATGTGTCAGTGTGTTGTGTACGGAATGAAAAATTGAAGAAGTATGTATTTATATTTTGACAATAAGCAAACTGGTAGATTTCTTAATTTTTCTTTGCTAAAGTTGTTACACATTTTCCAGATATTAAGTTATGGAGGTAAATATCCTCTCCTTAATTTTGCTCTTCCGTAATGGCTTTCTCTGCATCTATACTTCTTAACCTCTTGCTTTATAGCAGCAGAAATGCCCTTCTGTAATTTTTCTGGTCTGTCACTTCCTCTGGTATCCTTTGGTGCATTCCCAGATAAGTGAAACTTTCTAGCCAGGAGAAATAATCTATCTTTTGACACCCCTGTGATTCCTTGGAAGCTTGCAGTGCATACTGACAATACTCGGCCATCATTAGTTCTTACACTGTAGTTAATGCTAACGGTCTGCTTCATATTTGGAGCTTCTTTCTTCACTCACTCTGCGATTAGGAGATGTAATATACATATTTTTCATAAAGAATTTATCTTGATCTATTTTATTTAGCACGGAAAGAAGTTAAATCAGCTACATCACAGAGCTTAAGCCTTAACTTTTAGGATTTCGTGGAGTGCACTCAAGACCATGTGAACATGAAATTGCTAAAGTATGAGCTTTCCTCGATTTGCATTTTGATTTCCTTTCCTTGTTTTTGCAATTTCTACTACCTGTGCATTCTACGACTCGTACAGTTTCATAATCTGAGCTCCTGTCCATTGTATATAGTACATTGCAGTGTCTCAACTAAGAATAAAAATGTGATGTAAGTATAACAAAGCTTTCAGAAATGAATGTGAAATACAAGCGCACAATCCGAGTTCGCAGTTATTGCCAATGCTGCAGCAGTGTAAAAAGCTTGCAGAAATTATTGAGAATTCCAAGAATTGCAATAGTGAGATGACAGTCAATGCCAACATGCGTTTCATGGAATTGAGGTTGCTACACGCTGGATCACAAAATCATATAATTGCATCTATCAACTTTTGCTTTAACTGAGCCAAGTGCATCTATCGAGTTTTGAAAAAACTGCTGATATTCCCTATCTTCTACACAGGACATGAATCGAATTTTGCAAAATCTGATTTCACAGAATGATGCAGAAGGTGAAAATTATGCCGATTCTATATATAACTCAATTTCGTAAAATTTTGCATCTATCAAGTTTTGAAAAAAATGCTCCTCAATTAGAGACTGTGCTGTTGCAACTGTACTACCGTTCCCAGCATCCAGAGCATTAATTAGTTTACAATGGAATAGTAATTATTTGCACAATACAGCACCGCATTTAACCACGTTCCCCATCACATTAGAAAGGGCTGAGGCGGAAGTGGAATTCTTGGTTCTATATCCCTGATATTTTTTAATTCTGGAAGGTATTTACACAAAAATCATCTTTAGATTGGAAACCAAAGCATCTACATCGTAAAACTCTGATATGATTTCCTCGGCCACTCTATAGAGTCTGTAAGGCATCCAGGTTACGTGCAGGATTCTTATAATACCCTGATAGAATTCCTACGATAATATTGGCCACATATCGACCCACGTGTTGTTACATCGACGCCCAAATATTATAAGCAATGTCTTCTCTTGTGTTCCCTATTTTTTTCATACGAATGAATTATATAATTCTGAGTATTGTGTGAGAAGGTAGGTTTTGTTTATACATTTCTCAATGAACTTTTTGAAGTGAGGATTATAAACCTTAATAAATGGAATATATACCATGTGGCAAAAATCTTTGTAAAATTCCAACTCTCTGTTTGGTAACCTCTTGCTTTTTGGTTGGTCCTTGGTTGCTAGAAGTTTAACATGTCGACCATCTTTGACTATTGCAGTGTTGTTTTATTATTCCTTTAATCCAACTTTTAATTTGCTTTTTACATACCTTACAGTTAATTATGTCCCTATTTGCTGAAATATCACTGTCAAATTCGCCGGAGTGCGTCCTTGGGCTCGCTGGATCTAATAACCTTGGATGCTTTGGATAGGGGAGGTTGGTGGACAACTACGGTTCCAGAGTCCTTTTGCGACTCTCCACACTTCACAATTCTCGAAGTTCACTCGAGGCATCATCTCCTCCTACGCGCGCATACGATGCTCGCGTAGGCTAATACGAATCTCTCAACGCAAGCACCCAAGTAGAATTTGATTATGGATGTCCAGAGGAATGACGTCGGGATGGAGAGGTGCTGGGGTATGAAAGGTAAGGTTACGAACAGTTTGCACCACCAGAGGTAAAGGATGAGATCACAGTCTCGAGGGCTGGAATGTCTGAGATATGTGGTTTGGGAGGGATGGAGTCATTTAGATAGACCCTACACAGTCCCAATCAATGTCATGGTATTGAATCGTAAAATCATATGCAATCTGCATATTAACCTCAACGACAACTGGATTGAGATCGGAGTGTAATGCATTTAGTGAATTGAGTGATAAATGGAAAGGGAAACGTTTGATGATTGCGAAGTCAATGACCGAAGGGCGGCCTTGAGCTCGCGGGAAATGAGTGGGTTGCCAGGGACCCTCTACCCTCATTTGAGGATCTCCATCTATTCTGTGAATGATTTGTCTGCCTCTTGCATCTGTTCGTGGACCTCCATGTCAACGAGGATGTTTGGCATTTAGATCCCCAGCCATAATGACGTTGGGATGTAGGGCAAAGATAGAGAGAAAATCGTTAGCTACGAGAAATGATGTTGGGATGTAGGGCGAAGATAGAGAGATAATCACTAGCTACAAGAAAGAACTTTTCAAGGATGTCATACAAAAGAAGCACTAACAGGTTTACGATTAGGAATAATTTTATTTATTGTATCAGAAGTTTTTTCTTGGTATCATTCTGTTGAACTTTTTACGAACTGTCTCCGGGGTGGGTGATATGCAGATACTATCAGGACTTCGGAACCGCCTAGATTCACACAGGCGGCCGTGGCTTCGAGGGTTTGAAGAGAAGGGAACTGGACAGGTTTGTAGAACCACACATCTCCTCACAAAGATCGCCGTGCCGTCGCCGCGACAGCCCACACAATCGACCCTGAGGCAGTGATAGCCGGTGATACGGAAGGTAGTTTCGGTTCAGAGATGTTTCCTATACCAGAATGAGGTCTAAAGCAAATGATCTCGCAAAGTGCAGGAGGTCATTGAGCTGGTCTATTATGCCACTCGCGTTGCAGAACGCAAACCTGAACGAGGTCTGAGACCTAGTTCGATCCGCCATTCTGGCTCGTCTGGCTTACAGTGGACAGCAATGCAAGCCCCTCCATGGCGATGACCATTCGGACTGCTGAGTCAGTGGTAGCAAAGTATCTTACTACCAGTTCACAAAGTCGCTGGCCGTGGTTCTGCAGCAGTTGCTGCAACCACCCCCAGCAAGTCTGAGGCCTGAGGGGTGGAGGGAGAAGCCTCATTGAAGGAGATGTTGTTTTGGAAGCGGGGGAGCGAAAAGAGCGTCTGAGCGCTGGTCTGCCATTTGCGCGATCATACCTCAGCTGACGGGCTGGTTTGGGAGTACCATGCCGGCTCGACGCATTGGAGTCTGACGCCTGCTATCTCGCTTCGCGACGTCTTTGCGACCCTTCGAGACGAAGTGTTGGAAGGGGCTGCATCTGTTTGTGTAGCATTGGGTTTGATGTTGGCCCGTTATGTCACAGGCACATTCGCAGGCTTGCGCGCAACCTCCGCAAAGGTGGACACACAACATGCTTGCTGAGTTGAACCAGAAGCAGCTGGCGGCACTGGTTCCTTGGGGGCAGAAGTCTGCCTAGTTGGTGTTGTTGCTGGCGCCCTTCTAGAGGCTATTACGGCCTTTCTAGCAGGGCAGCCCCCATAACAAATATGTGCTCCACCTTGTAGTTAGCGCAGGTGGGCACCTCCGTGATGGCACGCGGACAGCCCTCTTTCAAGTAGGTACCACCGCACCTTAAACAGCGCTGGTTACGGTGGCAGAAGTGACTGGAGTGATTAAACCTGACACCTGTAACATTGAGGGTGTCCGCAAGAACCCTTTGCAGGTTCTATGTGAACTCGGAGGTAGCAGATGGTGGTGACACCATCTTAACAAGGAATAGTGGTTGTGGGGACTTAACTCCTAAGAGATCTGCAGCTGGCCTGGTAAACTGCTTTACCACTACTGGGGTGATGGCCTGGCGGATCAAGTCTGCCCTAATGTCATCAACGGAAGTGTCCTTTGGCAACCCGCGGATAACCCTGCGTACATCACGGGACTTTTCTAGCCCGAAGGTGAAGTGGGGAATCCCTCTCTTTTTGAGGTGCTGCAATAACAAAGAATAATCTTCCACCGTTTTGCGTGGAAGATGTAGCAGCTTTTGTTCCTCCGAACCGGGCACAACTCCGACAAGGTCGGCATGACTTCCTTAAGGAAGCCAACAGCTCCGGCGAAGTCATCCACGATTATCGGAGGAACATGCCTCCGCTGACCACCACCATTCTGACCTTTGCCAGAATTGGCGGAACTCGGACGGCTGGACTGGCCAGAGGGCACGCCCCCTCCAGCATGTCTCGCAGCGCTCTTGGCTTTCTGTGATTTATCCTCACGGAACTCCCCGTACCCGTCGCCATCTGTGGATAGACCCCAGGAGCTTAACTCCGAGTCTTTCCCGTCTGCCGAGGAGCAGGAGTTACAGGAGAACATAGGGATCCTCCCGCTACGAGCAGAAACTGAGGTGCGGACAATGGCACGCTAATCTTCGGAATCAAGACTCCGTAATTTGGTCTTGGTTGGTTTGGCTGGTGTCCAGAAGTACAACCTTGCCATCTCCGCCGTGGCGTTGTTGGTGAGGTTTCCTCTTCCTAGTAGCACTCTTTCTACAGGGTGTTCATTTTTATCTGTGATTTACTGCGCAAAATTTGACGGCATCAATAGCATCGCTGACGGAGCGAGTTTACATGTGATTCCCCTAGTGGCCTGAGATCGTATTTGATGTGCTGACAGCAGCCTCCCACTACCGGCAGATAAATATACTACTTGAGAGGTGAGTCGTGGCCGCGTAGTATAAAGCTGCGTAATTTCACCTGGTGCGTAGATACGATAACTGCTGTAGTTCATTTTAATGAATGTGAACACTACAAATGACGGATGAATACAAACAATATCTTGCAATTTAGTGCTACTCTGTGAAGATATATAACTTAATATAATTTAACAAACGCCCACGCCATGGCCGAGTGGTTAGACCGCTTGGCTCTCACCTACGCGGTCCGGGTTTGATCCCAGGCGACCGCAAAGTTGGATTTGTGGAGGACAACATGGCGCTGGGATGGGTTTCCTCTGGGCCCTCCGGCCTCCCCCCACCATCATTCCATCAATTGCTCCATGATTCATCTCATCATCATCCCAGGCGTTGGGCCAACCCCTCAACCCTGGGAACCCGAGGGAACCCGAGCGACTACTAGCACCAGTATTGGTAAGGAAGGGACAAAAAAAAAATTAATAAAGGAACATCAAATTAATAACAGTATTAGCTTCAAAACATTTTAGTAAAGAAACAGATTTTTTTGTCCTTTCAATTGTGCACGTCATATCGAACGATGAATGAATAAATGACTGAATGAAACAGGTGATATAATATTCAAATGAGTCCAGGGTCCCTAGATCTCAGTTACCCAACATCATCTCCGCAGGATAAGGGAAACCTCTGGAAAAAAACCTTATCCAGGTAACTCACGCTTAGCGAGATTCGAACTCGCGGCCTCTTGAGTGTAAGCCACAGCGCTACCACACACCACGGGGCGGGCAAGAAACAGATGTAAATTAACCGAATACGAGCAGCTTCTATACGTTTATCAAAACAATGAAACCAATAATTGTTGAACATTAAGTTCTGTGAACAGCTTTATGGAAATTAAATCGCAAGAAATAGCTGATTACAAGTAAATAAATAAGTAAAGCTGAGCCAATGTGGCAAATTAAATATCAGTGCTTCTTTAAATGAATGGTTCTACGTGACCGCCGTTGAGAGCAAGACACTTTCTTACTCTTTTCACCATAAGCTCATATGCAGCTTGCAGCATCACAGGTGTAACTGTGGTCATCTCATACATGATTGGCTGCTGCAGTTGCTCTAAAGTCTCTGGTCGCCTCGAATAAACCCGATCTTTGAGATAGCCCCAGAAGAAAAAATCCAACGGGGTAAGATCTGGAGATCTAGGCGGCCAAAAGAGAGGAGGAGAAAACACAAAAATTCAGGTTATTCATGCGGGCACATACCGGAAAATATGGCCTGGAAATTTGCCATCTTACCTTCTAGGAAACTGTCTTTCAAGGAAAGCGATAGTACCACTGGCAGTATGTGCAGGAGCACCATCCTGCTGGAACCAGCCATCGGATTTTTCATTTTCATCCAGTTGGTTGATAGACTCAGATAAAATTTTCTCCCTATATTGCCGAGCGTTTAGTCTTACATCAAAGAAAATTGGGACGATTATTCTCTGTCACGACATGGCAGATCAGACACCATTTTTTAATACTGTGGGATTTCCACAAACTGATTTGGAGGCTCAGAACACCATATGCATGCATTTTGTGTGTTGACATAGCCTGTCAGCTCAAACCAGAATTCGTCTGAGGTGAAGAATAGATCGAGTTTCTCATAATTCTCAAAATACTCCAGAGTAGTTGGAGAAATTTACACGGGCCGATAGGTCTTGCTTTTGCAATTTATGCAACCGTGTGATCTTTTAAGGGTAGAGTTGCATTAACTTCCTGACTGCCGTATGGAATTCGATTCGATGGAACGTCCCGTCTGCCGAACTACTGCCGCAAAGATGTCTGAAGCCTTTCTGTCATAATATCATTTATTGCTTCTAGCTTGGGACCAGTCACTTTATAGCGTCCAGTGTCTCTCTTTTTGCGAGTAACTGATCCCGTATCTTGGAAATGTTTGATGCACTTATTAGTTTGTAAAGATATCCTTAATGTTGGTATCCTTATACCAACATTAATAAAGGAATTTTAATTAAGCGTGAGAATGAGAAAAAATTTATATCATATACTGACAAAACGTACGACGTTTATGTTGTAAACAAATGTATGTCAATTTAATGGGCACCTGGACATTTTTGACATTACGCTGCGAGGGACTTGTCTGAATGCCGGATAGCGTTGCATTAACTCCTCTATGTTGCGGTTTAAATTCGATTTATATGTCGCACCGATTATGTTAATCGCCAATACCGGAGGGGTGAAAGGGGAGGCTGGCTGCATTAGTTACTAGCACAACCAGGCTCAGAGCGCTGTAATTTGCTTATTGTTCCGCAAGCATTACTGCTTCTTCTAGGTAGAGGGCACTATGATGTCAAGATAGACTCACCAGTCAACTATGACATCATTCTTCCTCTATCGGAGGACGGGAATTAACAAATAAAGCTGAACACCGTGAGGAGTTGAAACAGAGATCCACTGAGAGAAGGTCAATCAAAACAAAGTCGACAGATATTTGTTCTGTCTGACAGACAGTTGAGTGTAACTAGTAACTGAGAAGTCAAGTGCAACTGAGTAACGAAGCAACAGAAGAAGCTGCTTGCTAGCATTTGAAATTAATATGTAACAGTAGTTGAAATAGATCGAGTGAACATGAAAAATTCAATGCCATGGTTGAACCACAGATCTGGTTTCTGTCCAGTCGCTCTAACCCATTGAGCTACCATGGCCAACGTCCCGTCCTGACACTAAATTCTCCAATTGACTCATATGTTTCCCCAGTAAACAACTAGGGGCTCTCGCATTCGAGATGCACCGTCTGTGGCGACTTAAGTACTTGAGTCTGTAAGTACTTGAGTCCCAGTAGAATGCGAGAGCCCCTAGTGGTTTACCGGGGAAATATATGAGTCAAATGCAGAATTTAATGTCAGGACGGGACGTTGGCCATGGTAGCTCAATGGGTTAGAGCGACTGGACGGAAACCAGGAGATCCGTGTTTCAAATCCCGACCATGGCATTGAATTTTTTATGTTCACTCAATCTATCAAAAACCTTAGCATATATATGGCTAGTATGAAGAAATTATTCATTTCCATCAATTAACCAAATTACAAGTAGTTGAAATGTTTCACTATTTATAATGTGACTTTGCGGGTTTGTGGAATTAAAAGTCCAATTTGCCGAAATTCTAAATTTTCTTTATTTCCATAGAGATACACTGTTAAATTCTCACGTAACAACATTACATCACCAATACAACACAATCTTCCAAGGTCGATGACAATAACAACAGCGACAGCAGATTTCATCATTAGCTCTCGTTACAATAACACTTCCAGCTGTCTCTCGTTCACAACACTGTATCACCACTTGCAACTCGACTCCCTCACTCTACTACTGTCCTGCTGGCGTGTCACAATCGCTTATATATCTCATTCAAAATTCGAGAGACTTCTCGAGCAAATCAGAAAAACAGCTATTCTCTGTCAATCGAGATATCTCTCGAAACTTTCAAACGTGAAATCCCATCTGGCCGGCAAGTCCTTTAACTCAGTTATTTTTGCTTGCCGGCGCTTGTTTACAATAGCCGCGCTATCATTAACTGCTTAGCAAGGCTCTTTATTACCATGAAACTTTATCCGCCGTCTGTTTTCTATTTGTGCCGAAACTTTTATGCCTGCTGCCGTGACAATAACAATAACTTAGTCATGTACGGATAGTCACTCTTAAACATTATTTCCATATGGTGTTGACACACTATTTTATCCACAATAGGAATTGAAAAAATCTATTTAATATTGCTATTCTGTATAGAGAAAAGGTTTCTCCTCTTAAGTGATACTAGTTAAGATCCTATGTTCGAATGAATGTTATTTATTGTTTCATACTTGGAACAAACAGCACTGAGAAAGTTGGTATGTCTTTATCTATTTTTGGAACTCTGTAGGTAAAGTCTGCCTATAATGTCATTGTTAGGGAATGAGTTTCGTATATCTTATCATTACAGCAGTGGATTTACCTATTTCTTCAGACTGGCAAAGAGGAAGTAATGGTTAAGGAAATATAATTATTACAATATAATACGAGTAACCTCCATCCATTGAAACTGAATGAAACAACATGGAAAAACTTTTTTCTCTGAGCATTAGATTCCCTATACAAAATGAATCCATCTCAGAATTCCATGTCTTTCTGCTGTACCTTTCAATATCAAATATGCTTAAAATAGTGATAATTTAAGAGAAACCAAACAAATGTTTTCTTATATCTTTCTTGTAAAGTAGTTTTGCAAAACTTACAACCAAGTTTCTGCATAATGCATTCCTTATGGTATTCTTTTTCTGGCACTCTCATTCCATTTGTTTTCTGTCACCAGCCCTGACCTCTATCAAACAGGTTAAAAAATAGGTAATATATATATATATATATATATATATATATATATATATCAGTTGTTTTAATGGGTTGCAGTGAGGAAATAATAAGTTACTAAGGAGTGCATAAAGAACCCTGACAAATCTGTAGAAGTTTACTAGAAACTAGGATGTAGCCTTAGGGATGCAGCCAAAACTTAAGCAAAACCTCTCCAGCATGCCTATTGCCTAACAAAAACATAAAAATCCTCAAAGCAGAAGAAATTCAGGAGTTAATGAAATAAAACCTGCATACAGTTAAGTGAAGTTAATAGAAATACTGGAGTCTCTTGGCTCAAACACAAATTTTGTGTTCCTATTTTATTTAGAAGCTTTACATACTACTGTGATTATGATGGTGAAAGCTTTGTGTTACTTTAGTTTGACTAATATTGGACTTTAAAGATGTACATTAGGTTCCTCAACAAAATGCATGAAACTACATATATGAAGACTTACAATAGGCATATTTAGCAAAAGCAATAGCTGAAAAATCCTCATCACATTCTTGAGCTGAAAAATCAAACGTTACTACAAATACATTCTTGAAATGAGCAACATGTGCAGGAATATTGTACCAAGCTGCCTGCCAGGAATACTAAAGCACAGGCTGACATACTGAAGCCGAAAACTGGTTACGAATAATAAAATACATTTTCATTATAAAATTCTAGTTCATAATTTAGTATAGAAGTCACTGCAGGGAGTCCTTATGTAGTCTGTCATCCTTCTTGCATATTATTTTATATTGTTTGAGGACATCCAGAGACTGTATATATTTTGTTGTTTATGGCGGAATGATCATGCATTCAATGTCCTTACCCACGAACTATTCATTTAGTATTCTGTCCCTGTGACCACTCCAAGAATCACATATTAATATATACTTCTGCAAATTTAAGACACTGTCAAAAAGGAAATTAAAGCAAAAAGCTTTTAAACGTTCTTCTGACATTTTCCCTCTTGTGCTAACCCCCACATATATGTTTGGTGAAACATTTTCTTCAATATCCTTTTCAGCTTTTGGCCCGAAAGTTTTTTCCTGAAAACAAGTAATCAGATCTTTTGTAACAGGCGTCCACTCACTGAAACACGCACATCACATAACAATAAGTTGTATTGTATGCAGACTGAACCAAGCCAATTGCTTAACTTTCCCCCCTTTTTAGATAATGTCATACCAGATATTGCTTCATGATTAAATGCAATTTTTACATGAGATATGTAATAGTCATAAATCATTAAAGAGGATTTTCCAAGTATTTAGCTAAAATACAAACGGTATTGGATTTTTTTAAAAGTAATGAGTCGGTAATTCAAAAACAAACATCACTTAAATTATCCTTACTTGGACATGTTTCGGAGAACGTTTTGTCCCCATCGTCAGCATTTATCTGACTGGTTGGATCCGTGGTTTCTTGAAGTGAGCTGGTTGTCTGTGGCGGCATCTGTTGTCTGTGAGATGAACTTCCAAAGAGAGTTTTCAGGCAGCAATTCGAAATTTAAAGTATACTGTTTGTCTTTTATAATTAGCAACTTTTCCCAAACATCGAGTTTGGCTGCATTACTGGCTCATTTTAATAGTTTTATATTTGGTACAATTTCATGATTGGTAGACCAGAAATGGTGAGCTATTGCTGATTTTTCTATTTGTTTGTATTTCATGCATCTCATATGTTCCTGTAACCTAATATGTAAACTTCTTTTGGTTTTTCCTATGTAGAACTTATTGCAATCTGAGCAATTGATTTTGTATATACCTGATTTCTTGTTTTCAGGTACTGGGTCTTTCAGGTTGTTGCATAATAAGTCTTTTAAACTGAATTTATTTATTGGGGCTAGGGTGATGTTGTACTTCTTGAATAGCTTGTTTTCAGGTACTGGATCTTTCAGGTTGTTGCATAATAAGTCTTTTAAACTGAATTTATTTATTGGGGCTAGGGTGATGTTGTACTTCTTGAATATCTTGTTGAATTTATGATGCATTCTGGGATGATATGTGAATTTCCTCAACTGTGTCTTGGTTTTTGATTCTGTTAATTTTGTGGTATCCAATATGTGTTTCTGTTTCTTTAATTTCCAAATTTTCTTATCTATTAATTGTTTACTGTATCCATTAATTGCAGCTATGTTAATCATGTGGTTATATTCTTTGCTGTATTCATTCTTTTTCAATGAAGTTCATCTCACAGACAACAGATGTCGCCACAGACAACCAGCTCACTTCAAGAAACCACGGATCCAACCAGTCAGATAACTGCTGACGATGGGGACAAAACGTTCTCCGAAACATGTCCAAGTAAGGATAATTTAAGTGGTTTGTTTTTGAATTACCGACTCATTACTTTCAAATGCTAAATACATCACTGTTTCTAACCTTTTGCTTCAAATAATAGTATTGGATTTCATTTTTAGCAAAGGTCCACAGTCACTAACAAACTTAGCATCTCTCTGACTGTGAGGAGATCATTCCTGCTACTAACACCAGAACTACAATCTTTAACATTACTAATTCCATTATCATCTACAAATTCATTTTCTTTGTCCACCATCCTATCCAATGTAATTTTAGTTGAGTAGTCACATGAATGTTCATGTTTCTGACTAATTAAATCACTTAAGACATTGCGAAAGTGTAATCATCCTCTCCTACACAGGCTTTTGTTTGATAAAGCCTTAATATGGCAGATGCAAAATTTAATGGCGGTTGGCAGGAGGAGCTGGTCAACACAACAACCAATCAGAATGCTTGCCATGCCTTGTGGTATTGTATAGTTAAACAAGCTGTGAAGTCACGCTGTAAAGCCGCTGCTTGAATATCATTTGTGCCCACAAAATTTGTTTTCGCAACAGGAAAGAGAATAGCCTGATCATGAAGAGCATTTTATTTTAAAGTGGCCAGTCTAAAAACCAATTTCCTATGTTAACTGGTTGCAGATCTATGAATATGCATCGAATTCGCCTTTTAACAGGGGCTCTGTTAAGATACTTTCATCATCTGTCCAAATCCTTTCGTTATCTACCTACTGTTTTGTTTATGGTGTCAGCTTGTGACTCAACATAGATAACAGAAATGCACGGCTAGGATAAGAAACTGAAAGTCTCAAGTTATTATAGCTTTAGTTTGGATTTTGCTTTTGTGTTAACGATGGTAATTTTGGTTCCCGTAATTCAATTATACTGATTGTGTGGAGCTGTTTTATTGGTGTTTAATTTCATATTCTTTAATGGATTAGTCAAAATGTTGCATAGTGAACAAAGTGCAAGCAGTAAAAGTGAACCAATCATACATAAAGGGAAGTGTTGTGTCACCAAAGCAGGAGTATAATTTACAGTGTATATTGTTTCTTTAAAATGCGAAGAAATACTGGAGCCAATTATCATCAACTTAGATGATGATGATGATGATGATGATGATGATGATGATGATGTGTATAAGGGCGCTCAACTACACATCATCATCATCTAAGTTGATGATAATTGGCTGCACTTAGAGGAAGACAGCGATGATTCAGACGTGGTCAGAAGCGAGGATGAAGATGAATATGATAGTGACGAGGCAGATATAACAGCTTTGCCAAAACAAACTTTCTGCTTGGTCTGCGCACATTTTTGTTACCATTTTAAAGTAAGATTTTCAGATTACTTGTTAACTTAGCATGCACGCCAAGTTTATGTTTACTGCGGCAGATATAACAGCTTTGCCAAAACAAATTTTCTGCTTGGTCTGCGCAAATTTTTGTTACCATTTTAAAGTAAGATTTTCAGATTACTTGTTAAATTAGCATGCAGGCCAAGTTTATGTTTAATTGACAGATTCAGTAATACCCTATAAAGTATTTTCATTTCACCTTGTTACTGCATATAGCTTCTCCTCGCCCTATGACATATGGCTATATCATGCTTTGCTGCTAGTGGTCAACCTTCAGCCACCATTAAATTTTGCATCTGCCATAACTTGGATGTCACAATTACTAAACTATCCGAAATATTAATGGTCTCATTTACTTTTGCTATATTTGTATGAAAATACTGACACATGTATAGGAAACATGGCAACTATTTGCTGAGGTAACTGATGTTTAACTTCTCCTCCTCCAAGACTGCAAGCAGTGTCATGTAAACACCAAATGCAACACAGTCAAACACCTTTGCAGGGTTGGTTAGAATTGTAAGATGGGTCTGTGCACAAATTTTTAAAAGCAAATTCCTGTTCAAGCCAAGAGACATACTTTATGAGTGAAAAATATTGGGTGATATAAATAAAATTGAGTGAGTTCAGTATCAATTATTGGGTTGTGGTTTGCTATAAATAAAAATTTTGCCTCCTCAGTGAGCTATTTTATCAGGCTATTGAGCAGTTGTTCAGTAAACTTCAACACAGCATGTGAACTAAGTAAACCAGGTTGTGGTTTTCTATAAATAAAAATTTTGCCTCCTCAGTGAGCTATTTTATCAGGCTATTGAGTAGTTGTTTGGTGAACTTCAACATAGCATGTGAACTAAGTAAACCAGTATACTCTTCTGTCAGCAGGAAAATTGTATCTTTACCTTTAACTATTCATAAGTAAGTTTTATTCACTATAGGAATATACAATATTCAAGGATCATTCATGTTGTACCCATAAGAATAATACAATTCCTATGAGTAATACAATTATGAATAATACAATAGTAATTAAAAATAATGCAATGGTAATTAAGAATAATACAGTAGTACTTAATGTACAAGTATATAAAGAAAACTCCGGTCAAATAATTTTTAATGTGTTATATTTTTAACAACCAGATTCTAAAAGATATAACTCTTACAAAAAAATCATTATCTACTTAATTAATATTACTTCTTAAAAACTCATCTGTTGTCTGTGGTATATCATTATTATTGTTATTATTATTCTTTTTTTATTTCTCCCTTTCTCACCAATGCTGGTGTTAGGAGTCACTCGGGTTCCCTCAGAGAGAGGGAGCTGAAGCATTTGACCTGAGTATAACAGGGTTGAGGGGTCGGCCCAACGCCTGGGATGATGAAGAGGTGAATCATAGAGCAACTGGTAGAATGATGGTGGGGGAAACCGGAAGACCTGGAGGAAACCCACCCCAGCGCCATGTTGTCCACCATAAATCCCACTTTGTGGTCGCCTGGGGTCGAACCTGGGCCGCCTAGGTAAGAGCCAAGTGGTCTAACCACTCAGCCATGATGAGGCCACTGCATTATGTTTAGTAGGATAATTTTTAAAGCTTTTTTGAAATTCTTATTATTTACATATTTTAGCTTAGCTGGGAATTTGTTATATATAATAATTCCTTTGTGAGATAAAATCTAAACTCAGAGTGAGGTGGTGATGGTTTGAGAGTGTATCTTTACTGTTCCTAGTATTGTATGTATGACAATCTGAAGTAGTTGTAAATAGTGACCTATTCCGATGTATAAAAGAAACTACTTCATAAATATAAATACACCGAACAGGTAAGATATGAAATTCCTGAAATATTGGTTTAATTTCTGTTCTTAGCGGAACCTTTTTAATTATTTTTAATTTTCTTTTTTACATTTTATATATACATGAGGATTTGGATGTAGAGCCCCACAGAATGATCCTATACATAATTATGGGTTGTACATATCCAAAGTATAAAAGTATAAATGATTATGTTAAGCATACTAAGATTTAACAAACAACAGAGATAAAGATTTTTAGATATCAAATTGAAGATCTGCAAATGAAACAGAATTCAGATTCTCAACTTTTTAACAGATTAAAGGTCGAGATTCAACTGTATTGGAACACCACAGTGAAGCGAAAAATTATTAAATTTTAGATGAGTCGCATTTTTTACACATCTGCTTCACTTTCGTACCTATTTTGAGGACATGTTTCGCAAATCTTCGTTTGCATCTACGGCTCTTGTGCGACTGACGCTAGATCCAGCGGTGTGGGTAATTCTGGGGTTGTTGCTGCCATCTGTTGATTTAGTGATGAACTGAAATGTGGGATTCTCTTCTAGCGGGATTTCAAAGTTCATTAGTTGGTTTTTATGTTTTTCTATGTATATCCTCTCCCATATGACGAGTTCACTATGTTTTTGTACGTATTTTAGTAATTCTGTGCTATCTTCAATTTCATGATTTTCAGACCAGAAATGAGCTGCTATTGCGGACTTATCAATATTTTTGTATCTTAAGTGCCTGAAGTGTTCTTTCTTTCTAGTGCCTATGTTCCTTTTTGTCCTTCCTATGTAAATTTTTTCACAGTCTTTACACTTAATTTTGTAAATGCCTGACTTTTCCTCTGGTTTTATCTTATCAGTATTATTACTGTGAAGTAGGTTTTTAATGTTGTAATTGTTTTTTGGTGCCAATGTTATATTGTATTTCTTGAATATTTTTTGGAACTTTTTTGTGGCCCAGGGGTGGTAAGTAAATTTAGCAAATCTAGTTTCTTGTTTTATTGGTGTGAGAGCTGTGATCTGTTTTAATTTCTTTTGAAGTTTGAATAATTTTAGTTTTTTATCTACAAGGTTTTTTCCATATCCATTTTTAATTGCAGTTTTTAAGATTTGATGGTATTCGTTTTGATATTCTTGCTGGCTGAGAGGTAGATTTACTAATCTGTGTGTCAGACTGTTGATGGTTGCATGTTTGTGTGGAATTGGGTTGAAACTATTTGCTTTGATGTAATTATCTGTGTGTGTTGCTTTTCTATGAATGCCAAATTCTAGTTTTTCATTGCCTTTTTTGATTTTAAGGTCTAAAAAAGGTAGAGTACAGTCCTCTTCAGTTTCTACTGTGAATTGTATGCTGGGTTCTTGCAGGTTGAGTAGTTTCAAAGCATCATCTATTAGTTTGTAGGGCACTATTGCAAAGATGCCGTCTACGTATCTGTACCATGTTTTAAACATATGAGGGAAGGCTTTAGTAATATGTGTTTCGAAAAAGCTCATGTATAGATTGGCCAAAAATGGTGATAGCGGGCTTCCCATAGATAGTCCTGAAATTTGTTTGTAATATTTTCCATCGAAGACAAAATAATTTTGATGTATACATAATTCAGTCATTGCCACATATTCTTCTATTGCATTGGCATCCAGGTTTATAGAATTTAGCAATTTTTTCAGTTGAATCAAAAGTTTGTCTAATGGAATGCTAGGGAAGAGGGAGCAGACATCAAAGGATACTAAAGTGTCATGAGGTTTTAGTTTAAGATTTTGAATTTTTTCTACCAGGTCTAAAGAGTTTTTTATACTCAGAGTATGGAATTGTGGAAAGGACTGAAATTTTTTTGGTTAGCCATTTTGCCAGAAGGTAAGTAGGAGTGTTTATATTATTTACAATGGGTCTCATGGGTATGTTGGGTTTGTGTATTTTAGGCAAACCATATATTCTTGCAAGGGTAGGGTTGTCTGGTTTGATAGTTTTTTGTTCTGTAGTTGTTAAAATTTTACTATTAATTACAACTACAGAACAAAAAACTATCAAACCAGACAACCCTACCCTTGCAAGAATATATGGTTTGCCTAAAATACACAAACCCAACATACCCATGAGACCCATTGTAAATAATATAAACACTCCTACTTACCTTCTGGCAAAATGGCTAACCAAAAAAATTTCAGTCCTTTCCACAATTCCATACTCTGAGTATAAAAAACTCTTTAGACCTGGTAGAAAAAATTCAAAATCTTAAACTAAAACCTCATGACACTTTAGTATCCTTTGATGTCTGCTCCCTCTTCCCTAGCATTCCATTAGACAAACTTTTGATTCAACTGAAAAAATTGCTAAATTCTATAAACCTGGATGCCAATGCAATAGAAGAATATGTGGCAATGACTGAATTATGTATACATCAAAATTATTTTGTCTTCGATGGAAAATATTACAAACAAATTTCAGGACTATCTATGGGAAGCCCGCTATCACCATTTTTGGCCAATCTATACATGAGCTTTTTCGAAACACATATTACTAAAGCCTTCCCTCATATGTTTAAAACATGGTACAGATACGTAGACGACATCTTTGCAATAGTGCCCTACAAACTAATAGATGATGCTTTGAAACTACTCAACCTGCAAGAACCCAGCATACAATTCACAGTAGAAACTGAAGAGGACTGTACTCTACCTTTTTTAGACCTTAAAATCAAAAAAGGCAATGAAAAACTAGAATTTGGCATTCATAGAAAAGCAACACACACAGATAATTACATCAAAGCAAATAGTTTCAACCCAATTCCACACAAACATGCAACCATCAACAGTCTGACACACAGATTAGTAAATCTACCTCTCAGCCAGCAAGAATATCAAAACGAATACCATCAAATCTTAAAAACTGCAATTAAAAATGGATATGGAAAAAACCTTGTAGATAAAAAACTAAAATTATTCAAACTTCAAAAGAAATTAAAACAGATCACAGCTCTCACACCAATAAAACAAGAAACTAGATTTGCTAAATTTACTTACCACCCCTGGGCCACAAAAAAGTTCCAAAAAATATTCAAGAAATACAATATAACATTGGCACCAAAAAACAATTACAACATTAAAAACCTACTTCACAGTAATAATACTGATAAGATAAAACCAGAGGAAAAGTCAGGCATTTACAAAATTAAGTGTAAAGACTGTGAAAAAATTTACATAGGAAGGACAAAAAGGAACATAGGCACTAGAAAGAAAGAACACTTCAGGCACTTAAGATACAAAAATATTGATAAGTCCGCAATAGCAGCTCATTTCTGGTCTGAAAATCATGAAATTGAAGATAGCACAGAATTACTAAAATACGTACAAAAACATAGTGAACTCGTCATATGGGAGAGGATATACATAGAAAAACATAAAAACCAACTAATGAACTTTGAAATCCCGCTAGAAGAGAATCCCACATTTCAGTTCATCACTAAATCAACAGATGGCAGCAACAACCCCAGAATTACCCACACCGCTGGATCTAGCGTCAGTCGCACAAGAGCCGTAGATGCAAACGAAGATTTGCGAAACATGTCCTCAAAATAGGTACGAAAGTGAAGCAGATGTGTAAAAAATGCGACTCATCTAAAATTTAATAAAGATTAAAGGTCTTTCAATCTTCAATATACTTAATTTTATACTACTAAGAAACTGTCACTTATCAAATGATATACTAAAAGTAGATTTGTACTTCTGCATCATTATAGTGATATCCTCTACAATTAGGCAATTAAAATTGATATAAAATATCACAGTGAAGAATTTCAAAGCTTTAAGGCATTAACACGAATTAAAGCTATACTGCATGAGAAAGTTTCATTTTGATGAAAGTTAAACTCATGATATTCTTTAGTTGTTATCTGGCTTTGACTTGTATAAGTATTTCATTTGTAAACATGTGCACATTTTTACACTGCTCTGTTTATGCTATTAATCTTATGGCAGTGAGAGTGGACCACTATAACCTCACTCACTGTTTAGCATTACCATTCACCAAGCAAGATAAAAAACACTTAAGCATCAGTATTTTTTCTGCACTCCACCTCATGTTTCATCAGTGGAAGAAAGTGTTGCACAGCCAGTTCACATTTTCTCTTTTAAAATGGCATAATTGTTTACATCTGCTAAATTCTGAGTTCACACATCTTGTGTAGATTGTTGTTTTCAGTTCGGGAACCTAATGAACTGTATTTTATTAAAACTGTAGTTTGGCAAGCTGAATTACCCATGTAGTTACTTCAAAAGAAGCAAGCAGTAGGTTACTAAAAGTGAAGAGGGTTCAGTTTCATTAGGAACTCCACCATTGTTCTAAACTGCAAATGAGTAATTTGAGTTACCTATGGAGGTACCTCAAAATGGTAAGCAATTGGTTACTAAAAGCAAGCATGACTTATATGTGTTTGGAGGAATTAAGCATGACTTATTTTTATTAGTACCATATCATGAGCAATAGCAAGTAACTCAAAGGAAGTTAACCCAAGAGAGGGCACACTGGGATATAAAGTAACCCAATCTTACATTTTTTTTTATGTGGCAACATTGCGAATAATTCCATCAGTCTGTTATGCTTGCTATTCGTTCATTGTTCTTTTGATCGTGTGTTGAAACAGTAACATCCTATTTTGCAAGTGTGAAGTGTTGTGTTTGTTCATCATTGTTGAACTGAAGTATAAAGTTCCCCGAACGCCTGTCCACATAAGTAATCTCATTTTACCGACTTTTTTTTTTTGTGTAATTTACATCCTCCAACATTTAGTCATATCGGACGATGAATGAAATGGATGAAATGATGCTCAATGCACTTGTTGTCGTAATTATGAACATGTGAGTGTGTGTACATGCAATAATATTAGTAGCTATTATACTATAGCAATAAAAATGCTTTATCACATAGGAAAATAACTCCAAAGGAAATGAAGACATTCAACGAACTGTCAGAAGACGACCTAATAGCGGCAATAATAGACAGCGGCGAATCAAACAAAGTAGTAGTAATTGAATAGTGACCACAATACTGATTCTGAGTGATGCAGAAGAGTCTACTTCTCTTAGTTCTGAAAACTGTTTTTCTCGGAAAGATAGCTATTGCAAAATGAGAAGAGTGGAATTTTTGAAGGGTGGCAAAATAAAGAGGAGAAACATAGTAAAGCATTTTCCTGAGCCGAAAAGTTCAGCAAGAATTCCTAGAGATGAACTCTCACCTTTTCATGCCATGGTCAATTTTGACATAAATGTCTTAAAAATGTGACATATGCTGCTACATTTCATCGGAGACCATTACTGAGTTCTTCTATATCTGTTTGCATGCTTTTATGTCATTAAACTATTATTCATGCTTTCCATTTATACGACAGTGTAACAATTTTGTTCAGATTGCATTTAAATGCAGTGTGCATGGAAACGGTTAGCAACATTGGTTGCAAAGTATAACTACATATTAATAAAGGAAATAGGCCTGAAATGTAAGTATATTTACATTTTAAAATGTATCAATATGATTAAAACATTGAGAAATGAATGAGGGGTACAGAGTACCCCGTGCGCTTGCTCCTATTAAGAAAGTAGCACGACCGTTCTTGGGTTAAAGATTGCATTTTCAATTAAATAAAACTGAACATTCCTTGGACTTGGTAAGACATAAACCAGTGCTTGATTTTATTTATATCACCCATTAACCAATAACAAGTTTATTGTACTAAGTACTCTATATGTAGTACATTAGTCAGTTGTTTAGCACACTATCCCCACTTATGTTTAGCTTTTTGATAAGGTGTTTCAATAGCTTTTGGTCTCTTATCAGTTCTTGGCTGATTGGTTGTTTTGTTTCCAGCATCTCTTGTTCTCAGAATGGTATGGCTATCAGATAGGTAAATTATGCAATGGAGACCTTTCCTGGCATTTCTGTTTCTCCATGCTGAAAGTTCTATCAGGTTCCTAATCAGAGGAATTTGGATTCTGGATTAATTTTGTGGTTTAGGTTCCACAAATGAGTTATAGCTGCTGACTTTTTAAGCTATTTGTATTGTATGGATTTCAAGAGTTCTGGTTTGGTCTGTATACATTTTTTTTTTGCAACACATACACACACAAAATTGGTAGTCTGCACATTTAATTTTGTAGTTACCCTCCCATTTTACAAATTGCGAATTTTGTCTTTCAATGGGGCAAAGAAGATTCTGTATACTACAGCTGTTGTTAGAAGCATCAATTATATATGCAGGTGTTTCAGAATTCAACAAAAAAGATTTAAGGGGTTATAGAGGGATTTTGGGCAAACAATCTGAGATTGGACACTTATGGTCCCAGAGTGCATGATTTTGTACGATAAATCTGAATCAGTATGCCTCTGATTACTACTGAATTATATATGCAAACATTTGCTGCACTGCTAATAAATGTATATGTGTGGATCCATGGTAATGTAAGGAGTTCTCAAGGCAGTGACACTACCTATTAAGTTCAAGCCCCACTTTTCTCCATTTTTAAAATCCTTTTTTTTTTTTATTTTTGTTCTTCAAATTGTTGATTGTGAACGACATGGAATATAGCATGGATTATTTGCTACTACTGTTGGTGTTAAATAAAATCATGCAAATCAAACAAGTAGATTTTGAGCGGGAATATACAAATGGCAATACCATGACCTTGGACTAATATGGTATTGTGATTACAAACTCAAAAAAGCACTGTTAGCTCTGGAAAAGAAATAATTGATATTCAAGGTAAACCATCCCAATTGCATTTGTATTTGAACTCTTGATTTTATGAAATATCTTCCTTTTGCAAAGCGCCAGTAGACCTTGAGATAAAACTTCTATACATCTAGAAAAGGGCATCTGTTGTCGCTTGCATGGATAGCTTGGAACATCGCTGACTATAGTGAAATACTGCTGGCTTCCATTCCTTATGTAAAATAACTTCAGTTATTATTTAGAAATTCTTCTGCTTATCCGCTGTTCTTGGGTGGTTGCGGACTTCATCAGCTTCACCGCACACGGCACAATCGAGCGCTTCTGGAGCGATTGCGTCGCGACGTTTATGTCCGACTACGTGAGGACAGAATGCGCGCGTGGAAGGAGACGATATCTCGTACGAACCTCGAGGATGGCGACATGTGGAGGGTTGCTAAAAGATCCGGAACCGCAGAGAACCACCAACCTTTCCATCCAAGACAACCAAGGTCTGGCTTATAACTCCAAGTCAAAGCAAACATGTTTGCCGATTACCTCGAGAGGGCCATGCGATGACACCCGAGAATCTAGACTCCAAGAACCACATTACGCAGTAAGTACGCAGTTATATTAGGTGTCCCCCTCGCCGAAACGACGAGCTCCCGGTAATTGGATCTAGCGAACCCCAATGCCGACTCCGACGTCTCAACCCCGAAAGGCGGCTCCGACGGGTTAACCTCGGTCACCTTCCGTTCTTCACAGCACGAGTCGTCAAGTATCTCACTCTGTACCACTTCCCAAGTAAGTGAAGGGAGGCCCGGATGATTTGCATGTTGAAGCCAGGGAAAGACCCGATCCATCCAGCCAATTACCGCTAAATTGATCTCCTTTCAGTATTCTCTGAAGTTTTCGAGAGAGTTTCTAGTCCGCTTGTCCCCACTATTGGGTGGCATTCAAGTCATCCCTCCACATCAGTTTGGTTTTCGTCCTGGGACTCGACTTCCCAGCAGTTGCTGCGCGTGGTGGAACCCACTGCCCTGGTTTTCTAGGACAGGGCGTAGACTGCGGCAGTGTCTCTGGACGTCGAGAAGGCTTTTCCTACGACCTGGCAGGCGGGTCTCGTGCATATATATGCTTATCCACCAAGAGCTACCTACACACATAATACACTTACTTCACTCCTTGAAATGCAGATCTTTCATAGTTTCAGTGGCGGGAATGAAATCACAAGAAAGTGTATCAGAGGCGGAGTCCCGGAGGTTCTGTGCTGTCTTCCCGCTTTTTAGCGTTTACATGACCGACCTTCCCATTGAGCCGCACGTCAATATAGCGCAATATGCTAACGACGTGCTGCTATATTGTAAAGATAAAACATGCAGAATCTCCAACGCAATAGACAACACCACCTTCTCCAATAATGATGCAGACATTGGCGATTATCAGTTTGCCTTAGTTCTGTTTTATTATGGCTGAAGCACCCATCTTAACATGATGAAAGACTTACAGCTTATTTTTTAACTGCTTATGAATACCGTGGGCTTGTGAGATATGCAGGAGAGATGTATAGAAAATACAGTCGTAAATATCAGATTTTATCAGAAGCGACTCTGCACAAACATCTTAATCAGCACTCACCTCGAGACCTTTCGCGAGAGAGATGTCTGGTATATGTAGGTTTGCAAGTTATCCTTTAGAAACAGAAGTTAGGCTGCATTTTACTGAACAGTAATAAGTTAATATTGTCAATTATATAATTTTACCTGTCTTCTGTCTAATCTATATCTACTTCTACTTTCTGTGCTATATAATAAATACGCAAAGCATTGCATTCCATCAAAAACTTCGATATCAAGATTTCATTGTAAATACACATTTTGAGGTCCCCTAAATCCAAATAAGCATTATTAGCAAAAGTGCGCGCGCGTGCATTTCTGCCTGAAGAGAATAACTGCAAAACGAAAAGTCGGTTACATACCAAATTTGCTACTTAAGTTCAGCATCCTCCAAGGATGAGACGCGAAAAATTTCAGGATAATCCCCCCCCAAAAAGAACTACTATTTACATGCAAAATATTTTGAAAATTATTTTTAAAAAATAGGCCTGCGACTTTATTAAAATACGTGCTGTTAAGTTTAGGACAAATTAAATGTATACCTTGAATTTTCTGGGAGTGTGTTCAGAAGTCGTCTTCACTGTCGGTGACTTTTGCCGTATTAGACAAAATCTTGCCACCCAAAAGTTTAGATCGGGTTAAAACACACAATTTATGTCACTTTTTCGTGGAGGGAATCATTTCAGAGGTATTCTTTGTTAGGTATTTGTTAAAATTTTCCAATGTGTATATTTTTCTCAAATGGGAAGTAGTTATTCATTTTACTTTGGCCAAGGAAAGAGAACGGAATGTCAAAGACATCACAAAGCGACTACCTTTAAAACCTTTTGACATCACTTCAAGTATAACGTATTCACGTAGTCCGTTGTACCTATAAGAAAATTAACGATAAGATGTCATCTTGGTTAACATGAAGTATATAGAGGAATAAGCGTTTGTAAGAATTGTCTGTACAAGAGTAGAGAAAGTCATCTGAATGCAACAAATCAAATTTTTATTGTATTAATATATGCTTATGTGTATATCTGTTGCAAATATTCCATTCAAAATGAATGAGCACAGAACATATCTGCGTGGTGTTTATCGGATTTAGACAAAACGTGAGGCTATTACCTTTATAAGAACTGAAGCAACTGCACACTTTTCTCACTCCGAAACTAATTGGCGCAGAGCAGTGGTCAGAAAACTACACACGGTACTGTTCTGTTCGTCCACATAGAAGCGAACAGTGTAAAAGCTGTGGCTGGACTCTAGTTCAGGTAGGAAGGCGGGCGGAAGTTAGGTTCGCGCATAGAAAGAGACAGAGCTAACGGAGGAGGTGCTTCTGGAGGGCGGTCAAACATACTGACATGTTACTAAACCAGTTACTTCCTTTTTGTGATTGCGTCGCTTACCTAGTGATTTAAATATTGGGGCCCCATTGCTTTTAATGTTTTCGTTAGCTTCTCCAGAAATACCTCGCGCTGTTCGTGGGCAAACTCCATACGCGCTTGCTGTGTTCTCCTGAGCTTTGCAACGCCAGACCCGGAACTACGTGCTACTTCACCGTTTATCTCTAACTTTATTTTTTAATGATTGTACACACAATACACAATTTCTCTTGCCTGCCTATTCAATACCTTACGTACTGTTGTATCTGCCATTTTAGTTCACACTAACACTTTATTTCACCCTTACTTCCTAGCAAACAAAAGAAAACTTCAAGAAGCGAGTAGAGAACATTGCTTGTAAGCCTACGTTTAAATGAAGCGCATTGGTTGTTCAAGTCACGTGACATTTCCAAGTTTCTGCGCAAGTAGCAAACAACCGCCTTCCTAGCTGACACAGCACGAAGGTGTCGTTGAAGGTGAACCCTAATCCATGGAGCAGGGGCCTTCGACTTGTTGCCATCCCGGGACACTGTCCCTTACTGGCATTATGTGGGAATTAAGTCATCGGGCGGTGGGTAGATGGTTAGATTTTGTTCTGTTTTTTTTTTTATGTTTGATGAGAAAGAGAAGAGATAGAAAGATAGAAATGGTATATGATGGGGATGTTGGAATTTATGGTAAGCCTAGAGTGGTTCGCGGGTGTTTGTAGGTAGCCCCGGGGTCTATATCATATTCCCCGAGACCCCTGATAAGATGGTTGAAACTGGAAGATAGGTTGGAATAGAACTTGTGCGAAAGGGTTAAGACGTAATTGGTGAGAGTGGGAAATGAGAGGTCATTGTGTATACAAAAGTGAATCGAGAAGATATTGACACATTGCTTCACTCACACTGTTTATTCACAGGACATGTTTCAAGAGCTCTTGCTCCTATCATCAGCTGATACTCGACTAGTGTAAGTTGTAGTGGTTTCCTCTTTCTCCGTTTTGTCAATAGATGGCGTGATGTACTTGTCAAAGATGTCCGGTGGTGGAGTTTCAAAATTCATGACTCTATGACGATTTTTGTTGATGAAGATTTTTTCCCATACGGAAAGGTCTATGGGGTGATTAACATATTTTATTTGAGATGTTTCCAAGTTGATGTCATGTCTAGTATTCAAAAAATGAAAAGCCACTGCTGATTTTTCTGTTTCACCATTTTTAATGTTTCTTAGATGTTCTTTAGTTCTGATGTTAATATTTCTTTTTGTTTTTCCTATATAAATTTTAGGGCAAGTTTCACATTTGATCTCATAGATTCCTGGTTTTTCTTTGGTAGAGATTGAATTTTTGGGAGGGCCTTTTAACAAATTTCTGATATTAAACCTATTTTGAGGTGCAAGAGTTATGTTGTATTTATATAGGAAAAACAAAAAGAAATATTAACATCAGAACTAAAGAACATCTAAGAAACATTAAAAATGGTGAAACAGAAAAATCAGCAGTGGCTTTTCATTTTTTGAATACTAGACATGACATCAACTTGGAAACATCTCTAATAAAATATGTTAATCACCCGATAGACCTTTCCGTATGGGAAAAAATCTTCATCAACAAAAATCGTCATAGAGTCATGAATTTTGAAACTCCACCACCGGACATCTTTGACAAGTACATCACGCCATCTATTGACAAAACGGAGAAAGAGGAAACCACTACAACTTACACTAGTCGAGTATCAGCTGATGATAGGAGCAAGAGCTCTTGAAACATGTCCTGTGAATAAACAGTGTGAGTGAAGCAATGTGTCAATATCTTCTCGATTCACTTTTGTATTAATTTGTGCTTCACTGTCCCTACGCTTCTTCCAAGTTTATACTTTGAGTCATTGTGTATGTTGGTGTTGGGGATATATCAATCAGCACCTATAGCAATTCTGAGAAAACTGTTCTGCAGGACCTGGAGTTTGTTTAAGTGTGAAGATGCAGCAGCACCCCAGACTTGACATGCATAAGTAATAGCCGATCTCAATATTTGTTGATATATGAGAATCTTATTTCTGAGACTCATAGGTGACTTTTTGTTGTATAACGGGTATAACATACCCATTCGTTTTGTGATTTTCGAGACTCACATTGTATCCGTTGTCTCAAAAATCACAAAACGATTGGGTATGTTATACCCGTTATACAACAAAAAGTCACCTATGAGTCTCAGAAATAAGATTCTCATATATCAACAAATATTGAGACCGGCTATTACTTATGCATGTCAAGTCTGGGGTGCTGCAGCATCTTCACACGCTGAATCCAAGGCTGTGCATTTAACATGGATGACGTCATTCGTACGAGGCACCGCCTCTTCCCTCCATTCCTTGTACTGCGCATCTGACTGATGACGTTTATTAGCATGAAAAGTACTTTAGCAGGAGGTTGCGGTATCTATGCAAATAAAGGATAACATTCATTACGTTCTCTGAACCATATATATGCCCACCAGACGTTTAGTTCAAGATTGAAGTAGCCTGAAATACAGTATACCGTTACTTTGTCCATGTCCTAAGCAGTAACTGCATGAATCAGGAGCTTCATTTAAATCAAAATTAATTGCTTTACGGGTCATAGATTCATCTTTCTACGTTTGACTTTAAGTTAACTTATGATAATGACAGTTCCTTCGAACGTTAAGGGAGGCAGAGTTTCTATGGCAACCACACTGACACCACCTCTTTATGGCACCAACGCATAACCTCAACCAATTAGCAATCCATTCCCCTTCACCCCCTCCGTCTGTCTAAGTTTTGCCGTAAATGTTACCGTGTTGTCACGTTAACGCATGTATCACGTAAAGCGTAGAATTCGCTTGTTTCGTTCTCTTCACCGTACGTAGTCTAGACATACCTAATTATGTGGTTACACTTTAACAATTAGCTCCCCCAAGAAATATTCTGAAGTAGGACAGAGATTTGCAATAACTGGACAAGCAAGAGAATTGTGTGCATTGCGTGAATATTTTGAAAAATAGAGAGAACAGCTAGTTACTGCTGTCTTTCTTAAGGCAATGCACAGCTGAACATTCTAAGCTTTAGAAATGTAACATGTGTTAAACGCACAGTACACTACAAGTTAAAATGCACTTTCTGAATTCGCTAGTTTTTAAAAGGCTTTCAGCTTTGTACTTGCTAATCTAAGAAAGTAGACGTTCTAAACACTATTCTGTTATTTGTGTGTTCAGGAAATTATTTCAGTAAACTATTACGCTTAATGCCAAAAAATATATTAGAGTTCTCTTACTTATTCTTAATCTCGGCCTTCTCAGAAAAACTCCAAGGCAGAAGAATTACCAAAAACAAATTTAAATTCTGCTAACATTTTCAGCGTTGCCTGTTTCATCTGTTGCCTTGTCTGAGTATCGTTCAAAACTGTTCCCATGTGTTAGAAATGTAAATATCAATAAGTTAATTCAGGCATTTTAGTGCTCTCTTCTAACCATCGCGCGCTAAGGCGTTCATAAGCGGCAATGCCGCTTTTTCCCGCCACCTGCTTCACTGCAACTGTCAGCACCCTAAAGTAATTTTAATTCCACCGTAGTATAGCAAATATATACTGGGTCTGCCATAAGCATTACGCTTTCGCATTTCTTTGAGCAACACGTGCTTGCCTAGCAGACGATAGAAGAGGTACTGTCAAGTTCATGTCCTCAGCAGAAAACACAATTACCATGCGTGTTATTTTAACCTAACTTAATAGTTATTTGGGATTCAGATTCGTCACTGATATTTGCTAGTGATATGCAGCCTCTTTGTAAATCTTGATTCCTAAGTAAATAGTACCAAAATCATGTAAAACACAATAAAAATATATATGGTACTTGTAGTAACCTTTAGGTAGCATTGTTCAATATTTAAATAATTGTAACAATAAACGATGCAAAATGTAATCAACTATCATGGTCCTAATTTCTGAAGTCAAACAAATAGTTGGATTTGGCTTGCTGACCACTGTCAATCTTGTATACACTTCTCCATTTTATGCGGCTGGTCGAGATGACGCCCTAGAGGGGGATAGTAGCTTCTGTGTAAACTTTGAAGTATAGCAAGGCATTTCGCCAAAAGTTGGCAGCACACGTTCTGCTCATTTTTAAGAAGAGGTGGAAATATACTTTGTGGTAAGAAATATCATTCAAATTATACGTTTAATATTTAAAAATTTCGGTATAAAGAGCGCAGTTGTTGTAGTAACGTAAACTTGTACTTCAAGAGAGCTGAATTATTAATGCGTCAAGAATGGACACGTTAAATGCCAATATTTATTGCATTCTGGAAAAGCTTTCGTTCAAAGGAGTATCCATTGAGGCTAATTAACCCTCCCCAACCTAATTTTCACCCGCCATCCTGCAACTCTCACATCCTGTCACTACATAGTTAACACGTCTGACCCTCCTCGGGCCGTTCCTCAGTCCGCCAACGCCTCTGCTGCTGTTAACTAAATCGTATGTATTAGTTCAAGTATGGAAATATATACAGGAAGCGGTAAAAACAGCACATTTTTGTATTCCTTGGCACAACTTATGTTCACCTAGCAGAACGTAAAAGAGGTATTCACTTTGTCCACGTCCTGAGCATAAGACGCACATATCAAATGTGCCATTTTAACCAAAATTCATTCTTATTCGAAGCGCAGATTCACCATTCATATGCATGGCGAAAATATACTAGATCCGCTATAAGCACCACTCCCCGCGCAAAACGCACTTGTCTAGCAGACGTTTAAAACAGGCGTGTCGCTTTCTCTATGTTCTGAGCACAAAATGGACGTTCTACGCGTGTTATTTTAACCAAACGTAACTGTTATTCGGGGCACAGATTTTTCATTCTAGCATGGCAAATGTATTTATTCGCACAACACTGCTTGCCTAGCAGGGTCACCTTGTCCACGTCCTCAGCAGAAAACGCACGTCAGACATGCCTAACATAATAAATATTCGGATCATATATTCATCGTTCGTATTATCTATTAATATGAGAGCGTCTTTGCAGAATTTACTTGTTCATATTGCCTTGTTTAAATAACAAAATTTGTAACTGTAAATTATTTCCGACATTATCAATTAGTATTGTGCTATTAATTATATATATAGTGAGATTTGTGGTGGACAACAAGGCGTTGGGGGCGGTTTTCTCCGGGACCTCCGGTTTCCCCTGCCATCTCATTCCACCGGAGCTCCATCTACATCTCATGTATCATCAGTGTCACTGCCTGCGGTGCCGTATGTAGTAAAAGCGGGCGTCACACACACACACACACACGCACGCACGCACGCACTCATACACACACACACACACACACACACACACACACACACACACACACACACACACACACACACACACATATATATATATATATATATATATATATATATAACTGCAGTCGGCTTGCTGTACCCTGCTACCCCCATTCTGCACTTGTCCGTAGGTAAAAAGGCTACTCTATGCATAGGATGACGTTCTATGAGATTTTACTAGCTTCTATGTAAACTCAGAACTACATCAAGGTATTTCATCAAAGATGGCAGCCCACATATTATTGTGTTTATTTTAAAAAGGAGATGGTAATATGTTTTGTGGTAAGAACATTCAAATTATATGTTTAATATTTGAAATTTTCATTTTAAAAAGTGCAGTGGCCTTAGTAACTTAAACTTAACATTAAATTTCAAATTATGACTAAAAATATAAACGTAACCTGTCCTTTAAGAGATCTGAATTACTAATAAGACTGGAATTGACATGTTAAATGTCAATATTTTCCTGCATTCTGGAAAAGCTTCTGGATAAATTGACAATCTATTGAGGGTAATTAAACCTGTAAATGTTAATTCAAGTACGGGAATATAGAGTGCATGGAATAAAAGCACCACAGTTTTGTATTTCTTCATGCAACTTACGGTTCCTAGTGGAAGATAGAACAGGTATTGTCACCCAATAGACCCGGCTGGCAGCGGCAGCAGGAGACGGAGGCGTTCGGACACACCCACCCATTAATTTAAGTCACTAACTGAAGGGATGATTAGGAGAGGGATCACAGGCCACTGTGCCGTCTTTTTCCCCTCCACCTGGATTCTCGAACTTACGGGATATTTCATCTAATCCAGAACATTCCAAATTGGCCAGCTGACCCTATATAAGCAACACGTCGGGCTGGAGGTTAGTCAGACAGTTCTTGGCAAGCAGCGTAAGAGTGCAGCACTAGTGTAAGGACGAGAAGACTGTGTACGTGCATCGGAGGATTGTACGTAACCGCGAGAGCAAAGTGGAATTGTAACGGACGAACTGGTGAATCGTAATTGTGTGCATTACGTAATTCTGTGTAATTGGCAAGTGTTTAACTGTAAGTCGGTGGAAATAAAGAACATTTTTGAGTGGTGTAATTGGACTTTTCATTTCACGAACCCACAAAGTCACAGTATTCACTTTGTGTAAGTCCTGAACAGAAAAGCACATACAGACACATTATTTTATCAAAACTGTATTTTGTAATAACTTAACAATTAGTGTGTACCCATTACCTTTATCAACCTATATAATAACTGCAATAAAATCTGCACTACATCATTCCTGTGCCAGTATTGATACATTGCATTTATTAAGGAACTATTTAAATTAGAGTAAGAATGTGCCTAAGTACTTATATTAAGCATTACATATTCCCCTTCAAATATGTAAAAAACATCTAGAGAAGTAAATACGACTGACAAAGTTATACTTCCATGATACCATTCTGCAATTGCAGCTGAAATTCGGTAAAAATTCTGTGAAAAGATGTGATCTAAAACATCAAATGATGCAAGAGAAAGTGCACAGTGGCTAAATATTTGTATATCTGAAGGGAACTTTTTAAAAATTCATAAAGATAAATGAAAAGCTCTGATAAATATTTCCAATTATCCATCACAATCTCCCTGTGATATAAAGGATAATATGTATTTACACTCTTTCCACCTTAGCATGTAAATATTTGTTTTCAACTGATGATAAAATGAAGTTCATCTTCAGAGTTTTTCAGTCTTTAATGGCCATATTATGAGTACAACAGTAAAATACCTTTATGGAGTAAATATCCACTGTTCACCAAAATAACTAAATAGGGAAAGTAAAGTACATCTGCCAAATCAGGACTACAAAAATACCAATAGATCTAACATATGCTAAATGGAAATAATGGTGCTACCTCCCAGACATTCAGCAATTATAATGAGTTCGCTCGCCCAGGTCCCAGACATTCAGCAATTATAATGAATTTGCTCGCCCAGCTCCTTGTCCTTGACAACTCAAGCTGATAATGCAGTCATACACAGAGGTGGACAGAGTATTAGCAAGAATGTACATGAATGCTGCAAATGACTACACTCTTTTGAATTGACATGTATCATCTTCACAGACTAAATGATTGCTTTGCTCAACCTCCAGCAATCTGATGTCACACATTTAGTTGGTGAATATCAAAATAAATTCTCATGGAAAGAAAATATGATAACCTAGATTTCTTCCCAAGCTGGCATACCTAGAAATGAAACAACAGAATTTGAAGCAATGAAGCTATTAAAACATACACACAACAAACTAATCTCAAAATTCCAAATCACAGAAAATGACATTCTCTGGAAAACTGCCCAAAAATACACATGCATATTTTACTGCAAACAGTAATATCTTATTGCTCTATTCAGAGACCCACACATTAATAAAGTTAAAACTATAATTCCATCAAATTTTTATCTAATCATTTTGAAAGAGTTAGAATTTATTTACAGTTGGTGAGAAACTACTTTGCGATTGACTATTTTTTGCTCTCACAGCCATCTCAGATTACCATTGGCATATTTACTGGCTGTCTGCCTACAATGGAGCATTCTCAGATGACCCCAATGTTCGTTAAGTACAAAAGAGGAAAATTCAGAATATAACACTTAGAATGATTAAAGTCATATGCAATCGTGTATAATATTATCAAGCTCTTTGCTTGTATACAAGAATAAGATTAGTATATGCATTTGAAAGCATTTGTATATTTTCACTGAATCCAAAATTGTTGCAATGCTGATGACCTCAAGCCTCTGACAGCAATGCCTTTTTATTACCCAACTGGTCAACCTGACAACCCTCTGGCTGCTGACACACACAGTATAGCTATTAATCATAAGGTAATTTCTCACTGACCAAAATTGTTGAATCACTACTGATACATCATTTTCTCTCTCACACATGGATGGATCGTAGAGATTTCAGTTGGTTTATCACAGTATGAGAATAATTTATCTTGTATAAAGACTAAAATTGAATCATACCTTTTAAAACTTGTAACTTCACTCACGTCCTTTTACAAAATCAGGAACATTTTCGAAACTGTTGCAGTCTCATCATCAGCTGATTAGTGACTCATCATAGTTGGTTGTCTGGATCTCTTGTAATTGGCTCCCTCTCTCGGAAGATTCTTTGCATAAGTTCAGTAGACCACTCACTGATGGAACATCAAAATTTAGAATATGTGGAATGTTTTTAATAACAACATTTTTTCCCCATTATTAAAAACATTCCACATATTCTAAATTTTGATATGCCATCAGTGAGTGGTCTACTGAACTTATGTAAAGAATCTTCTGAGAGAGGAAGCCAATTACAAGAGATCCAGACAAATCAACTGTGATGAGTCGCTAATCAGCTGATGATGAGACTGCAACAGTTTCGAAAACGTTCCTGATTTTGTAAAAGGACATGAGTGAAGTTACAAGTTTTGAAAGATATGACTCAACTTTAGTCTTTATACATGAAATTAGCTTCACTGTTAACAACGCTTTTATTTATAACTATTCAAAATAATTTATCTTAATTACTGATGTGCATCTAAAAGACATACAACTTCATCTTTTATTTGGATTGTGCAGGCTAGCATTTCTCAAATATTCTGTATGATACAAAAATACAAGGAACATTTAGAACCTTTTGGAAAGAAGCACAGAATAAACATTTACTCTTTTGAAACTGTTCTTATTTTGTGATATATATGATAAATGGCAGAAAAACTGAACAAGTGTAAACTACAATTGTGGAAAAGGTCTAGAGCTGACAAACAGCAACCAGTAATAGTAGTCATTAGAAGGCATAGCATATGTACCTTCCCCACAGGATTTTAAACGTAAAACTGTTTGCTCGATTTAAATCAAAATCCCATTTAGGACCTAAACTAGATTAATTCCTATTTCAGTTAGCAATTGCAATAATTCATCACTTTTCAAAAGAATGAAAATAGTAAAACAATGAAGCAGCAAAAAGAAATAGATATGGCGGTTCATAAAGTAATCATGCTTTCTTTTATAGTTATCCGATATTCTCACCTGAATTCAAGAACTTCATTCAATGGAAAGCAGCGCCTTGATTCAGCATTTTTGTTCTGCTCAATAGCTTCAGTTATTTTGAATTGCTCCTCTGACACTAACTGCAGAAGCTCAACACGTTTCTTTTCTAAACTTTCCAAACATCTGAGTTGGACGGCTGGATCAGCAAGTTCTACTTCACTAGGGACAGCCACATCTGTCAATGATCCTTCAGAAGGTGTACTCAAATTTGTGGATTTTACTTGGTCAATCACTTGCAACAGTTTGTTTGCATCCTCAATTCTCAGATCAGCATCATCTGCACATCTATTTTGGATTTCTCTGATAGCTTTCTTGAAGAAATTTGGAGGTGGGAATGCCTGTGTAAATATGTCTGTTGTTGCACCATGCTGCTTAGTTTCAATCCTGAATCATACATTATGGCAAGACATTCAGCACGGTGCAGACGTGCCAATGCATTCTGGCCAGATATGTTGCAATCTCTGAACTCGCCCAGGAAATAAACAGCTATAAAATAAGCTGCACTGAAATGCTTGAAATCCTCTACAGACAATAGTTGCAACACAACATTTTTATAGTGTGGCACATTTTCTTCTGCTTTCAAAATCCATCCGTCTTCAACCAACAAATCATTCACTACATTCTGTGGGTCAATACCTGAGGTCTCTCTTCTGCCTTTCACAAAACCAGTAACATTGTGAGCTTGTCATCTGGGAGAAAATATACATAGAAAAGCATAAAAGCCAACTAATGAACTTCGAAATCCCACCGGAAGACAAACCCACATTTAAATTCATCACAAAATCAACAGACGGCAGCAACAACTCCAAAACTACCCACACTACTGGATCAAGCTTTAGTCACAATATGAGCTGAAGATGCGAACAATAGTTTGCAAAACATGTCCTCAATATAGGTACGTAAGTGAAGCTGATGTGTAAAAAATACGACTCATCTATAATTTAATAACAGTGGGCATGTATTACACTATAGATGAGCTGTACTTTTTACACACCAGCTTCACTTACATACCTATATTGAAGACATGTTTCGAGAACCATCGTTTACATCATCGGCTCTAATGAGAGGACATATGTTTGTCCAAACGGAAGCAGTGCAGTAGACCTCATATTTGTTAGAGGCTTCGAAGTTCATAAGCAAGAAAGAAGTGGAAACACCAATGGCCCGATAATCAGGGAACATATCCCTGTCATAGCATCGCTGACTATCAGAGACTTATGCAAAGACAGGGAGATACAATGCCGCATTAAAGTCAATAAACACCTGAACATTGAAAAGCTAGAAGAGACCAGATGGCAGCTAGAAAAAATAGGGAAGACAGTCAGGAGTGGAAAGATTGGGAAAGCAGAAGAAGGCATAATGACTGGGATAAAAGGAGCAGCAGTGGAACAGAGAAAGTGGAGAAGCAGGTTTTGGTTCAACATGGAGTGCTACGAGGAGAGGAAGAGAACACTAGAAGCACTCCAACAACAAGGACTGTGAGGGATGGAAAGTCTCTCGAAACATATCATGTGGCAAGAAATGAATACAAAACTTTGCTGAAGAAAAAAAAGGAGGCCTATATGGCCAAAAGACATGAGCAGCTCGTACAATGGATAAAGGAAAATCCTTTCAAGGCCATATGCCCAAAACAGCCACATTTTCCAACAGAAATTCTGATGGACACAAGGGAGGAACATGTAAGTCAAGTACTACAGAATAAGTAAACAAGGCCAGTCCCTGATGAAAATGATCTCGAAAACTGTACACCATTTTCCAGAGCAGAAATATAGAGAGCAATTCATGCAGCCAAAAATAGCAGGGCACCAGAACTTGATGGGCTTAGAAATGAACATCTCAAACAAACTGCACCCTATCTGATTGATATCTGGAAGGGACTGCTGAGCAAGTGTCTGGAGACGGGAGACATAACACATAACTGGAGAAAGTTGAGAACGAAGCTGTTATATAAAGGAAAAGGACAGACAAGTGACCTAAACATGTATAGAGGTATAGCCCTGGAGTAGACAGGATTTAAACTTCTTTCCAGTGTTATTACAGAGTCAGCAGGTTGATGGGACCTCCTCTTCCAAAGAACAGTTTGGATTTAGGCCGAGAAGATCCACAGTTATTGCTATAGAAAACTTGCTGATGGATATAAAACAAGCACTGGAGAAATCATGAGGAAAATCATATGTAGTATTTGTAGACTACAGAAAAGCATTTGATCTAGTGAACAGACAGATACTCGTGAGTAAATTACAGTTATTAATAGGAAGGTCACGGATTACTTGACTTATAAGAAAAATCATGAACAGAACTATATCCAAATTGAAGATGGCGTAGGACTAGTGAACTAGATCAGCCAGACAAAGAGGGCCCTGCAAAGAGATCCTATGAGTTCAGTCCTTTTCAACGCCCTGACATATGAGGTATGCAGAGTCATACAAGAGAAAACAAATATAGAAATATACATCTATGCAGATGACATGGCACTCATATCTGAAAGGCTAGCTCAGCTACAAGAGGCAGTCAACCATCTCTCATCATGGGCATCATTAACTGCTTCGCCGATTGCCATTTAAACCCTGCATGGCCGGGAACAATACCCAATAAACAGAACAAGACATTTAAATTGTTAAATGCTGCAAAAATGCTTCATAAATAAATATTCCTATCTTCCGTATTTATTAAGTTATTTTAGCGAAACAAAAACTGGTTTAAAGCCCATTAAAGGCAGTATACATCTAGAGTATCATTAAAATAGAGACTATATTAATAAATCGTTGAAATTTTCACTGTAGAGAAAGCCATTCTTTGCGGCGAACATGCCTAACGCTGAGTATGTTTGTTTTACAAACTATATGTGTGTATCAGCTGCATCAGCGAAATGTTGGGCTCAAGGTTTATAGGTTTCAGTTTATGCTACCACGCATATGTATATGTTGCATTACACACACACGCTGGAAAGAAACCTCCGTCAGCATCGCTCTTATTACAGTATTTCTCAACCAAAGTTTATGGTAACTGACGTAACTGTTTTCTTCGCTCAGTTCATATAGTAATTTTAACTGTGTCAAGAGTTCCGAGCGATTTCTTTAGCTAAAACACATTTGAAATTGTTTCCTCAGAGCTAATCATGGCTTCAACTAGTAATGTAGCAAATAAATTAGCTAGTGTAAGAAGAGTATGGGCTTCTGATATTACATCAAAAAATGTGGAAGACCTTTTGCTGTTTGACAGTGATTTGGGCATTGATGAAGGGTTTTCAGATTTTGAGGGGGTGTTGAGGATATAGGTAGCAGTGAGGAGGAAAATTACTAATTTCCGACAGGTGTTCGTGAAGAATCAACATTATGAAGTTGTCAAGATAACTCTAACGCAAATAGACATACCTTCACGAGCACAATCTCTTGTGTACAACCACTTACTCAGCTAACTTCTCACAGTCAACCAATTGACATTTTCACAAAATTTTTTAATACTGACTTACTATCTCTCATTGTTTTGGGAAGAAATGTATACGCGAGTAGGGTGAAGGAATTAATGACTTGAAACTTTCCCGGCATTGATTATTGATGATAGTTTCTCGGGCTAACAGCCAGGTCAGATTAGGGTAACTACCCAAGCTTTCAGCGACTAACTCTGCCGCCATCCTCAGGGGAACTGAATCTAGGCTACTGATGTTGCGATATTTATACCTAGCGCACGGCCGATAAGAACCGCCTACTTTATTCCCATTGGCCGAGCTCCGGCCGATGGAGAAACGTGCAGAACCAATCAGGTGATTGCCGATGCTTCTTTGCACTGTGGAGGAGAGATATGTTGAATGACTGGTGTCCATGCTTTGCTGATATGAAGGCCTTCTTCCCTGTTGAAGTTGTTTTTATTCGCTTTAATGTATAGGGCTTCTTCAACCACTCCATCGTAGTACCTAGAGGACTTTTCAAGTATTTTTGTAGAGTTGAATTTGATTTTATGATCTGTATTATATGTGTGCTCAGCTACTGCAGATTTTTCTGGGTATCCTAGTCTAATTCAACGTTGAGGTTCTTTGATGCGATCTTCTACAGTTCTACCTGCTTGTCCTATGTAAACTTTGCCGCAACTGCATGGGATTTCATAAATGCCTGGTGCACGAAGACCTAAATTATATTTAGCAGAACCTAAATACTGTTTTATTTTGGTTGGGGGTTTGAATACGGTTTTTATTTGATATTTCATGAACAATCTGTCAATTTTTCCTGACAGGGTGCCACAATAAGGGATGACTGCTAAGCCTGCGTGTTCTTTCTTTGTGTTGGGTTCAAGGTTGCGTTTGGAGTGCATTTTCTTAAAAGTTCTGTTTATTTCCTGGTTAGTGTATTGGTTCTGCCTGAAAACTGTACGCAGGTGTTGTATTTCTTGAGGTAGATTTTCAAGATCAGAGATAGCAATCGCTCGATGTATGAGTGTAGAGAGGACTGTCTGCTTTTGTGCCGGGTGATGACAGCTGGTGCTATTAAGGTAAAGATCAGTGTGAGTTGGTTTCCTATACACCTTATGACCCAGGTGACCATCGTTTTTTCTATAAATAAGTAAATCCAAGAAAGGTAAGCCGTCCGGGTGTTCAATTTCCATGGTAAACTTAATGTTGGGATGGATGCTGTTGAGAAATTCGTGGAAAGCTGTCAGGGCATCTTTTCCGTGTGGCCATACCACAAAAGTATCATCTACATAACGGAAGAAATGAGTAGGAGCTAGGGGTGCATTCTTGAGTGCCACATGTTCAAATTCCTGCATGCAGAAATTGGCTATAGCCGAAGATAATGGAGAACCCATAACAACACCATCCACTTGTTCGTAATAGATGCCATTAAACAGGAAGTACGTTGAAGTTAAAGCATGGTGGAATAAGCTGATCATCTTGTCATCACAGTGGGGTTTCAACAGTTCTAATGTCTCTTGGAGGGGCACTTCAGTGAAGAGAGATTCTACATCGAAACTAACCAGTATGTCTGAGGTAGTTACCTGGATTTCCTGTATGCCTTTGGTAAATTCTGATGAATTTTTCACATGGTGACTGCAATTTCCAATCAATGGGTACATTAGCTCAGTTAGATATTTAGCCAGAGCGTATGTCAGAGAGCCTATAGCGTCAACAATGGGCCTGAACGGGATGTTTGGTTTGTGAATTTTTGGCAAGCCATAAAGTCTGGGAGGAGTTGAGTGATGCAGCGTTATCTTTTTGATGACTTCTAGCAAAAGACCAGAGGATTTTAATAGAGCAGCCGTGGTGAAGGAAGACCTAACCAATTGACATTTTCACAAAAATTTTTAATACTGACTTACTGTCTCTCATTGTTTTGGAAACATATGTATACGTGAGTAGGGTGAAGGAAGACCTGATTTCTAAAAGCAATTTAAGACCTAATAGTAGAATTAAGTAGTGGACAGAAGTAACAATGAATGAGATTTACAGACTATATGGTCTAATTATGCTCATGGGTCTTATTCATAAACCTATGCTAAACATGTACTGGTCTAGAGATGACATGCTAGCTATCCTATTTTTTGGGAAATGCATGTCAAATAACAGGTTTACTTTCATTTTGCATTTCCTTCATTTCCCCTGCACAGAAAATGTAAATGATAAACTATACAAAATCAGACCAGTTTTTTATTACATTATTTCAAAATTCAAAGAAAATTATGTGCCTAGTGAAAAGATCACTGTTGGTGAAAGCCTGATGCTTTGGAAGGGCCGCACAGGTTGGAAACAATACATCAAAACAAAGAGGGCCAGATTTGGCATAAAGAGTTTTGTTGTATGTGGAAGTAAAACAGGATATCTTTACAATAGCTGCATATACACTGGCCAAGGGACTGATAACACTAGAGACAAAGATTTGGGGCTATCTGGTTCCACAGTAATGCACCTGATAGAATCTGTACTTGATCAGGGTAGGACTGTATATTTAGATAATTGGTACAGTTCCCCTCACTTATTCATGGCCTTACACATAAGGAAAACAAATGCAATTGGAACAGTACGCTCAAATTGTATTGGTTTGCCAAAAGATGTGAATACGAAGGCTCTAAGAAGAGGAGAATGCAGGTGCATCAGCTCCCACCCTTGACCTATGTTGCTTGGCAAGACAGGAGGGTTGTTACATTATCCAATTGCAGCTTTTAGATTTTGATGATTGATACTGGAAAAATTGATGCTCGTAACAAAATGTCAATTTTCAAGCCCGATATTATCCAGGAATACAATATGCAAATGGGTGGAGTGAATCTAGTAGATCAGGTATTACACACATTTCCCCCTTTGCGAAAAACAATCAAATGGTATAAAAATGTATTTTTACACCAGCTGAATATAACCATATACAATTTTGCAGTAATTTAGAGAGCTCTAAACCCACGGAAGACAATGATGTACCTGTACTTTCGCATATCAATAGCTTGTAGCCTAATTGAGCACTATAAAATTCAGAGACCTCTCCGTACTGGGGGTAAGAAATCCACCACCCCAGCACTCCTCAGACTTGAAGGAAAAATTTTCCTACAAGGTTACCAACCACAGCAGAAAAGTCGCATCCCTTTCAAAAACGTCTGGTGTGCTGCAAGAAAGGTGTCTGCCGTGAATGTGGAGATGTGCCCTTGTGTGTTTATTCATGTTTTGAGTTGTACCATTCAAGAAGAAACTTTTAAAGGTAAGCTTTTACTTCTTTAGAATTTATTTAAATTTACTGTAAAACATAAAGTTTAAAATAATTAGTATTAAATAAGCATTAAATGCATGTTTGCACAGGACGTCTATACACGTCCATATCGGTTTGGGACCTTTTAACATGGACGTCATATGACGTCCACATCGGTGAAAGGGTTAAATGAAATTAATGAAAAGAAAACAGAATTGGTTATCTTCAGAAATGGCAAAAGAAGGATGGAACGAGAAAAGATAAGCTGCAATGGAAAGGAACTCAGTCGAAAGCTCCTTTAAATATCTGGATGTGGTATTGCAAGTAATGGGGAAATCGTTTGCCATACACATCAAGGAGAGAATAGTTGCAGCGATTAAAGGGATCTCCAGTATCAGAGATTTAAACCTGATGTCACTCGCTACAGCAATGAGACTGATTGAGGTGAAGATAGTGCCCACAATAGCATACAGGATCGAATTTGTATGGGATCACCTCACAATGAACTCGATGAGAGAAATAGAAAGCCTGAAGGCGAGATATTTGAAGAGAGTTCTGGTCTATCAAAGTTCACATATTCTAGACTAGTATACATACTAGCAAGAGACATTTTGTGGAGGACTTAAGAATCAAGCTACAGCTACCATCTATGGACAGCTGGTACAAAGTCATCAGGAAAAGGGAGGAAAAGAGAAAAGGCACATGGCAAGAGTTCTACACAACAGACGTCATGATGATGCAAGATTGGACTTGAACCAACTACGAAAAACAATATATGGTGACTAGCCTAGCTGTACACGGGTCCACTTTAAAATGTGCACCATGGAGAATAGTGCATATGTTTATTGAGAGGAAAGGAGTGCAGTAGATAAAGTGGAATGTGAGGCAATGAAGGTTGTAATCAGCGAGTTCCTTAAATCTAGTCTTAAATCTCATTGTGCACATTTATTACTATTATTATTAAAACCATAATTCAAGAAAAAATGGAAGCTTTATATCCAGCACTAGGAAGTGTGAGTGAATTTTAAATAATGAATGTGGTGGAGAAATTAACTACAATTTCATTTTGTTTATGAATGAAATATGATTTCGCCCTTCAAGTGAGTGTTCAAAATGGCAATCACTAAAGTGCTATATGAACCTAAATTGCTTCTTGAACAAGCCTTGCAAGATTAGAAAGTAGAGGTATTTTAATTTTATTTTGTTTGTTTGTTAACAATGTGTTAATTGCCAGGATCAAATCAACACCACCAATGTGCTAGAACTTTTTACTGCACAGGTTCTTTTATATGTCAGTAAATCTGTGACACCCTTAAAAGCATCCATCTCAGCGGTCTTCACGACACGCTAAGCAATGTAAGCAGTGGGGTAAGCAGTGCACCAGCGATTGCAGTATAGTGTGGGAGGGGTGGAGAGAGAGAGGTAACCTGTTAGCTTGTGGGGTGATCAGTATAGGCTTGTTAGTTACCTGTGTATGGATGTTGTGTACAAGATGGCTACATGTTCATGAAGGTCTTCTACCCCTACGTTATTTAACCCTCCATGGGAGCAGGCATATTTTTTACATCATTTGATAATGCTCTGCAATGTTTAATATGCAATAAGGTCCTGAACGTGATAAAAAATATGATCTACAGCACCACTATGGCACCTGTCATGCTAGTGATTATGACAAATTAGAAATTGATGAATGAATCACAATGTTGGAGCAGTTACGGGACACTGTACAGTATGGTGGTTGTTATTATTGCATTGTCCATTGTTATTATGATTATTATTACTATTATTAGTAGTATTTATTATTACAAAGATTTGAGTCAGAGAACGTTTCCTCATATTACTCTTTGACTATGTTAGTCTAGTATCAGTATTTTGTATTATTTACAGGAAGACGTTCATGGAGATGATATTAGTGTTAGAATAAGTTACAAAATTGCTCTGCATCTTGCAAGGAAACTCCGACCATTCACAGATGGCAAATTGTTTAAAGAATGCATGATAGATGCTATTAAAGAATTATGTCCTACACTAGTTGAGGATTTTTCAGACTATCGTCTTATCTCCTAGAACTGTAATGCAACATATGCATGACCTAGCCGCTGATGTAGGAACTCAGCTTACGGAGATAATAAACACATTCATTACATTTTCATTGGCTCTGGACGAGAGTGTGGATATATCCCATACAGCGCAGCTTGCTATCTTTTCTTGGACAAAACTTGTATCACTGACGACAGACAGTACCCCAGCCATGTGTAGTAGTAATACAGGAATTATAGGATGCATACAATGCAAAATGAAGGAAATGAACGTTCCCCATAAAATTGTACCTGTGCACTGCATAATTCACCAAGAGAATTTATGTGCCAAGACACTTAACGTGACTCATGTAATAGATGTAATGGTGACAACAACTAATTTCATACGAACATGAGGCTTAAATCATAGACAATTAAAAGAATTTCTGTACGATCTTGATAGTGCATATGGGGAAGTGCCATTTTATACAGAGGTGCGATGGCTTAGTCGTAGAAAACTCCTCACCTGTCTCTTCGCTTTGCGTGAAGAGATTGCTTTATTCATGGACATGAATGGCAGGAACATACCAGTGCTTAAGCAGAAAATGGATCTGTGACTGAGCCTTTCTCGCCAACATGACCAGTCATCTCAATGACCTCAATGTATGCCTTTAAGGAAGAGATCAAACAATTGTGCAGATGTATGCAAACATAAAATAATTCAAACAAAAGCCACTGTTGTGGAAAGGACATTTAATTGATATGAACACTACACATTTTCCAAATCTTGCATCTGTTATTACGTCATTTGAGGCATTATGTTCCACAAAGTATGCAGAAATATTTAGAAAGAAAAAAAAAAGAAAAAAACACACACACACACACACAAAGAATTTGAAGCTAGATTTGTGGATGTTGTTAACATGGAAAATGAATATCAACTGTTTGCAGTTCTATTTTCATTGGATGCAAATAATGCTGCCCGTAAGTACCAATTAGAATTAACTGATCTTCAAAATGACCTTGAGCTGAAAGAAAAATACGACAGCCGACAAAACATTACTCTTTTATAATAATATCAAGAGAGAGAGACAGAGAGAGAGAGAGAGAGAGAGAGAGAGAGAGAGAGATAGAGAGAGAGAGAGAGAGAGAGAGAGAGAGAGAGAGAGAGAGAGAGAGAGAGAGAGAGAGAGAGAGAGAGAGAGAGAGAGAGAGAGAGAGAGAGAGAGAGATTCCCTAACTTGCATTATTTGGCAGCAAGAATGTTGTGTATGTTTGGCTCAACATACGTTTGTGGGAGATTGTTTTCATATATGAAGTTAGCTATGCCATATCAGTGAAACAGAATCACTGATGACAACCTGAAAGCAACTCTGAGGCTCAGCTGTGCTCAAACATTAGTACCAAATATACACAAACTGATTGAAAAGAGAAAGAAAGCTTCAAGGAAAATCACATCATAAGTGGGTGTATGATGACCATAGTTGTGTTAAGTTTAAATACATGAAACTATGAATAGTTTGAACAATTTATTATAATTAATATTATTATTATTTAGTTCTTCTATATGGTGCAGCATTAATAAGACTCTCCTAGAGTCTGTACTCACTTGTAGAAGCAATAATGAAACTAAAAGATGAACGGAATCAGACATATGGCTTATTTTTGGATCTTAGTAAGGCATTTGATATGGTGGACCACGACATTCTACTAAGAAAATTACATCACTATGGGATAAGAGGGCAAGCAGAAAACTGGTTTGAATCCTACTTGAAGGAAAGGGAGCAACTGGTGGAAATAGGAAATATAAAATCCACACGGAAAAAGATAAACAGAGGAGTTCCTCAAGGCTCTATTCTGGGCCCAGTGTTGTTTTTAGTTTATATAAATGATCTTCCCTTGAATTTAAGACATGCAAACACAGTATTATTCGCAGATGACATCAATATGGTAATTGGTAATAAAAGTTCTGTTGATCTGCAAGCAATGGTAAACGAGACAATGATAGAAATTCAACAGTGGCTTATAAATAATAAATTAGTAGCAAATACAGATAAAACTGTCTCCATTAACTTTAGTCAAAAAACTCGGTATGACCCCATCCAGTTTCCCAAAAACAGCTCCTTTGTAACAGAAACTCAGATTACAAAATTTTTAGGAATATGGATTGATTCCAGTCTAAATTGGGAGCATCATATAAAGCAATTAGGTGAAAAGCTAAGTCGACTGTGCTACGCGTTCCGAATTCTAACAAAGGTACTAAACATTGAGGTATTAAAAACAATATATTTTGGATATATACAACCTATAATTACATATGGAATTATTCTGTGGGGGTCCACATCCAAGTCCTCGTGTATATATAAGATGCAAAAAAGAATATTAAAAATAATTAAAAAGGTTCCCTTAAGAACAGAAAGCAAGCCAATATTTCAAGAATTTAACATCTTACCTGTTCAATGTATTTATATTTATGAAGTAGTTTATTTTATACATAGGAATAGATCACTATTTACAAGTAATTCAGATTGTCACACATACAATACAAGGAACAGTAAAAATATACATCTAAATCATCATCGTCTCAGTCTGAGTCTAGATTTCATCTCTCACAAAGGAATCATTCTATATAATAAACTCCCAGCTAAGATAAAAAATCTAAATAATAAAAATTTCAGAAAAGCTGTAAAAAATATCCTAATAAAAATAATGCCACAGTCAATAGATGAGTTTTTGAGAAGTAGAATTGAATAATAAAGTAAATATTGTTTTTTTTTTGGTAAAAGTTATGTCTATTACAGTCTAGTTTTTGGAAGTGTAATACATTAAAAATTGTGTGACCTAAGTTGCATTATTCTTAATTACTATTGTATTATTATTCTGTCAATTACTATTGTATTATTTAACTACTATTGTATTGTTTAATTACTAGTGCATTATTAATTACTATTGTATTCATAATGTTATTGCTCAAAAGAATTGTATTATTCCTACGGGCACAAATTTGACGAAGCCATGAATATTGTATGTTCTTACGGTGAATAAAACTTACTTACTTACTTACTTACTTACTATATTATATATTTATGTTAGCCTATTAATTTCCTAAAAGAAATGGTTGAATAACTGGTATGCTAATTACATAGAATATACTTATAGGTATTTAAATACATGTGAACATTGCATGCTTCGATTGTCTCTGAACGTGACTAAGGAGTTCCATGACACTACGGAAAAGTCGTCACTGCACCACTGCTTACCCATCAACAGTTCTGAGTGCACTAGCATGCATGTGGGTAAGAGACACTACTACACTACTGCTGATTACTGATCTATCCGGACTGGATCTGAACCAGTGAACTTGGGGTAAGTAAGTCAGCACCAAGAAAATAGAAGTAGGGTGCACTATTACCAGTGAGGGTATAAAATGTCCCACTATTTAGAAGAATCTGTTATTAACAAGGACAGTTTATGTAAATCTAATTTCTAAATCCCCCTTTTTTTTTCACTGTTGACCAAGGAAGAACAGAATTTTCACAATTTTACATAAAGATTCTTTCACAGCACATAAAAAGTGATATCCCTTTCGAAACATTTGCTTCATGATAGTCCTCACTATGAAGGTGGGATTCAGCAAAAATGCAGCAGTAATAGTTAAAAATATGCTTTACCAGCATATTCTGCAAGAATATAGGATGAAATTACAAAACTAGCATTAGCATCTATTTCACACATAAATATCAATAAAATGCAACTGACAAAATCTGAAAATTGATATAAAGCCAGTCAGTTTCATACAGTATTATTGAGTGCAAGATTTCTTCACTGTATTCTGTAAATCAACCCAATCAACCAACAGGAAAGGTGTACATGCAATCACTGTGCGTCATTTACAGCAACAATGCAAAGGAGAAGAAAATGTACACACACTGTATTCCATCCAAAAATTTGATACTGGGATTTCAGTGGAAATATTTATTTTATGGTCCCTTAAATAAATAATATTATATAAAGGATTTTTGGACAAGTGTGCATGTATGTGTGTGGGGGGAGGGCAGAACACAACATAATTCAAAAATAGAAATTGTGTTATATACAAAATCATCTTCCAAATATGTGACATAAAGATATTCAAGAAAATCCCACAACCGAAACTACCCTTAACATGGAACATTTCTCAGAACTGTTAAATTTCCTTAAAAACAACTCAAATGATTTTGAATAATGTCACCCGAGCGTTGGAACACCCTATAGAAGCAGCTGAGAGCGGGAAGCAGGGGAGGTCCGTGTTAGCCACGCCCCCCCCCCCCCCCTCGTTTGTCTTATAGTGGTGACAGGAGATGGCTGGGACAAAAAACATCACTGCGCCGTCTCTTTCTGTTCCACCTGTGTTCTCGAACTCACGGGATATTTCCCCTAATGGAGAACCTTCCAGATCGGCAAGCGGACCCTATATAAGCAACACGTCGTGCAAGAGGAGTGAGTCAGAGTTCGTGGCAATCAGCGTAAGAGTGCAGTGCTAGTGTAAGGACGAGAAGACTGTGTATGTGCAACGGAAGAATTTACGTAATTGTGACCGTACAGTGGAATTGTAACGGACGAACTGGTGAATCGTAATTGTGTGCATTACGTAATTCCGTGTAATTGGCAAGTGTTTAACTGTAAGTCGGTGGAAATAAAGAACATTTTTGAGTGGTGTAATTGGACTTTTCATTTCACGAACCCACAAAGTCACAATAAGTATCATAATTTTTAAGTATTTTGATTAGAAAACTAAATATATATCTTGAACCTTTTGGGAAATGGCCTATAAAGTCCCTCCCCTTCATTCCGGATGACTTTTTGTAACAGGTTAAGATCTAAGAAATGACAAAATCTTACCACACAAAAAATGTAGATCTGGTTAAGCACACAATTTGTCTTTTTTTTTTTTTTTTTGAGTTACCTCTTTCCAAGATATTCCTATTTATTTTGAATTTTTCAATACTTATACTTTCCTGAAATGGGAAGTTATTGTTCTTGAAAAAACTGTAGTCTTTTTAACACTTCGTCACTTACATTTTTATAAGTGGTGGAACTACTAGAGAGAAGAGAGCAGATGACAACAACAGATGATAGTTAGACTTTCGAGGTTGATAATGGATGCAATGACTTCCATAACTAGTCCCACAATAATATAAAACTGTAAGTGATAAAGTGTTAAAAACCTACTACAAATGGTTTTTTCGATTAAATTTGACGTCACTGTTACTGAATTCCTCCAATCACGCATAAGTTATTATTCTTATATTTGGTGGCCAGCTTTTAAAAGATGACTTGCTTAAGCCTAATATACACTGCTACTCCCAATGAACACAAATCAAATAAATAAATAAATATTTTAGTTAATTGATGGAAATTAATCATTTCTCCACACTAGCCGTATATAGGCTAAGATGTTTGATGGATAGAGTCAACATGAAAAATTCAATGCCATGGCCGGGATTTGAACCACGGATCTCCTGGTTTCCGTCCAGTCGCTCTTAACCTTTGAGCTACCATAACCAATGCACCGTCCTGACATTAAATTCTCCAGTTGACTCATATATTTCCCCGGTAGACCACTAGGGGCTCTCGCATCCGAGATACATCGTTTGTGGTGACTTACTATTGTAAGTACTTAAGTCCCAGGCTTCATCATTTAACTCTTATTATTTTAGTTAATTGATGGAAATTAATCATTTCTCCACACTAGCCATATATAGGCTAAGATATTTGATGGATAGAGTCAACATGAAAAATTCAATGCCATGGCCGGGATTTGAACCACGGATCTCCTGGTTTCCGTCCAGTCGCTCTTAACCTTTGAGCTACCATGACCAATGCACCGTCCTGACATTAAATTCTCCAGTTGACTCATATATTTCCCCGATAGACCACTAGGGGCTCTCGCATCCGAGATACACCGTTTGTGGTGACTTACTATTGTAAGTGCTTAAGCCCCAGGCTTCATCATTTAACTCTTATTATTTTAGTTAATTGATGGAAATTAATCATTTCTGCACACTAGCCGTATATAGGCTAAGATATTTGATGGATAGAGTCAACATGAAAAATTCAATGCCATGGCCGGGATTTGAACCACGGATCACCTGGTTTCCGTCCAGTCGCTCTTAACCTTTGAGCTACCATGACCAACGCACACACATGCATACACATTAAACCATTTCTACAAATGTTTATAATTAACATGAAATAAACAGAAGAATTAGCTTTTGTAAGCAGTTTGTTGAAGAACTGGTAGAGAAAGTCATGTAAATGTAAAACATCAGAATTTGTTTTTTAATTTTAGTCATATTTTAGTCAGACAATATATCTACACTCACTTTGGATGAAACAGACAACATACAAAAGATGGAAGAGGTACTAAGCTCAGATGAGTTAATGCAGTATTGGAAATACAAATAAAGATTGATAAGTTGGGATAGGAAGTTGAAAAAAATCCTATCGTTCCCTAGTGTCCAACGATACATAATATATGTTAATTACGGGTCACTATAGGCCAGACAATAGAGCATTTTATTTGTCCCCTTTTTGCCTTTATAGCTATTTTTTTATTTAAAGGTCATTTTTTAGAATTTTTAACTTTTTAGTTACTTTTTATTTAAAGGTCCTTACTGTAGCACTTTTGTTTCATTTAACAGTTTTTTTTCCAGCATTTTATTTTGACTATCTTTTTCCTGTTCAATGAAGTCTAGCTTGTTTTCCAATTTTTAATATGCACTCCTAAGATTGGCTACAGCAGGAAACAGGTGAGAGGACCCTTTCTGTTTTATTCAAGTTCATTAGCAACAGCAGAGAACCTATTAAATCCTCTCTAAACATCCCATTCTTTACCACCATTGTGACAATGACCTTGACCAAAGGGTAGGAGTGAATAGGTTGGTTTCATAGTTTGTGAAAGAAATCCTGGCTGCAAACATGCCTAAAACAAGCATAGCCTTTATATCCTTTTCTTCCAATATTTAGGTCCGTTTTGGGATATTTTAAATGTCCTTTTTAAACAATTTATACGTTCTCAACTTCCTAGCCCTTCTAACACCACCATAAGTAAAATAGAACATATAATAGCAGAGGGAGATATACAAGATTTAGGCCAATAATTCCATCATCACAGAAATCTATGGACCGCCAAAAATACACAAGCAAGGCATAAAAATGAGAATAATAATATGCAACATGAGTGCCAAATTAAAATCTTTCAAAATAGACTATAGGCTCCAGGAAGTACACAAATATGAAAGCCTAAACTAAAAATCTCTGAATCTAGCACATAAATTACAACATACATGTCTTACAGCAGAGGATACTCTAGTTTCATTTAATGTTTTCACTCAATTCCCAAGCTCCCCACAATAAAATTAATCTCTATCTTGAAAACTGGGTGTATATTGCACAGCCCAAATCAGTAAATAACCCTGAATTTAGAAAACTGTACATGGAAGATATTTTCCAGTTCTGAAGTGAAATAATAAAAACAAAAATCACATGTGACCATGGGAAATCCTCTTTCCAAGCAGATATCTTCATGAGCAACCTACAAATATGGATCACAAAAGATTCACATAAATGTTCCAGATATGACATAAGTAGGTCAATAGTTTTGTCGCTAGGAACAAAATGTTTTATTTCAAGAAGTACTAAAACTTTCCAGCTTGCTTAATTGTTCTTTAGATCCCAAGAGCAAAGCTCAGGGATACTGAGTACATCACTATACAGGGTGTTAATGAACTACGCCGAAATAATTTCAGCGACTGTAGATGTGACTAATATAAGCATGCTGAATTAGGCAATGCATGGTCTGTGGCTAAACATAACACAGTTAATTGTGTTAAACCTAATTGGAATCAGATGCTAATAAGTTGGTATTTAAACAAGGTGGGTGAAATTATTGGACTAGAATGTCTTTAAAACTGCTTCCCAAGTATAGAAATATGGATTCTTAGTAGCTCGTTATTGGCTTTCTCAAGATTTAATGCCTAAAAGATCTCTCAAATCTCGAACTGAACACTTGCCAGTGCAACACTAAAGAGCGATTAACTGCCTGCTTGTATCACATAACCTCCTCTAGTGGTGTTTCTGTAACTGCTCTGGTGGCCCAATCCATGATGCTGAAAACTGGTGATCCAAAGGTCATTGGTTCGGTTTCTGTCAAGTAGTTAAGTTTTTTCCTCATCTTTTTAATACATGAATTCTAATAGGATGAAATGGCATGATTCGTAATTAAGAAAGTGAATCTGATTAACCAGTGCAATAACACAACTATGATTTCCTTATTTCGGGACACTGCAGTTAGTATGCTGAGGATTATCTGTTGAACAGCATGGAGAACTTGTACAGCTTTTCTAACCTAGCAGTTATGCACCTTATTTATGGTGAATCACAAGGTAATGCATTAGCTGCTGCAGTGCTGTTTAGGGAATGGTATCCCGATTCAACCTTTGTTAGAAAGAATTGTAATTAATTGCAACGACAAGGTGAAATTACTCCGTAAAATGCATTAATTTAAACAAGAATTAAAAGCTCAGACAAAATATTAAAGAAACAACCAAACAAACATAAATAAAAAAGCGAAAGAGAATCGAGCACGTTTACCTTGCACTTGAAAGCTAACATCATAGCCATTGCGCCAAAGGGAGTGCACCGACATGTCTCTTCATTTTTATGTATTGTGAACTCAAGTGGTATTATCATTAACAGTGGTGTACTGGCACTTAAGAAACTTATAGCTGTAAGTTCCACATTTGAACCATAAGGCCATAATTTCCTATCTCAAATTACTTGTTTAAGATATCTCTACTTGCTTTGAAAATATTTTGGTACAGTTCATTAACATCCTGTATATTGGGAATGCCTATTTGGGAGCTGTACTGTTATTCTCTTACGCTGCCTCTTCATTAGTTAAATGTTGTGGGTAGTAGATCTTACGGCAATAAAGTGCTAAGAGAATAGAAGCTCCTTGGATGGTAGGCAAACTGAAGAACAAAACAGGGGAATGGGTTAAACTTTGTGCCTCCTCCATTACCAATACTGCTCCATGTGATACCATCATCAATCATTCACATGTAACAAACTAAGTTAACTCAGTGGTAAGCACGTTTCATGTAAACAACTGAAAACCCAGTCAATTTAAAAATGCTCTAAAACAAAACTTATGCCTCCTACATTCATCCACAACTATATGATCATGATTCGTACACTATCACCACCATCTCACACATCATTCAAATAAGTGATACGGATACATACATTCACAATTTATCCATAAATTCTTGTACAAAGTAACAGACCTTGCTCCACTGTTATTTTGTAACAGCAGACTTATGTTTTTCTTTATTCCAGAATGACAGTAGTTTTAAATTACTTGGAAGTGCATTAAATATTCTAACACAATCATATTAAACTCCATTTTGGTGTATACTAGTTAATTTTCTGTCTAATAATAATGCATATACTTCTGGCTTTGGCAGGGTATTCTTGATTTTTATTACAGAAAAACCATAAGCAAGTAAATATATTTAGCAAATGTTAAACATTTGAAACAACCTTTACATGGAGCTCTATTATTTTTTACCATAGATGGTTTGGATTAAGTTAATTTGTGGTACAAATGCTTTTATACTTTTAACAGAATTGCCCAGGTTATTAGACTGTATTTAATTACTGTACAAAACTAAACATATTACGTGCCTTTTAAAGGATAATTTATGTAAAAGAAAATTAATGACCTAAGTGCAAATATTGCTAATTTAGTTTTTAGATAATGTACTCAACATGAACTTCCCAATTTAGATGCATATCAACCTGGGCACTTAAAACCTCATATCAGAGGGTTGGTCTAGCTAAGTGTTATCAGTGCCAAATCTGCAGCATGAAATTCTGGAAATCATATGTTGCAGATTTGAAGGCCTTAGTTTTATTTATATTTAGAGACAACTGATTAGCCTGAAACAAATTTCATACAGTGTTAGAAACCTGACTCAATTTTGGTGTAAGATCTAAACTTTTGCTTGCCACTATTACAATGGTGTCATCCCTTAAGAAAAGCATGGTTGCAATGTTCGTCATCACCAGGTCAAAGAAATAGACCAAGAAAAGTAAAGAGCTAAGAATTGATCCTTGTGGGACTACTTGCCCAATCTTAGTTGAGCTTATGATTATCTGGACAAACTGCTTCTGTTATCCAGCTATGTATAAATCACCAAGGTGCCAATTTTATATTCCATAAAACCTTAGCTGTACTATTAGAACTTATGATTAACACAGTCAAAACTTACAGCTGTCTAACAAAATATACTGCCTGTGTGCATTTTATTTAGTGCTGACAGGATTTCATTGTTAGCATATAAGCCACGTTTTCTGCCAATATACCTCTTCTGATACCAAACTATTCTTTTACCAGATTTGATAGTGTTCAAGGTATCTGTTCAACCTACTGAATATTACTTTTCACAAAATTTTTGGAGAAGTGGGAGGTGGTGTGGGTCTGTAGTTTGAAGCTGTGTGTTTATCCCTTTTCTTGTGGTTTAATGATAAATTATTAAATTCTTTAAGGACATAGGATACGATGTTATGTATTGGTGTGGAACAGGCTTTCAGCATCTTAATGGAAATTTCATATCTTGGTGGGCATTTTCACTTGAGTGCATGGATATACCTCTCTGTTGAAGTTGCACATATAAAATTAAATTCTGGAAATGTAATTGATTAGTAACATTGGAAAAACTTCCAAGGCTTCTTAACTCCCTGTATTAGGTTCAGTTTATCTGCAACATTTGCAGAGAAATCAATAAATATATTCTCTATTATTCTATGTTTCTTAATTTCCTTACCAATTATTTTCAGGATGGTGATATAGTGAGCTTGGAAGTTTTCATTTATCCTTCTTTGTAATTTGGCAGTAGTTTTGTTTTTATTGCTTGACATATATATTTTTTAATAGGATGTTTTAGCCGTATTTATTAACTTTTCAAGGATTTTGCAATAACCTTTTTAGGATCAAATTAACTGTGCATCATATGCTATGCATATCTGTATTATATAATTTTGTTTACAGCATACACAATGTCCCCAATTCCTACAGTAGTCAAGTCAGGGTGCGGCTTACAATTATGATAAAATTTAAGTGGAAAATGTAATTCTAATGATGACAGTTTGTGAAACAGTATTACATTTATTACTTACATTATTGCTGGAGTATACATCATTCCATAATACTTGTTGCAATCACTAGAAAAGTTTACCCAATTATCTTTACTAATATCACTGAACCTTATGTATGCATTTCAAATTATTTTCTGTGAGGCACTGGCTATTCTAATGGGAAGTTCCAAAGTGTGTTACCCAGAATATCAATATGCTGGCTTTTCCACATGCTTAGTGTTAGGAAATCTGCATATACCCCAAGAATTAAAGCCAAAATGGAAATGAAAATGGGAAGTAAGACAGCATACATTTTGGTTTACAATACCACAGTAACAAGAATAGGTATTTATATAGAAGATCATATTGGTAGTAAAGTGTAAAGTCATTTTATGCATTGGGATGTCATTTGTTTGTTACTGATCAACATCTTTTTCACCCTTCAAATAATGCTAGTTAGTCAACATTCAAGTTTCATAGAGTTAACATTTCTAAATGTATACCACTGCTATTTCCAATTCCTCTAATTCTACCAAGCTTCATTTCTTAATTAATAATGTATATTTATGTTATTTATTGTTCTTTGTTAGTTGCAATCCATGTTTTGCTACTGTTTTTGGGGTAATAACTTATTTTTAGTAAAACATTAACAAAGTACAAATTACTATTTTGCTCGAAGAACCAATGCTCATGTGAGAGAGGATGGAGGGAGTCAAACTGTGGTCCAGATGTACATTTGTTAGAATATCTTCCAATTTAATTTTCTCAAATCATGACTAGAGAGCTGCAGTGCTGTTTCATGTCACAGCTGTCTTTCATAGTTCCTAAATGAAAAGTCTACTGTACACAATATGGATTTAATATGCTGTGTTCAGGAAAGAGAAAGTTGAAAATGAGCAAGTCTTGTTTCCATTCCCAGAAAAGCTTTGCATTAATTGTGAATGCTCGCCTTATAATGTATATATTTAACTTGGTAATTCTCATTTTGGTTAGCATTCTTAGTTATTCTGAGCCAGCCTATCATGCCAGATTAGTTCTATTTTTGGCCTACATGGATGATTTCCTTTTGGCCATCATTAAATTTTTTCTTGAATATTTTGCTCTCAAATAACACCTATGCAACAGCAAAAAAGATGGAAATTCCTCTTATTTTAAGTGTTATTCTGACATCTCCACAGGGGAGGGAATCCGTCCCCTTCAGCTGCCGTGGTGCAGGCGCTCGGACCCTTAGCACTCGTACTTCTGCACATTATTAGAAATATGCCGGACCGAACTTTCTGAGCCCCTCCCAAAACGAAGTTGTTCAGATGGGCAGGTTTTGGCAGGGCAGTGGTTCCCGAAATCTATGGCTAATGAGAAAGTCTGTCTCATTTGCTAGCAAACAGGGTTGTGAGACATATCAGTCTCCAGTACTATCCTGGAGAGCTAGCAGTAAGGTGTGCTAGATCACTGGCGGCCCGACAGAGGTTATTGGTAGTCTTCCCAGATGGGCTGATGTGCGTAAATGGCATATCCACTTCCACTCTGTAATGGGGAGCAGGAGGTGCGGTTTTGTAACTTAGGTACTGTCCTACTGGAAAATCTCACTGAGTCAAATGCAGCTCCCCAGTTTTAAGGGGAGGACTTTCGTCCCCTGGTAGACACTGACCACAACTGTTATTCTGACATGACTTTCAGGAAGAAAGTGTAAAATTCACAAGAGAAATAAAAAACAAATATTTAACTATAACTGATCCGAAATTGTAACAAAACAAAATTTAGAATATGCAGAAAAGAAACACATACTAATAGTTACATCCCAATACCCCAATAACAAGCAGTTACAGCCAAGCATGCAGCATCCTCTATGTCAAGATGAGTACTAGAGAATACAAATACAATTTAAAAGGAAGTATCAAGAATGGTTCAAAGAATTGATCACCTCAAAAAGATATTTGTCCTCAAGGTAAAACATAACCTATAAAAGCTGTTGCTATAACTAAAAATAAAATTACAACCCCAACTATAAGAAAATTAAGATATTCAAGACACAAAAAACAATCAGGGAAATACAAAACTAAAACAAAAGGAAAGCCATAACAAACAGAAACTTCACATCCAATCTATAGGTGAACCTCAAGCTTCCAAAAGTATTCAAATATTTCAATATTAGATAACCACCATAAAACATATTTAACTTGAGAAATCTCATCACAGTACACTATAAGGGGGGGGGGGGGGCAGCTTAAACTGAATGCAAAATGGGCAAAATTTATACTAATAAAAATAAACAGAACTTAGGCATCACCATCAAAGAATGCTTTCAAAGCATAAAATATAAGCAAATAGATTGATCAACAACTACTGAAAATTTATTGATAAACTCATGAAATAAATCAAGAATACTATATAAGTAAAGCAAAACAGTAGATTTAAGAATGAATGTTTTCATTCAAAACAACTAGCAGCTGCTTATTAATTTTGCTGAACTGACAAAAGAAAATCTGATTCACAAATATGTCAACTCTCCAACCATGACCTCCATGGGGACGTATGCCTCTGTAGCGTACTTGGTTGCGTGTCTGCCTCATGTTCAAGAGGTCCCAAGCTTGAATCTCAGCTAGGGCGAGTTATATGGATAAGGTTTATTCCAGGGTTTTCCCTTATCCTTAAAGATGGATGTTGGGTAACTCTAAACTCTATGTGCCCTGGGCTCATTTCACCCATTTCATTCATCGTCCAATATGACTTAACATTGGAGGACGTAAATTTACACACACGTACGCACGCACGCACACGCGCACGCGCACGCACACACATGCGCGCACACATGCACACACGCGCGCACACACACGCGCGCACACACGCACGCACACAGACACAGACACACAGACACACACACACACACACACAAACATGGGGACCCACCAACCACATCAGTTGAAATAAACTGTTGTTGGGAGCAACAGCTCCTGTAACTTGTTCGGAGGTAAAAAGCCAAATGTAGTTGAAATATTTGTGGAATAAATTCTTTTACAAATTGACCTCTTTACTATTTGATGACTGCTTTGAATATCTTCTAAGAATTAAGTTTCTGGCTGGCAATGCATTTGTTTGCCATCGAAAATATGTCACTGATGTCTTTGCATGTGCAAATAAGCTCAGTATTAAAGAAAACTATGCAACACATTAGCTCAATGGTGGAATAGCATTAAATAGAATGAAAGATCTGTAGTTCATATCATGGTTATGACACTGAATTTTTCAGTTCATAGCCTATATTTCCTACACACAAATTTGACCTGCAATATTAAAGTAACTAAATAACTAGAATGTCTTGAAAGCAATAACTAAGAGCGACTGGACGTAAACGAGATCTGTGGTTCAAATCCCGGCCATGGCATTGCATTTTTCATGTTGACTATCCAAAACCTTCACCTATACACAGCTAGTGTGAAGGAATGATTAATTTCCATTAATTAACTTAAATAATAAGAGTTTAATGATGAAGCCTGGGACTCAAGTACTTACCTATCCAAAACTTTCATCTATACACGGCTAGTGTGAAGAAACAATTAATTTCTGTCAATTAACCTAAATAACTATAAGGAATTTTATGTTGTATATTTAATGCTGAAATAATATAATGCAGAAGACAGCCACACTTCATGAATTTCAATTACACTAAATGGGATATTTAATTATTAAAAAGTTATTATTTCTTTTATTACTTTTCAATTAGAACTAACAATCACGATCAGTCACTCCATCCTAAATGAAAGCACTGAGAATAAAGACATGTTATACAACCAAAGATGTGTTGCACAATTACGACTGACATCCTTGAAAATTTAGCTTAATTATTATTAAGAACTGTGGAAAAGCGGAGCCTGTAATCACTTTAAATGACTAAACTTTAAAAAATGAAGAATTGGACAACAGTGCTACAACTGGAAGTAAAGTAGAAAAATTAAGCTGCAGAAAAGAATCCAAGGGAGCAATGGCAGAGTGATGTCTGATTTTGGATTGGACTTCTCTGAAGTAGATTCAGATTACGCTCTTAAACAGTGGATCTTCAAAGCTTAACTTTATGTCAGCATGGATTAAAACAACCATGAAACTCAGCATTAAAAAATCTGCATAAATAGAAGAATCAACACCATCTCATCTACAAATGTTACATATGTCACGAAAGAGCAAAATGCTACGGAAGAAAACAATTAGAGAGGAAAAAAGAGGAGTAGGTAGATGCAAAAGGATGAAAGTTCATTAAAAGTGAATAAAGATGTGAAAAAATGCAGTAAAGGTCCTGATTATAAAATAAAGAACAGAGACAGATCACCTAACCACCAAAATATGTTAACTCTCTTACCTGTCATTTCAAATAATCTTTTGTTTGCTAACGATGCTGTCAATTTTTAAGGATCAAATCAGTGCTGCCGGTGTGCCAGAATTTTGTTCCACAGTTCTTTTACATGCCAGTAATCTACTGGCATGATGCTGTCACTTTAAAGTAGATTTAAAAATACTCAATCTGGGCTAGATTTGAACCCATGACCTTGGGATATGTAAGTCAGCATCTAACCAAATGAGCCACCCTGACCGACATTGTTTCAATTGCAGGGAATCACTTATCAAAGAAAGATGAATAGAAACTAGCATGCTGGAGATACAATCGATTATAAACAGCAGAACAACTTCACACCTACAAATGCAGATAATGGAATCCCTGGGATTTGGAAACAAGGTGAAGCAAGAGACAGTAGAGAAAAGTGTCAAGAAACATTTCTTTCAACTGGAGATAATCAAAATGAGAGTTTGGCAGAAATTCTTTCTTGCTCTCTGTATAGGGAAAAATTCAATTAATTAAACCTTCAAACATTAGGTGACTCTAGTCTGCTGATTGGTAAGAACAACAAAAGCTATAACAGAGACTCCAAGCATCTTTCAATAAAACTGACTGAAATACAATCCAATACATAAGAAGTCTTGAAAGCTTTACAAATCACTACTCACAAAAGTCAACACAAGTGCATTTTAATCCTAAGTTGAGTATCAGCACAAGTATGAATATTTAAAGAGAAGACCTTGGAAGTAAGAAAAGTCTACTGTATGTGTACACTTATAAAATATTGACAAATCTTAGATGATGACTATAATAGATGATGACTATAATCTGTAATTTTTGGAGTCCAAAAAGGACTAGTGCCAGCATTGTACTACACATAAAATTGTAAGTAGTTCAGATACCCTTGAGATACACAAATTTAGAAGAAAGAAAAAGAAAGAAGCAAACAAGAAGAAATAAGAATTGTGATGCGACTAAACCTAGGGTTAAAGAAAGAGCAAATAAAGATGTTCAGTTCACAACAGTGACATTTGATTGGCAGTCTGTTTTACAGATATCATCAGATGTCACTTCGATTTGCTACAGATAAAAATGCTGTGTATACAATCTAACAATTTATGAAGCACCTCCACCAGTTTAAGTTTATTGCTGTGCCTGGACACAAGTAAAGAAGGAGAGGAAGCTCAAAACTGGTTCATGTATATTTCAGTATCTTATAAACTCCCAAAAGAAGTTATTGTGTCCCTATTTTGAGATACTTGCAGAGGTCTTAACCACAATCAACATGTTGCTGACCTTTACCTGTACTTAGTTGAGACATCTCATCTTCAAGTCAAAGAACAAATTTATGGAGAGCCGTCACTCTTACATGGTAGTAGATTTCATGCACAGTACAAATCAATAGGCAAAGAAATTTGCTGTGATGTATACGGTGCAGGATTAGATGACAATTTCCCAAATAGCATGCTCCCAGGACCTAAAACATAAATGGCCTTATGAAGTCAAAGAGATGAAATTTCATGATTTTCTTGACTTGCGGCAGTTATCCAAAAGTATGATTAGAAATACAAGTAAAAACATGCATGGTGAAACAGTAAACTAGCTCCTTGTGAAAAGCTTCAAACACTGCAAGGAAAATCCTGCATTATTAATAAGTATCACCATACTGATGATTACAAGTCGTTGGCTGTCTATAGCAGGGGACGTCCTAGAATTACACAAAGATTCACCCAGAATGTGCCAAAATAATTTGCTAATCTGCTAATCTGTACAGTGATCTTCCAACTGCAGAAAAGTGATGGATAGTGTTCCAGAACCAGATGAAGAAGATACTGACAATGATTCAGATGAACGGTTATTGTCTGCCTCAATGAATTTCCAGGAACTAATTTTTCATTCACCACATCTAAAATATTAAACATTTAACCCATTGCAATATTACAGGGATAAATCTTGACTAATTTAACGTAAAAATTAATGTAAAATTGTCAGTGTAAAATGCTAACTCCATTTAGTAACAACATAAAGTTAAGCACTAATTTTATCAATAATATATTTATACACCGAATCTTAAAAACGTGCATGAAACATTATCTTAATATAAATTACCAGTTTCTAATTTCCTGATTTTTCTTGCTATTTCCAACTTTCAGCTTCAAACATGTCGAAAGTAACTTTTTATGGATATAACAGGTTTTCCCAGTAAGCCTTTCTGTGACTAATGAATTAACCATAGCAAACATACTATTTTAACTATTACATCTTTCCACCTGCTTAGATATTTGCTAAATCATTCACATTAAACCCTTTGACTGAAACTACTATGTATGCAGGAGTAACAAAAACATAGCTTTTAGCTGTTAATGATATGGTTTTTGCTTTGCCAAAATGTAGGATCATGGCTCTTTTATTGCAGAAAAGCTGAGAGAGGTATAAGAATGAACTTTCAGACCTCCAAAAAGGAAATTACCACATTCTAAAGAGAAATTATGCAATTCTATCCCTGGATTTTATTACTTTCTTCACTCTCTCCTACAATTAAGGAAGTAATGTAATATAAATCGGATGATAAAAATACTGTAAATACAAGCTTTTAGGTCTGTTAAATCTGAAAAGAAACACATATTTTATGCACATTTTCATTACAATAAATTCCAGTCTTTTTGTTCTTCAGCATATCATCTATTGTCAAAATAGCTCATTTGTCATTATTCATTTATAAATTATTATGCAGCAATTTCATCTTATTGAAAACATTTGCATATCAACTTTTTTATCTTTATTAATACTATCAGTACTTACACAATGTGTGGTTACCTAATCTGGCAGAATGGATTTGTCACCACTAAATTTCAATCAATTTTTTTTGAAAAATTGTAAAAATGTACACTGATTATATTGTATACATTACAACCACACCCACATATTTAGCTTTCATGTAACAAAAATACTTGAGCTCTTGTACTAAATAAAAATTTTCTGAACTGTAACCAGTTAAGAGGTATATCCTTGGTATTTCCATTTGAATGTCACATATAATTATTTACTGATTATGTAATAATAAAAAAAAAAGTTTTTCATTGACGCTGAGAAAACTGTGTTTAGTAGTGAACAATCCAGATCCCATTACATAACCACCATTTTCAACCTCTCCTCTGACCAGGTTGATTCCCTCACTACTATTTTCATGATGGCCCACAATTCTTTTCTCTCATGCGACGTGACTGCACCCAGCAATATTTTCTGTCCTGCGCAATGTGCTTTGCCAACATTTAATTATTTGGCAAAATCAAAATATATTCCTTTCATGTGTACATAATCCTCTACCTGCCCCATAAAATAAAAAATATTTTAACATGTATTTGTTTCTTGTGCAAAGAATCTTCTCCTGGCCCCAATCCTTATAAAATTAAAATAAATTAACATGTTAAGTTAATTAGGAGTCGATTAATAACACATTAATTGTGTTATTAATCGACTCCTAATTAACTTAATTTATACAACAACACTGTTTTCAACACTTCCATAAAAGGATTTTTAAATTAACATGTATTTGCTTCACATGCAAATCATCAATTCTCTGTGTCAATTCTTAAAAGTTAATAAATGAACAAGTAATATACCTATGAATATAAATGAAATAGTGAAATAATGTCAAATTTATCACATTATTGATGGCCAATTTTCAATTAAAGTCAGTATTTCCTGTCCCAGGATGTTCTAACCATCTTAAAATATAATTTTATTCCTAGTACATTAAAACCTACAGTCTTTACAAGTTATAATGCCTAAAAGAAAAACTATTAGGAAATTCAATCAGAAATATCTTTCATTTTAGTCTATTTCTCACCTTCGTTACCTGTTCCAAACACAAAGGAGGATTAAACTCAAATGAAAATTGGGTAATGTACTTTAACTAAAAACATGTTTTTATTTGTGTTATAAAATATTTGTTGAATCTGATTTATAAAATATAATCCATATTCTTTGATGTTGGAAAAGCTAATTTATTTGTTAGCTGTTGATACCGTCCCTGTTAGGGATAACATTGTCATAATAACCCCGAAAGTCTCATTACATGCATAATTAAGGGCGGATAGATACCACAATATGAATTAAACAAAGTTATAATAAATATAGAGGAAAATGATTAAATATACAAGTGCAGATACTAAACAGGCAATCCCGATATATATTATCGAAAGCACGAGAACCCAAACAGCGAGGTGAATGAACACCTTCCTCACAGGTACTTTCATTGTGTTGCTTGCCGACAAAGGTGGCATTGTCCACGGTTAGACCCTCGTCGCCAGTCATGTCTTGGCCTGCACATGCTACGTGATGATAGAATAGACACCGGGATTTAAGTTACACAGTTTTAAACATGTTTATGCATTAATTAGCTTGACTGTGGGAAAGTGAAAATCACATAGAATACACGTTTCAGACACGAGAAATTGCTTTTAGATTTATGAGTAGGGATGAAACACAACCTATCAGAAACAAATAACAGGTCACATGATCTCTAAAGTGTGCAAAGTTCGGCGAAAGGAAGGGGAAATTTGCGCAATGGCAACGTTTGATCTTTGCTAGGAAAATCACTCTGTTTCGGCGAGTGAACGGGTCCATAAGTAATGAAAATTCATCAAAGTCCGTGTTCGCGAATGCACGAAGTAATGCCCTCGACGTTCACAAACAATGCGTACACAGATACATTCATAACATCAAGATAACGGTGAGTGGAGAGGACTACGTATATCAATAAACATGACATTCAACGGTCGTGGTGTCTTCTATATGATAATACCCATACCCTGTCCGGACGCACCCACCCCCTGAAACTCAAAAGAGATAATTCATGCAGATCTATCCTGAGAAAATCCCCGACCTGTTGGAAACCTCCCATTCGTAATCCTCACCCATCACATATCTTCTCATATGAGGTGTTGAGTACCGGGAGGGCTCAACGAGGTACCTAACGGGCAAGGACCGCCTCATAATTTGGCACCCAACGTGGTTTTCGAAGTCCGGACTGTACCAGTGGCCATTTGGCGAGCAACCTGGATCATATAGTACTGAATACGGTGTCATAGTTTTTGGCGACTAAAGTGTATTTCTTCGATAAAGTGCCAACCAGTATGCTTGTGTTGGAGTTCTGACCGATGCGGCAGGGAAACTACAACATCCACGGAGAACAACAGACGCAACGGAGTTCGAGTTCTGGAACACCGGCGGAAGTCGACGACGGAAACAACACAGCGGCCATCACCAGCAGAACAGCCCCAGGAAACAACAACCTATATCCCCCCAGTGAAAGTGTCAAACCAGTGCTATTCCCCTACCCAGGATTACCCTAATGACGGATACGGACATCAACGAGTAAGTGCAAACAATTTCAGTTGTATACTAATAATCTTGTAATCTTGTGCTAAACCATTTATGCTTAAATAGGCTGATGCTGCCAGTAATAGGGAACAGAATACAGTAAAAAAAAATGTTTTCCTTTCTTCCAGAAACGAGGCAGTAATTTTACGTAAATGATACTTAGGAATAGAAAAGTAATAAGTAAAAATAACGAAATGTCAGATGATAGATGTATGGTAGAGAATAGTGTATTTGGAGATGCCGAAGCTAACGTAGAAATAGTCCCAGAAGCAGAAGTTAGAATAGCAGAGCAATCTCCTCCCCTCGCCGACCCAGGACTAAGCAGTATGAATAGCTTAATGCTTCAGCTGATAGAAAAAATGAATACCTTAGTAAGTAAAATCACAGCACAAGTTAGTACATTAGACAGTAAAATAACAACGCAAAATACTGAAATGGAGCTAAGGTTAAGTTAACAACTTAGGGAACAGGAAGCTAAGCTTACAGAGAAACAATGTGAGCTAAGCTCTCAGTTAGAGAAACAACTGAATAGCGTAGTGGGTGAGGTTAATCGCGTCAGAGATACCTTACAAATAGAAGTGCCATTAGGAGTGAACTGGGATCCACGCAGGTAGAACTGAACCAGATAAGATCTGAGTGTATAAACGAAGTTGGCAGCATCAGAGAGACAATGGATGTAGCTTTAAGAAATAATTTAGAACAAGTAAGGTCTGAGGCGAGAACCACATGTGTCACTATGGAGCAGAGACATAAAGCATTGGAACGAGTAATTAGTACAGAACTAGAGAGAGTGAAAGCTGTAATGGGTGAAAATCAAAGCTTAAATCTTAGCGAAATGAACAAAGTAAGGGAAGAAATGACACACGTAGTTGCCGCCCAGTACGATAAATTGCAAGAAAAGGCAAAGGAAATTGTTGTAACTGAGATACGAGCAGCGATGAAGCACGAAGCCAGTAATCTACAGTGCCATGCCTCAACGGTGCCCGTAACCTCAGGTAGTGGTATAAGTGTCGAGGGAAGAGTGAGCGATCATGTAAGCGTTCCATTGTCATCTCCTAACACTAGTTACCAATTTCAAGGTACTGAGACATGCCCACCTCCGCCTATACACATGAATTTCCTCAATGAACTTCCTCTGCCGACGTTTGACAGCGCTCGCGACAACGCGAAACAGTTTATCAATGATATTGAGTCTTACTTCGCATTGAGAGGGATACCCGACAATTACAAAATGATCATAATTCAGAGGAGCTTAACTGGTTCTGCTCTAAGCTGGTTTCGTTTAACGATCGGAGACTTGGCGCACTATGAACATTTTAGAATTGCATTCCTAAAGAAATATTGGAATGCGGTTGCTCAGTACAACGTTCGCAGTTAGATCAATAACGGGAGATATCAGCGTGTTAACAACGAATCCATGACTGACTACTTCTTAAGATTGGGTCAGCTGAACAAGTTACTTGATCCTCCCCTTTCTGAACATGACTTTATTAGCGCCATATGTCGACATTACCCAAATATGATTTGTCACCATTTAGTTGTTGCCAGGCCCCAAACCCTCAGCGAGGCTATTGAATTATTGGCAGCATTACAGGGTCATGAACCGCAGACAGAAGAGCCAGTCACGTGGCACAGAACAAGTACTCATCCCACTAGGCAAAATAATGATGGGATGAGGGCAGAAGGACCTCAAAACAGGCATATTGATGCGAACTGGTCCAATAGACAGAGAACCTCCAGGCCATACGACCGACGAGAGAGGAATGAGAACGAATTACACCCATAATCGGCCCCCATATAACTACCCTATTCAGTACATGTCATTCAACAGACGAGGAGGAACGAACCGGGGAAACCCACGTAGAAGTTTCCATAACGAATATGCTAGGCCAATCCATCGACCCAGAAGTCCCTTGAATACAACAAATACAAACGCTGATATGACACGTGAGAGAGAGGTGCCACGCCCACCAACACCCCCATCCAACAGAGTCAACACGAACTATGTACATTCTCAGGCACACACGTCTCAGGTTCGAACCCTGACTCCACCGGAAAACTAGACACGGGACGTATGGAGTCTCCGCATCCTTCCCGATTAGAAGCCACCCAGAGCTCTCAGTCTATAGGGGACACTAATGATAGTGATATAGCAACACAAAGTGACGTACATGTAAACAATTGTTCCAGGGAGAAAACACAAAATTCTGAATTGTACTCAAACAGAACTATCGGTTGCGCAGAATTTATAGTAAACCAAGAAATAATGGAAGCTCCAAGAATAACTGCCGAAATTGCAGACAGGGTTTTCCAAGTTATTTTAGATACGGGCTTTTCAGTCACGGTCTGCAGCGAGAATTTGTACAATCAACTAATTAATTTGGGCATAAAATTGCAGTCCCTCCCAGTCAAAAATGCAGTGTGTACGTGTGCTATCGGCAAAACTAAACAAAGGATTTCGCAGCAGATTTTAATAAATGCAAAAATAAACGGATATGGCGTAGATTTTGTATGTTTCGTGGTAAAAGGCCTAGCTACCGATATAATTATCGGAAGTGACCTATTAAACGCACTGTACTCTGTGATTGATTACGAGCAGTCGCAGGCCACATTCACCATAGCAGGCGTAACAACTCAAATACCATTTACCTCTGTGTCACAGGATAACATGTTTTTACCTGAAGAGGAAGAAATTCAAAACGAAGAATTTTTCGTTGAACTAGTAAATATAGGAAATGGTGGCGAGATAATTAGGTTAATGGCACAGAATGTACAACACGTGGTGGAGTACAATGACGTGGAAGAGGCAGCAGGTGTCGAAAGGGAGACAACAGTGAACGTACAGAGGAAGAGAGAACCCTTCTCCAAGCAGGTAAAAACTCGCATCAGAGGGTTAACCGAGTTGAGTGAAATACAAAAGGAACGTCTATACCAGCTGATATTGACACACAGAAATTTTCTCAGACCGTACAGGCTTATGCAACGCATATCAGTATTCATTTGAGATAGCAGAAATGCCAATTACCCGACACAAGTGCAGAATGATCCCATTGGCCGTGAAAGACGCGGTGTCTAAAAAAATTTACGAGATGTTGGAACAAGGGATTATAGAGTTTTCAGACACTTCATATGTACAACCTTTGTGTATCGTAAAGAAAAAAGATGGGACAGTGAGATTGACAGTTGATGCACGAATATTAAATCAGTATATAGTCCCAGACCATATGCGCACAGAAAATATCGAAAAAAATCCTCGCTGGTATTGGAAGGCAGCGATGGTTCACGTCACTTGATTTAACTAATTCTTACCTACAAATTGAAATTGCGCCAAGACTCAGGAAATATTTAGGATTCATCCACCAGGGAAGAGTTTATCAATTTCGTCGTTGTGCATTTGGACTGAGCGTATCTGGGAGTGGTTTCTTAAGAGCCATGCACACCAAATTCGGTACACAATCGGAAGGATACATATCTCAAAATGTGGACGACATATTAATTCATGACTTGAGCGCCGACGAACACCTTGACCATTTGGAAATCGTGTTTAACAAATTAAACAATTGTGGCATGACACTAAATTCGGAAAAATGTAAATTTTTTGAAAAAATCAGTGAAATTTTTAGGCTACGTAATTTCAGGAGAAAGTTTATCACCAGACAAGGAGAGAATCGAAGCAGTACTAAATATACCGCGTCCAAAAAACGTCAAACAAGTAAAAAAGTTTCTAGGTATTTTAGGTTATCAAAGTAGCCAAGGAGACAGCACCGCTTAGAGCTTTGTTAGTTACGAATACAAAATGGCGGTGGTCTGACGTGGAAGAGACAGCCTTCCAACGATTAAAAGATTTATTCAGCAACTCCATTCTCCTCACACGTCCGCGAATGAACTTACCATTTCTTATATACACCGATGCTTCAATGATCGCGTACGGCTGCATCCTAGCACAAGTATCCCAAGATGGCGAAATGAGCATAATTGCAACGGCATCCAGATCCTTAAGCCGAACGGAACGCATTGCCTGCGTGACCGAACAGGAAATTAGTGCAATATTCTTAACAATTCAGAAATTCAAACATTACATATACAATAAACAAATCATAGTGTACACGGATCATATAAGCTTATCGTTTATAAAGAACTGCAAAATGACCAGTAGTAAGCTATCGCGTTACATCCATGAAATAATGTCCTACAACGTAGACATCAGGTATATCCCAGGGAGCATTAACGTTTTCAGCGACCTACTATCCAGGATTAAAGTAGGAGAGAACCTTCCGGAAACAATAGGAAGCTCTCAAAGAGAGGTGAAAATATTGAAGCTAGACTTATATTTAAATAACTGCGTCGCAAAAGAAATGAAATTGTTGCAGAAATATCAACAGGAAGACAGCAAATTAGCTGCAATGTGGGAGAACGTGCCACCTATCTGTCCTGAGAACAAAACGAAGTTTGGAAAAATGGATGGCGTAATTTACAAGCTAGTAGATAAGCATGCCCTAGCATGGAAAGCATACGTACCAGCAGCTCTGGAAGCACTAATTATAGAAGCCTACCATGTTGCACTAATTCATGCAGGTGTGGAGAGGACGAGCCTAGTTATGTCCGAACACTTATACCTCCCAAAGATAGGTAGGAAAGTAAGAGCGTTTGTCGCAACTTGTGATTTGTGCCAAAGAGCGAAACCGCTTAATAAACGATTTGACCGACCTCCTCAGGTAATATTAAGGCAATTCCCTTTGGAACTAGTAGCAGTTGACGCCTACGGACCTTTTCCGACAGCAAGGGCAGGCTTAAAGTATATCTTCGTGTTGGTTGATGTGATGTCAAAATTTGTAAGATTATACCCCATGAGAAAGTTAACAAGTGCGACCTGCGCGGACAAAATAGTAAAAGATTACGCTCAGAAGTATGGTAAAATGAAGGCAATCCTCGTAGATAATACTTCTGTGCATCACGGCCGAAAATTTGTCACCAAACTACACGATGCAAATATAAAGATTTACCATATCAGCAATTACCACCCGAATTCTAACCCATGCGAAAGAGTAATGCGAGATTTAAATGCCTATCTCAGAATAATGTGCCACATGAAGCATACGACATGGCCCGAGTACCTAACTTATATAGAATGGATCATGAACCACTCAATCAACACAAACCATGGTTATCCACCTGTCCAGCTGATGACAGGGAGGCCACACGAACCGGTTATCAGTGGAGTACCAGCCTCTTTACCAAGTATACCTGAGTGCGATGCTGAAAGGATAGGAAAGGCATTTGTGCGCACAAAGAATAAAGCAGACAAAAGGCGTGCCAAACAGAAAAGGTATTTACATAAATGGGAGCCACAAATCAATGACAAAGTACTAGTAAGGAATTTCGATAAATCCTCATTAGCAAAAAAATGTTTACAAAACATTAAATTTATTGTGGAAGGGACCCGTCAAGATAACTGGTCAAATAGGAGATAGAACCTACATACTACAAGATATAAGAACGGGTAAACCAATTGGCAAATACCACATCAGTGCATTACGTCCCTATAGGGAAGCGATACACCTAAATAAATAAGCACCTCCGCTAAGCATTGAACGGGTTGGTGTGAGACAGGTAGAGTTCGCACAGGAGAACCGCTTGGGCAGATGCGACAACATGATATTCGCATGACACCCCAAGTCCCCTCATTGTAATTTGACATTAAATAACAAGGAAGTAAAGAGGATTTCCTCACAGGTTGTTTATTTCATTTTTTCTTTCTTTCATTGATTGCCTTACGTCATAGGATTACAATTATGTCCGAAAACAGAAAGTACCAGGTACATTGAACGAAGGTAACTGTGTTATGGGAATAAAAGAAAAAGAAATGTGAAGTGTATGTAAATATATGTGTTAGCTTTAGGTTGTGATAGCAGTAAAAGAGGTGTATGTACACATACATCTGGATGCAAACAAGGTTGAAACAAGGTGTGTGAAATCAATTGTTGTGGACACCATTGTTTTTATATAATTCGCCATAAGAAAAGGGTTATGAACAAAGTGGGTGGAATTCTAGGAATGTTAATGAAGGTAGTAGTGTAATTGAAGGGGTCATCCATATAGGAATGAATGCTAAAATGATAAGAATGACATGTAAATATAGATACCTGAATGCTAGTGTGAAGTGATAAATACAATGTAAAAAGAAAAAAAAACAGAAAACAAATAGAGAGTAGAAAGAATGCATATCTAGAGTCAGAAGTGACATTAAGAGAACTGGAAAACCAGGACACTGCAGTTTTGTGGGTGTAGTGAGTGAGTAAAATGATTAAACGTCCGCTAGAGGAGACTACAACATTTGTATAAAAAATATGAATGAGGAATGTGATTAAATAATATTCATAAGTTATATGTTGATGAGATATCTGGATATAGTTTTAAGAAATATTGTGTTTGTGTAATATATGTAACGTATTGAATAAGTTAATATGTAATTATCTCCACTCGTTCACTACTGACGACGCATATCATACTATACATACACGCATACACCAACCAGCTCACACAATGATGGGATATTCTGAGAATTTCGAAAGTGACTTTTAATATAAAAGCCCTGTTCTAAATAATCAGAAGGGCATATGATACCGTCCCTGTTAGGGATAACATTGTCATAATAACCCCGAAAGTCTTATTACATGCATAATTAAGGGCGGATAGATACCGCAATATGAATTAAACAAAGTTATAATAAATATAGAGGAAAATGATTAAATATACAAGTGCAGATACTAAACAGGCAATCCCGATATATATTATCGAAAGCACGAGAACCCAAACAGCGAGGTGAATGAACACCTTCCTCATAGGTACTTTCATTGTGTTGCTTGCCGACAAAGGTGGCATTGTCCAAGGTTAGACCCTCGTCGCCAGTCATGTCTTGGCCTGCACATGCTACGTGCTGATAGAATAGACACCGGGATTTAAGTTACACAGTTTTAAACATGTTTATGCATTAATTAGCTTGACTGTGGGAAAGTGAAAATCGCATAGAATACACGTTTCAGACACGAGAAATTGCTTTTAGATTTATGAGTAGGGATGAAACACAACCTATCAGAAACAAATAACAGGTCACATGATCTCTAAAGTGTCCAAAGTTCGGCGAAAGGAAGGGGAAATTTGCGCAATGGCGACGCTTGATCTTTGCTAGGAAAATCACTCTGTTTCGGCGAGTGAACGGGTCCACAAGTAATGAAAATTCATCAAAGTCCGCGTTCGCGAATGCACGAAGTAATGCCCTCGACGTTCACAAACAATGCGTACACAGATACATTCATAACATCAAGATAACGGTGAGTGGAGAGGACTACGTATATCAATAAACATGACATTCAACGGTCGTGGTGTCTTCTATATGATAATACCCATACCCTGTCCGGACGCACCCACCCCCTGAAACTCAAAAGAGATAATTCATGCAGATCTACCCTGATAAAATCCCCGACCTGTTGGAAACCTCCCATTCGTAATCCTCACACATCACATATCTTCTCATATGAGGTGTTGAGTACCGGGAGGGCTCAACGAGGTACCTAACGGGCAAGGACCGCCTCACTGTTTACGGTTTTGGTTGCTACAGACAATACTGATTAGAAAGAAAACTGACCTATGTTAAAGTTTTCATTAGTAAAACTAAGAAAAAGTATGGAAACGTAGAGTCAGACTGAAAAATTCAATGCCATAGCCGGGATTTGAACCACGGATCTTCTGGTTTCCGTCCAGCCGCACTACCATTGTGCTACTATGGCCAACGTGCCGATATGACATTAAATTTAAAGGGAGTCGATTAATGACACTAAACAACTTACTTTTAAATTTTCTCGGAGCATGTTTCTGAGATTTTGCCGCAATTGTCAACCGGATATCGACTATTTCTCAGTGGTGTAGCTGGCGATATTTTGTCATAGGTCTCCTCTGGTGCCGGTTCGAGAGACTTGCTGAACCAATCTTTCTGGGGGGATGTCGAAATTGAAATTTGAAATCAAGATTTGTTGCCATGTGGACAGTTCTTGTTTTCCTGATGTGTGTTTTAGAAGTTTTGGTTCTGGATTTATGTTGTGGTTTTTTTCTCCAAAAATGCGTGGCAACTGCTGATTTTTCTAATTGTTTATATTTTATGTTCCTAAAGTGTTCCTTTGCTCGTTTCTAAATTTCTTTTGGTTTCTCCAATATAAATTTGACTAGTCACAACATTCTTTCAAGATGGCGGCAAGCGCGTAGTATGTTGCAGAAAATTAACGCAAATAATAGTAATAATGGTGATGATACAATGAACGAAGGTAACTCCGGGGCCACAATTTGCAGAGGATTGACTGAAAATAAAGGTAACAACTTTACAAAAGTCAAAGACTTTAATTATGATCAAAAAGGAAATGCCACATGTGATCGTAGCGAATACGAGGCGGTAGCGTCACTTCAACGAGTAACTGATATCTTGAATAAAGATCTCCATGCTGCACGGAAAGAGGTGATTAAGCTACGCTTTCAGAACGAAAAATTGGTGCAGGAGGTAGGAAAACCCGAAAAGGACAAAAGTGAATTAAATAAAGAAAAACATCGCCTTCAATCCCAGTTGGAAACGGAAAACAATGGATATGTGTACGTCGGAAGTAAAAGAATCGACGTTACTCTGATAGCGTAATTAGATGTAATCAGAACAAAAGGCACGAAAAGGATGATACTAGGGCTGATTTTACAACCCTAAATAAATATCAACTACTGCAGGAACAAGAAATCAACGGAGAACTGAACTACAGTGTTGGTAAATCGCAGAATCGGATAAGTAGTAGAGTGACTGTACTTGGGGACTCGATGCTCAAGAGAGGTGTCTGTGCAGAAGAAATTACGGGCGAAACGATGGATCTAATTGAAAGTGTCAAAGAAGCTGCACCGAGAGCAAAAGTGATAGTGAGTGGCGTGTTAAGAAGATGGGACACAACGAACAGTAAAGTCCAACGCATCAATCGTGAATTGAACTGGTTGTGTGTAAAACGCGAGTGTACATTTGTCGATAGTAATTTCTGGATCCATAACCTAGACTTCGCCAGAGATGGTGTGCATTTGAACCGTCGTGGATCATATAAACTTGGTGATTTATTGTGTGCGGTAATATCTTCTGTTGCTAAGGGAAACTAGCAAGGTATGTGGTGAATGTTAAACCAACATAAGTGAAAAAAGCTTTAAGACAAACAAATAATCAAAAAACTAATGGGCAAAACATAGATCATAATTTAAAACTCTTATATATGAATATACAGTGCTTAAGGTCAAAAATAGAATAACTATGTGTATATCTTAAGGGCAATGTGTGTAATATGTGTTTAAGTGAGCACTGGCTAGAGGAAAATGAAATAGATTATGTAAGTATTGACAACTTCAGATTGGGTAGCAGTTTCTGTCGCAGCAAGTTCAAAAATGGTGGGGTAGCGATCTATATTCAGAACACAATAGAAGCAAGAAACCTTGAGAACTTACACAAGTTTTGTATAGAAAAGATTTTAGAGGTAACAGGGTTAGTAATAGACACACACAAAACCATAATCATAACAATATATAGATCACCAGATGGGGATATGAGCATTTTTCTTGAAAGAATCGAAAAGGTCTTAGCATATCTTCTTCCCTGGAAATGTAGCGTAATAATATGTGGTGATATAAATGCACACTTTGACATTACCAAACAAAGTAACACAATATGTCAATTTCAAAATTTACTACAGCAGATGGGCTATCACCTGCCTTGGTAGCGTGGTGGTAGCATGTCTGCCTCACGTTCAAGAGGTCCCGAGTTCAAATTTTGGTCAGGGTGAGTTACCTGGATAAGATTTTTCCGGGGTTTTCCCTTATCCTGAAAGACAAATGTCGGGAAACTCTAAGCTCTGTGGACCCTGGACACATTTGAGCATCATTTCACCCATTCCATTCAACGTTCGATATGACTTAACATTGGAGGACGTAAATTAAAAAAAAAATAGGCTATCACTGTGCAAATAAAAGTCCTACTCGCGGAACTGCATGCCTTGATAATATCATAACCAGTGTAAAACAAGCATGCTATACAATCAAGGTGGGGGATTATCAGATATCAGATCTTAAGCCTCTCATCTTTGAGACAAGTATGGCAAAAACCCCTTCTCACAAAATTAGAAAAACAATAAGCGAGATTAGAGATCTTAGCATAGACTCCGTAAAGAAATTTAAGGATAACCTTTTGTCACTGAACTGGGGTGGGATACTGGATAACAGTGGGTCAGCTGAAGAAACGTTTGAACACTTTTTTAATAATTTCCTTAGTCTATTTAACAGCACGTGTAAGAAACAAAAACGAATCATAAACTCCTACAAAAAAGCTAAACCTGTTAGCAGTAATAAGTGGTACAATTCAGGATTAGAAAGAATGAAAAATAAACTCATACTGCTTCAAGATATGCATAAAAAAAGTCCAAATCCCGGGTTGCTAAACACAATTAGAAATTATAGAAAATGTTATAGAACTGCACTCTTGGATGCAAAAAAAGAACAAAATAAAAATATAATATAAAACTCTAGCAACAGAAGTAAAGAGACTTGGTCACTAATTAATTCCACAATAGGTAGAAATGGAAAAGACAGTATAAATGAAAGCATAACTCCTGATGATTTCAACAACTACTTCATAGAATCAGAGACATAGCATCAAAAGTAAATTCCTGTGCAGACACAGATATATCATTCATAAAGAACATAAATTTGGGAGAGGAGAATGAACGATTTGTGCTTAAAGAAGTAACCTGTAGAGATGTAGAAAAAGTAACAAAAAGACTTAAAAACTCAAAAAGTAGGGATGTATATGATATTTCAAATAATGTTCTTAAAGAAATTATTCCTCACATTGTAATTCCTTTCACCTTTTGCATTAATAAGTGCTTCAAAGAAGGTGTTTTTCCCAAGGTACTAAAATTATCAAAAGTAACACCAATACATAAAAAGGGTGACAGGGAGAAGGCAAGTAGCTATAGACCAATTTCACTGATACCTACATTTGCTAAAATTGTAGAAGGCCTCATAAAAAATCAACTCCAAGAGTATTTTGAAAATCAAAATTTATTTTATCAGAATCAGTTTGGAAAATCAACTATACATGCAGTAGACTCCTTTGTAGAGAAAATACACCAAGTTTTTGAGGAAGGTGCTTTTGCACAAGGTACATTCTGTGACCTAAGCAAAGCATTTGAATGCGTTGATCACGACATATTGATAAAGAAACTTGAAATGTATGGTGTTCAGGGTCCTAACTTAAATATTTTTAAATCATATTTAAAATTGTTGCTAGTTGCAATTGGAGGAAAATATTCACAGATCAGTGATGTAAAAATAGCAGGGCTCAGTGCTAGGACCTCTGCTCTTTTTAATAATGATTAATGATGTGCCGAATTGTTCTCCATGTCATACTGTTGTCTATGCAGATGACACACCATTTCTTAATATAAATAACTCATTTGATCTTATGTCACAGTCGGTCCAAGAGAACATAAAAAAGCCCAAATATGGTTTAGAAGCAATGGATTTTTTCATGAATGAAAGTAAATCACAAAATATTCTTTTTACATTAAAAAATATTAATAATTTATGCAACAACACAAGTGAGACCGTAAAATTTCTTGGAATGTTAATTCATAATCGTCTATCTTGGAACTCTCACATTGACTCCGTATGCAGTAGGCTGTCGAGAACAGTGTTTTTATTAGCAAACTTAAAGAGGGCAGTCCCAAACGAATTTGTTCGTATGGCTTATTTTTCATTCTTTCAAAGCATTTTTAGGTATGGTTTGATACTATGGGATTGTAGTCCAAGAATAACAAAGGTGCTAAGGATTCAAAAAAGGTCATTAGAATACTGGCAAACTAATAAAACTGATCAATGTAAACCACTTTTTAAAATGCTAGAAATCCCGACTGTCGTTAATCTATACTTGTATGATGTTCTTGTATATATCAAAGAAAACGAACTAAATTATAACACCAGAAGTGAAATTCACACATACAACACAAGAAACCGAAACAGAGTGGATATACCATATCTTAGGCTGCAGAAGTCCTCTAGGTACTACAAGTTAAATGGTATAAAAATATTTAATGCACTTCCTTTGGAAATACGCAATACAAATATTCAAAGATTTAAAGAAAAAATATACAAATGGCTAACAAAAACTCCATGCTACAGCATACAATAATACCTAGATATTAATAAACATGACTTGTAAAACATGTAAATATTACCATGCCTCAGTGTATATATAAATATGTTTGTTCCACTAGTAATAAGTTACCTGACGAAACCTATTGTAATTAATACAATTTTGAGTCGAACTAATACTCAATGCTCCATTTATTGCTAGTATTTACCTAGAACACGTTTCGTTAGGATCTTCCTAACATCATCAGCTGTTGTCGACTAATGGATGCCAGTTCAGTGAACTCCCTGGAGGTGATAGGTGCGTCTCTGTCTGTATCTTGATGAACTTGAAATTTGGGTTTTCTTCAAAGGTAGTATCGAAATTAAACAATTTACTTTCATATTTCTTTATAAAGATTTTTTCCCACGTGGTTAATGCAGCTGGACCTTGGATACTTTTTAGTAAGTGAATTTCTCGTTCTATGTCATGATTTTCCTTCCTACGGGAAAATCATGACATAGAACGAGAAATTCACTTACTAAAAAGTATCCAAGGTCCAGCTGCATTAACCACGTGGGAAAAAATCTTTATAAAGAAATATGAAAGTAAATTGTTTAATTTCGATACTACCTTTGAAGAAAACCCAAATTTCAAGTTCATCAAGATACAGACAGAGACGCACCTATCACCTCCAGGGAGTTCACTGAACTGGCATCCATTAGTCGACAACAGCTGATGATGTTAGGAAGATCCTAACGAAACGTGTTCTAGCTAAATACTAGCAATAAATGGAGCATTGAGTATTAGTTTGACTCAAAATTGTATTAATTTTGTGCTTCATTGTATCATAGTCCTTAAACAATGGAATACTATTGTAATTATTGTAATTACCAAATGGTGAATAAATTATTATTATTATTATTATTATTATTATTATTATTATTATTATTATTATTATTATTATTATTATTATTATTATTATTATTATTCAATTTGATATATATCATTAGTAGACAAAAAAGAGAACTTGGCAAAAAGGAAGAAGCTAATAAAGGAAACCACAACCGTCTCAGCTACAGAAATTAATATGATTTTCAAAAAATTCACTTACCATCCATGGGCCTTTGATACATTCAAAAATGTTTTCAAAAAACAAAACATTTAACTAGCACCAGTCAACCATTACTCCTTAAAAAACCTAATTTTCTCAAACATCAAAAATGCCATTCCATCTAACAAAAAATCTGGTATATATCAAACTGAATGTTGTGACTGTAGTCAAATTTATATTGGAAAAACCAAAAGAAATTTAGAAACAAGAGCAAAGGAACACTTTAGGAAGATAAAATATAAACAATTAGAAAAATCAACAGTTGCCATGCATTTTTTGGGAACCACAACATAAATCCAGAACTAAAACTTCTAAAACATACATCAGGAAAACAAGAACTGTCCACGTGGGAACAAATCTTGATTTAAAAAAACAGGAACAAAGTATTCAACTTCGACGTCCACCAGAAAGATTTGTTCAGCAAGTTCCTTGAACCTCCACCAGAGGAGACCTATGACAAAATATCGTCAACTATACCAATGACAACACTTTAGGAACATATAATATAAACAATTAGAAAAATCAGCAGTTGCCATGCATTTTTGGGAAAAAAACCACAACATAAATCCAGAACTAAAACATCTAAAACATACATCAGGAAAACAAGAACTGTCCACATGAGAACAAATCTTGATTTAAAAAAACAGGAACAAAGTATTCAATTTCAACATCCCCCAGAAAGATTTGTTCAGCAAGTTCCTTGAACCGCCACCAGAGGAGACCTATGACAAATTATCGTCAACTACACCAATGAGAACCAGTCGATGGCCAGCTGACGATGGAGGCAAAGTCTCTGAAACATGTTCTGGGAAAATTTAAAAGTGTTGTTTAGTGTCAATAATCGACTCCCTTTAATTTAGCACTTCACTTCCAAGGATCTCTATTTTGTTAACATTTGTGTTAGTAGAAGAGAAAATACTATCATGGATGTGAGTTAAGTAATATTTTATATAAATTATTATAATAAATTATTTATATATATTATAAACAATTTTATCATTAAGATGTATACCTACATAGCTATTAATTCAGACAACTGGACATAATGATGCAAGACTAGCTAGCGGACAAGAACGTAAAAGTGCACATCTAAACAAGCTGCACGCTAATATTAAACTTTTACACACAAGGTTTTGAATAGGTAGAGTCAAGACTGAAAAATTGAACCATGGATCTCCAGTCTCTGTCTGGTTGCTCTTAGCCATTGAGCTACCATAGCAACATGTCAGCATGACATTAAACTCTCCAACTGATGTATTTTTCCCAGTAAACCCCTAGGAGTTCTCTTATACAATGAGGTATGCACCTTTGAGTCTGACTCTACCTATCCAAAACCTTGCTCTAAACACAGCTAGTGTGGAAGAACAATTAATTTTACAGACAAATTGATTGTAACAAATATAAAAAATGAAAACTATAAGAAGAGGGCTCACTGGGGCTCTGAAAAGCAAGTTTATAAATCTCCAAGAAAAATAAACGTCTGCGGTGCCGTATGTAGTAAAAGCGGGTGTTACACACACACACACGCGCACGCGCACGCACACGCGCACGCGCACACTCCAAGAAAAATAGGACAAAAGATTCTCAAAGGACATAAAGTGTAAAATAAAAGTGAATCGAGAAGATATTGACACATTGCTTTACTCGCACTGTTTTTCACAAGACATGCTTCAGAGCTGTTGCTCCCATCATCAGCTGAGTTTCAAGTGGTGCAAATTGTAGTGTTTTCCTCCTCCTCCATGTCATTGGCAGACAATTTTTATACTTTGGACATATTATGTCACCAATCATTTGCAAAAAACTGTTTAGTTAGGTTATAAGTAATCAATTAAAAGCAGGCTTTAAAGGTACCAGAGGAAAAAATAAAAAAAATTCTGGGGAAATGTTTTTGTAGGTAAGATTGTGAAAAAATACAGATATATGAGTCATTTGAGAAAAATTCCTACTGTCATTTAGGCCTGAAAGTAGCTTAGGTGATGGAATGGTTGAATGTCTTATCCAAAAACAAAAATAATCAAACGATATCTCAGTGATTCGTTAAAGAGCTTGCACAAGAAATTCTGTATACTACACTCAGAAATTAAGATAAGTTATGCAGCTTTCACCAGATTAGGATAATTTTGAGTTGATGCTCCTGACATAGCATACTGAAACACTGTGTGCTATACACACAAATCAGTCTCTATAACAGAAAAGTTGAAAAGATTAGGAACAATAAAGAAAAGGCCATTGCAACACATAACCTCTTAGACTTTGTTATGATTTGCCTCAAGAGAAACAACATATGCTAAGAAAGACATTGTAGCCAATTCAAGTTCATGGAGATATTTCCCATAAATTATTTTGATGCAGATGAAGAAATATAAGAAGAAAAATGGTGCACAAAAACTGAAAACATGACACTGAAAGACAGAAGAAAGCACAACAAAGCTGCTGAAAGAATTTGTCAGCAATAAGAATCATCAGTTCCAAGTAGCTGACAAATTAAAAATGCATTTACACAAAGATAACTTATTATTCATGCCTATTTTCTAGAAACTACCTGTGTAAATGTGAAACAAAGGTTTAATCTGCACATTTTGGAGGTTCCATGTCTCAGATATCGCATCATAGTGTACTTGTTTACTATAAAAGGAGTAAGCAAAACTTTTATCATTTTCGACTCTTTCATCTAATCTCTGCAATGATCCATTTGCCATGTCTGCTCATTTAAATCCTATAATTGGAGAAATGAAAACTGAAGTCCTAAGTTTTAGATGGGTCCATTTTGTGAGTGATGGTCCATTCACTCAATATTATCAAATATATATGGTGTTGGAGGTTATATAAAAAGAACAACTGACATTTTAATTGCTTCTGGAAAAACCTACTAGATTTAAATTGTTTTGACAGCAAAATACACAAACTATGTCCTGCTGTCAAGATGTTCACCATTAATGAAGAGGAAATAAATGGAAAAAACCATTTTGCCCTTATTGGTTTGACAGCGTTCAGAGATATGCACTCTGTCCATGAAATAATGTAGCAAAAGGGAAGTGATTTTTTACAAGCCCATGAATTGTCATGCATGGTTTGCCCAGAAGATGAGTTTCAACATCTTGGTAATATCAACCACAATGTTTTCAATTTCATTCTTTGTTTAGAATAACACTTGAATCTACTATATTCTGCTTAAGTATTTGCTTTCTTTTTGTAGTACTTATTCTTTATCCAATACAGTCTACATTTTTATTTATTTCCCTAACATTCACTTACAGCATTAAATAAACAGTGGAATGTCTCAGATTGTGATTCAAACAGTGACCAAGATACTGCTGACATTGAAATAGATGATCTTGTTTCTCCTGCAGTTAATGGTTACGTTAGTGAACCTGAAGTATAGAAAAATGTGACATTATGTAGCCTTTACCCTTGAACCTGGAAATAATCAACAATAATTTGTGAAACTTATAAGGCAATATTACAATTATACTGATAACTTTTCATTTCCAGATAGTGATTTTGTTTCAACAATTGATAAGAAGGAAATATTAATGATTCTTCAGCTACCTTCAATCAAAGAGCAAGGAAATAAGGATTTGAAAGGCCTGCAAGGACGTATGAGCAGCAAGAAGGAAGCAAATGGATTTTCTCAAAGACCTATAGGTAAGTAGGTTGTAAGCATACAACAAAATAATGAAAATTAATATCTTGACAACCTGTATTGTACCTTCATTAAATATTCATTTATAGTTAAATTATTTAGATTGATGCAGCAAATTAAGATGTGACAAGGATGTTGGAGATGCAAAAGCAGTCACCTTTCATGTAGTTTCATTAACATTATTACTTAATGACAAGTTTTTTTCTCCTCTTATGTTTTAGTGGTCATCATCTCAAGCTACCAGAAATGATGGCAAAAATTAACAGTGCAGAATCAGTGGGAACTGGGTATGTTTCTTGTTTTGGTGATGTGCACTGATGACCTCCAGAAACATTATTAATGTAGTACAAAGCTTTCTTTCTCACCTATACTGCAATTTGCTGTGGTATATCATCAAATATTTCTTAAAGTTTGGAGTTTCATATTAGTATCAATGGAAAAATTAATTAAAACTTTGAGGACTATTGTGGTAAACATGTTCTAAATGTTCAGGAAAAGTGAAGTTACTTTAGACAGTCAACTTAGTATATTAGTTAGTTTTGTGGTAAAATGTAAAAGTCATATTTAACAATCCATATTAGGAAAGTAATTTCCAGTTTAAATTATTGCAAAAATAGCTTTCATAAATTACAGCTATTCTGTACATATCATTTGGTTTTACTGTAGTTATATACATTAAGCCAAGATAAAATAAAAAAAAAATTATGGCTCTATCTTGTAAAAATTATTCTTAAAAGCACTTATTCTTCTATTTCACGTTAAACAAGTTAAGCATTAACTTTAAAGAGAATCGATTAAAGACACTAAACAACACTTACTTTTAAATTTTTGCGGAACATGTTTCTGAGGCTTTGCCTCTATCATCAGCCGGCTCTCAACTGGTTCTCGTTGGTGTAGCTGACAATATTTTGTCACAGGTCTCCTCTGGTGGCGGTTCAAGGAACTTGCTGAACAAATCTTTCTGGGGGATGTCAAAATTGAATACTTTGTTCCTATTTTTTGAAATGAAGATTTGTTCCCATGTGGATAGTTCTTGCTTTCCTGATGTATGTTTTAGTAGTTTTGGTTCTGGATTTATGTTGTGGTTTTTTTCCCAAAAATGTGTGGCAACTGCTGATTTTTCTAATTGTTTATATTTTATGTTTCTAAAGTGTTCCTTTGCTCTTGTTTCTAAATTTCTTTTTGTTTTTCCAATATAAATTTGACTACAGTCATTGCATTCAATTTGATATATACCAGATTTTTTGTTAGATGGAATGGCATCTTTGTTGTTTGAGCAAATTAGGTTTTTTAAGGAGAAATGGTTGACTGGTGCTAGCTGAATGTTTTGTTTTTTGAAGACTTTTTTGAATTTATCATAGGCCCATGGATGGTAAGTGAATTTTTTGAAAATCATATTAGTTTCTGTAGCTGAGAGGGTTGTGGTTTCCTTTAGTAGCTTCTTTTTTGCTAAGTTCACTTTTTTGTCCACTAATGATTTGGGAAAGTTATTTTTTTGTGCTATTTCTATTATTTTGTTGTATTCTGTTTTATATTCTTCTGCTGTGAGAGGGATGTTTACCAGTCTTTGTGCTAAACTATTGAAGATTGCCTGTTTGTGGGATCTTGGGTTGTAGCCATTAGCTTTTATGTAGTTGTCTGTCTGTGTTGGTTTTCTGTAAATGCCAAAGTTTAGTCTGTTTTTATTCCTCATTATTTTTAGATCCAAAAATGGTAAATGCTCATCTTTCTCTATTTCTACAGTGAATTTGATGCTTTTTTCTTGGATATTTAAAAGTTTTAGTGCATCACTGATGTGTGTTTTTGGTACTATTGCAAAGATGTCATCTACTTTGCAATAGTACCAAAAAAACACATCAGTGATGCACTAAAACTTTTAAATATCCAAGAAGAAAGCATCAAATTCGCTGTAGAAATAGAGAAAGATGAGCATTTACCATTTTTGGATCTAAAAATAATGAGGACTAAAAACAGACTAAACTTTGGCATTTACAGAAAACCAACACAGACAGACAACTACATAAAAGCTAATGGCTACAACCCAAGATCCCACAAATAGGCAATCTTCAATAGTTTAGCACAAAGACTGGTAAACATCCCTCTCACAGCAGAAGAATATAAAACAGAATACAACAAAATAATTGAAATAGCACAAAAAAATAACTTTCCCAAATCATTAGTGGACAAAAAAGTGAACTTAGCAAAAAAGAAGCTACTAAAGGAAACCACAACCCTCTCAGCTACAGAAACTAATATGATTTTCAAAAAATTCACTTACCATCCATGGGCCTATGATAAATTCAAAAAAGTCTTCAAAAAACAAAACATTCAACTAGCACCAGTCAACCATTTCTCCTTAAAAAACCTAATTTGCTCAAACATCAAAGATGCCATTCCATCTAACAAAAAATCTGGTATATATAAAATTGAATGCAATGACTGTAGTCAAATTTATATTGGAAAAACCAAAAGAAATTTAGAAACAAGAGCAAAGGAACACTTTAGAAACATAAAATATAAACAATTAGAAAAATCAGCAGTTGCCACACATTTTTGGGAAAAAAAACACAACATAAATCCAGAACCAAAACTACTAAAACATACATCAGGAAAACAAGAACTATCCACATGGGAACAAATCTTCATAAGTAAGTGTTGTTTAGTGTCTTTAATCGACTCTCTTTAAAGTTAATTTATCATAACAACACTGTTTTCCACACTTCCAAGAAAGGAATTGTAACGAGTTACTGTTAGAAAGGATAGCGAAAATGTTGGGAGATTTAAAATCAGTGTGGAGTGATGCAATATCAGAGTTGAGTAATGTAAAATCAGAGTTGAGTGATGTAAAATCAGAATTAAAACAAGATCTTGAACAAAATATAAATGAATTGAGGGAAGAATTAACTCAGAATAAAGACAATATTAAAGATTTGAAACAAAGTATGTGCAATTTAGATGTTAATGTAAGACAGGAATTAGCAGAAAGTGTAAGTAATTTAGAGGTTACTTTGTCACAAAAGTTAAAACAGGAATTGAAAGTTGAGATAGCACAAGAAATTAGAGAGGGAAGAAAAGAATGTAAAGAGAATATGGAAAGGTTATTGCAAACAATAGAACAGAATAAGAATGAGAATAGACAGGAAATTATGGAATTAAGAGAAATGATTCAGGAAACTAGGTTAGGTCAGGACATTGTGAAACAAGAAATAAGAATGGAATTAAACAAAGAGTTAGAAACATTTAAGATACAACAGGCAGAAATAACACAAAAACAAAGAAAAGAATTAGGAGATAAAGTAGAACAAAGAATCAATGTAATTTGTTCTGAAATGCAATTACAACATGATGAAAGTAAGACACACCAAGAGGAAATAAAGTTACAAATTGATGAGATAGGTAAAGCGAAAGAAGAAGTAATTTTGCAAATTAAAGAGGTAAAAGAACATTTTGAAAAAGAGAAGGATAACTTAGGAAAATTGACACAAGTTGTAATTGCATTACAGGCTAGTAAAGTAAATAATGTGAAAGAAATGTCTAGAATTAGAAATATAAATGACTGTGACTTACCAGGTGAATTAAGCAATCATCAGAAGTCTGGTGATGTAGTAAGTGAATGTAGTGAGTTTGCGAGTCCAGATAATGATATTAATTATCAAAGAAACGCACAGAACATGTCCTCACACACACAGCTTCACAGTCTAGGTCAAAATGTATATGTATACGAAATGTTCACACAAATACAAATACACAATGAAGGTCATAGTGGTCACATGTATGATACACTACACAAAATAATGTTGTTTTCTTTAAGATTGGAACACACAACTAACCTAACCTTCAAACAACGTAATGATGTACATAAAAACAAAAGATGGATTTACCAATTTCTGGATGCTTGCAAAGATCAGGTTAGCCAACTGAGAAAAATGTATCACACTAACTGTTCAAAAGTTACGAATATTGATACAGGACAGCTAGAAAAATTAATTCTGTGGGCAAATCACCCAACATGAATGACTAAACAGAGAATTCTTTTGCATATAAATTGCATATAAATTGGGTACAATTCAGTTGTTTCATTTTAATTGTATATATATGTTCGTTTACAAATAGTTGTTAAAATATTTTTATATTGTTATAGCATGATTGTTCATAGTCAATAATTTAAAATTGTTAAATATAAAAATGCTTTAATGCAAATTTGGGGCGGGGCACACCCCCGCATGATATCAAAGATATATATATTTAAAAAAAAAACTGTGTTATAATAATGTTAAGTGGTTGTTAAATGTTCATTTATTATTATATTTAATTCAATGTATGTTTATTGTTATATTTTATGTATGGGATATATATTATTGTTGTAAACAAAATTGTTAATTAGGGCCATTCTTCGAAATATATGGAAGTATATTGTTAATTACTTTATTTGGTTATTTTCCATATATTTCTAAGAGGGGCATTTGTAACAGTATTTTTGGGTTATGTTCGGAGGAATTATGAATTTAAATATGTAAAAATGTATGTAATTGTGTGATTGGCCGAAATAATAATTATATGACGTAAGGTGGTGACGTGCTATTGGATCGGCCAATCACAAAATTAAGTAGAAGTAACGATAGAGACGAGAAGTCAATAATCTTTAAGAGATAGATAGGTTCTTCAGCCTTGTGACATTACGATAAATTAATAATCCTTAGGAGAGTGATATCTTCTTCAATCTTGTTTAGTTACGAGAAGTCAATAATCTTTAAGAGACAGATATGTTCTTCAGTCTTGTTACATTACGAGAAGTTAATAATCTTTAAGAGAGTGATATGTTCTTCAGCCTTGTTTAATTACGATAAATTAATAATCTTTAGGAGAGTGATATGTTATTCAGTTTTGTTTAATTACGATAAGTTAATAATAATCTTTAAGAGACAGACATGTTCTTCAGTCTTGGATAGTGACGATAAATCAACAATCTTGTTATAAAGAGAAAGAGATTTTTGTTGTAACAACGAATGTGATGTATACCGCTGCAAGAACAAAAACGTTTTAAGTTGTAGTTCGAATCCGTATAAATATAACAAAATAAGAATTCATAGAAATAATTTGACTTCTTTATTCCGAACCACGCCTTGAAATACATATGTCTCATGACTTATTTAGAATTCCATTGATACTTCAAAATAATCATGGAAGTAAACATACGAACATAATTTTGGAGCTGATGTTGGCGTGGATGCCTTGTACAGGAGAATCCAAGAAAGAAATCAGAAATAACATTACAAGACCTAAATTCCTGTTGCAACTTCAACTGATGGTCAAGTGTTTTAAAGCTGGTCCCTATGTAAAGTCTTCAAAATTCCATTGTTTGTATGACCAAGGTATAAAAAAATTAATGACTTCCTATTTAAGAAAAGTTTAAGTATTGGAAAATTCAAATAAATAGCTGGAATATCTTGAAAAATGGTTCACTCAAAAAAGGAATTCTGTGTTTTACCAAATCTACACTTTTTGTGCATCTGCATTAATAGTTTGTCCAACTCCTGCAATTTACCTGTTACACCGAAGTCATTCAGAATGGAGAGGATCTCTGAGGACATTTCCAGAAAATTCAGGATATACATTTATTTTAATAAAATTCTTTAAGAGCCATTTTTGGTAAGATCAAAATTTTGGAAAAAATTTTAAGTAAATTGTAGGGGGAGGGGCAATTTATTGAAAATCTGTATTGCATCCTTGAAAGATGCTGAACTTCTATACTAAATTTATTTTTTAACTGCTTTTCATTTTTGAGTTGCACGCACACGCACCTTTTCCTAAAAATGCCCTTTTAAAATTCAGGAAGCCTTAAAACGTGTATTTCCAGTAAAATCTCATCCAATTTTTCGGTGGGTACTTCCCCCACTTACATGACAAGAATCAAAATAAAGATGTGTTCAGTTTTCTTAGTATAAACCTTACTGCCAAATTCCAAATAATAGATTCTGGATTTGTTGAATTTACCTGAACTTTATTTTTGAAATGCCTAATTTTATGTATCAAGTGTTTACCATCATTTATTAATAAGGCCATAAAATGCTACATAATTGTAGCATATTGGCTATCAGATTGTGCGATCTTAACTGCAATGTACAAGTATAATGAGTGATGATACGCATGAAGTGGGGAAAAATCCTTTCATTTAAAGGAGAGTTATATAATGCCAGCGAAAATTACTCTTTTATTTATTTCTCATTATTTTTATATTTGTTTATTCAAAAGTAATAATCTATGTCAAAATGATGTTTTATAAAAGTGACAATGCAATTTCGTGAATGGGATGGGGACATCTTACTATAAAATGGAACAGGTTTATTTACTCCAGAAATTAAAGTCATGATGTATAGCAATTCACTATTTTGTGGTTTAGTAGCCTTTTGCTACACATTCATAAACTTGGTAAACTGCTGCTGTTGCAGGAAAGAACAGCAAGAAGGAAGCAGATATTTTAGTCCTAAAGAATTTTAAATTTTAATGAATATAGAAGCCAAGGCCAATATTGTGTTAGGATTTTTTTCATGTTTGGAACTTCTAAAGGCAGTTACTTGGTTTGAATACGTTTTAAGATCAATATTCTTGAGTATTACGATTCCAAAGTCAATATTGAAAATGTTCTACTTTACTTTTTTTCCATTTTGTCTATATGTTATACTTTAACTTGACTGAAGTAAATATTCTGATACATTTATTCCCCTAGTAAATAGCCCTAAAACATTTTTAACACTCCCCCACTTAAAATAAAAAGATTAAAGTTCATGTATCAGTGTTTATTTGAAATTTTTTGGCAAAAAACTGCAATGGTTATTCCAAATAAAAACCCAATGGCGAGCAATAATAATCAAAGTTAATTGCTAAAATAAATTATGATCTGCATAATGTGTAAGTAGCAATTAAAATGTATCAGTGTTTGTTAAATCTGCATCAAGCAACGATAGTGTATAAGACATTTTGCGCATGTTTGTGACATCTAAGTTAATGGTTTCGTATTTGAATAACTGCATTTTGCTTGTACTGAAGTATTTATTTTATTTTATTTTTTTTTTTTTTTCAATAAATGAGTTAACTTGTTATAAGGTGTTCTGCATAAAAGTAAATTTTGACATTCTTTGTATAGGACAAGAAATAATTTTTGTTATCATTCGTAGTGTCGCCCTGGCGGTAGACTCGCGAAGCCGATGAAAAATGATGGCCGGTGGAGATTCAGAAAACTTCGGAACCAATCGTTACCGGTAGCGACAGACAGTTGAATGTAGTTTTAAGGAAAAATACACAGTTTGAGGTTCTAGCAATTTTGTAATGGTGAACAGTGTATTTCGAGTAGAATAAAGTTTAGTTTTTGTGTTTTGTAAGCTCGTTTTATCATTTCACGAACCCACAAAGTCACAACTGGTGTCAGGAAGCGGGACAACAACATCACCGAACATTATGGCCATGGAATCGGCATTGGAAATGCTTTTGCAGAAGATGAATGAATTAACAGCGAAGTCGGAAGCGGCAAATAACAACTTGGCCGCGAAGATGAACGAGTTAACAACAAAAACAGAAGCGGCAAATAACAACCTGGCCGCAGAGTTGAAAGAAATAAAGACCGAATTGACCACAGAAATGAAGGCAGCGAACGACGGTCTGGCCACGGAAATGAAGGAGGCGAACGAGGTCCTCGCCGCCAAATTTGAGGAACAGTTGGCCGGCGTGAGGGATGACGTGACGGAGCTGGGTAAGCGGATGGGCCAAGTGGACGAGCGCGTCGAGGACCTGGCGAACCGCTTCAATGACCCAGAGGAAAAGGCCGACAATAACGCCAAGTCCCTGAACGCCATGGTTGAAGACGTCGAAGACCTCGCGAACCGCGTAAACAACCTGGAGGGAAAGGCCGACAGCAGCGTCAAGTCCCTGAACGCCATGGTGGAGGACGTCGTCGGCAGGAGACTGGAGGATTTGAAGGCTGACGCACCGGGACGCGACACAACATCTGCGCGCGTCAAACCGCCGAAATATGACGGCGCGTCAACATTTGAGGTCTTCCGCCGCCAGTTCGACACAGTGGCCAAGCACAACAGATGGTCACCGGAGGAGGAGGCCACACAGCTAATAGCCAGCCTCCAGGGACGGGCCGCGGAAGTCCTAAACGCGGTGCAGACAACGGCGGCGCCCAAGGACATCTGGGAGGCCCTGGAGAATCGCTTCGGGAACCACCGCTTAGCCGCAGCATACCGCAGCCAGCTAAAGGCAAGGTCGCAGCAGCCGGGGCAGACGCTGCAGGAGTTAGCCATAGCGATTGAGCAGCTAGCTAGCAAGGCCTTGGTTGACCTACCACTGGAGTTCGTATCCCGGGAAGCCGCCTACAACTTTGTCGACGGGGTACGGGACACGGAGATTCGTCAGCGCCTAATGCTCGGCGATTATAAAACCATCCACGAGGCGATGACAGCGGCATTAAGGATGGAGGCGGCCAAGGTAGCATCTATCCCGACGTCGAGAACGAGGAGTGTCCGCTACGCCGGAGAGAGAAGACCAGCTGAGGTACGCCGGCGAACACCTAGTGGCCTGTGTTGGGGATGTAGACAGCCCGGACACCTTCGGAGAGACTGCCCACAACAGGAAGAGCAGCCGGAAAACGAGTAAGGGCCGTCGTGGAGAGGGGCACGTCGGCGCCATTACCACCATCCCCTCGAGTGACAATCCGCGCCGTCAGCCGGCGGATGGATGACAACCTCATCGCGGACGGCTGGGTAAGAGGAAAGCCGTGCCGCGTGCTGGTGGACACCGGGGCGGCCGTGACCATCATCAGATCTGACGTGGCGAAGGGTTTGCCGACGAGGAAGTCGAGCCGACCATACGAGCTTGTGACGGCATCGGGCAACACCATGCCTGTGGAGAAGGAGGCCCTGCTGGAGCTGAACTTGGGACGGAGTGCCGTGCGTCTGTGGGTGTTCGTCGCGAAGGTGGCTGAGCAGGTGATTCTGGGACTGGATGCCCTCAGGAGCCACGAGGCGACGGTCGACGTCGGCAGGAAGGTCCTGATGCTCAACGGAGAAGAGGTTATACTCCGTCAACCAGAAGAGCGCCTTGGAATTTGCAGGGTCATCTTGAACGAAGAGGTGGTTGTCCCCGCGAGGAGCGAGGTGATGGTGACGGCGCGACCGGAAGGCCAGACAGCACGTTCGGTCCAGAGGCAGCAGGAGTACGACTTCACCTCGGAACATCGCAGAGGGAAGAGTCACGGTAACGCGGACGCTATGTCCCGAAGACTCTGTCCAGAAGAGTGCGGCCAATGCACAAGAGTGGAGGGGAAGGAGCGTGCCGCAGCAGTTCAAGTAGTCACGGCAGTGCCTGCGGATGGTTGGGATAGCGCAGGCCTGAGGAGGGAGCAGCTGGCGGACGCAGACTTGGGGCCACTCTTGAGGGATGTGGAGAACCTGGTGGACCACTTCCACGACATGCACGAGATGGCTCGCCAGAACATCCAGAAGGCGAGCAACCGCATGAAAACCCGATACGACAGGCAAGCCAACAGCCAAGGGTTCCAGCAAGGTGACCTGGTCTGGTTGTACCGCCCGACCCGGACCAAGGGACGCTGCCCGAAGCTTCAGCAGTCATGGCAAGGACCGTACCGTGTGGTGAAGAGGATTAACGACGTGGTCTACCGCATCCAGAAGGTGCCCCGAGGAAAGATGTTGGTGGTACACCTGAATCGCCTGGCCCGCTACGAAGGCGCTGTTCGGGACGACCAGCCTTGAGGAAGGAGCAGTGTCGCCCTGGCGGTAGACTCGCGAAGCCGATGAAAAATGATGGCCGGTGGAGATTCGGAAAACTTCGGAACCAATCGTTACCGGTAGCGACAGACAGTTGAATGTAGTTTTAAGGAAAAATAAACAGTTTGAGGTTCTAGCAATTTTGTAATGGTGAACAGTGTATTTCGAGGAGAATAAAGTGTAGTTTTTGTGTTTTGTAACCTCGTTTTATCATTTCACGAACCCACAAAGTAACAGTATATTGCTGTAAATTGCAAATCAATGAAATCTTTTTCATTGTAATTTAACAGTCTCTAAATTAATAAGTGGTAAACTGCTATATGCAAATAACAACATTACATAATATCAAATTACAGCCTTTCCTATTTTCCCACCATATTGCAAATCAGTAAAATCATTATTAATTAAAGACAATTAAAAATAATAGTCTCAATATTCTAAGCATGACGCAAACTGAAGGAAATGCAAGTTTTAAATAAAGTCACCTATGTGGCATCAATCCCCACCACAGAGTTGACAATCTGCTATTAGTATGTGATTCCCACATACTTCCTCTCTACTCTGGCACATGTCCATTCCCATCTGACTGGTGGTACCATATCTAGCTGCAATTGGAACTTACTTCCTGCATGCACCTGGTATATCTTACATAAACTAAGTTCCCCCGTTTCTGTAGCATAGGTGGTAGTGTGTCTGCCTAACGTTCAAGAGGTCCCAAGTTCGAATCTCGGTCAAGTTGATTTATCTGGATCATTCTTTTCAAGAGAGGGTTTCTCCCTATCCTGAAAGATGACTGTCAGGTAACTCTAAGCTCTCTGAACCTTGAGCTCATCTGAGCATCATTTCACCTATTTCAGTCATCGTCCAATACGACTTAACATTGGAAGATGTAAATTTAATAAAAAAAAAGCATGTGTACACTAAACAGATTAAAGAAATGTAAATAACGAACAAATACACATACACACACAGGCACATACACATTCAGTGAATTCACTGAACGTAAATCAATAAATAAATCATGGAGGCATTGACCCAGCAATAAACATATAAGGCCAAATTACTGTATACCCGCGACAAGAAGGCAAGAGACGAATGAAGGGGAAAGGGGTTTGAACTATTTATCTGCTCTGTTAGTGGATCTGTTTACTATGAAATGAGTGCATGAGAATGCATATGAGTCAACTATGCTGCCAGATTTAACATTTGTTGTAGTAACTGTAGTGATAGGTATTATGCATGGGTCAGTTATATGACAACACTTGCGTATTTTAAACGAATCCAGCATCCTTGTCATACTGGAAAGGCGAGCATAAACACAGTTAGGACAGCTAAAGTGACTGCATTACACAAGCTTGCCTTCTTGTTGCGGGTCTACAGTACTACTATTTGATAATTAAATTGGTTGTGACAACCATCTCGGGTAAGCTTCAAAATCATACAGTGCAGTGTTATGAAACTCGCAATTGAGTCTGAAATGCAAGATCAACATATATGTTCTAAATTTGCTTACATCAGTCAAAGAAAAAGAAAATAAAAGCTACATAATTTCTTCAATATGCAGGTTTATTATATTCTTTACAAATGACAAGCACATCGGATGCACATACTGTATGGATGCGGTTACCTGTTAAGTGAGATGCATAAGTCTCAGAAAATCTCTACAAAATTTTGGCTCGGATTATTCGTAAACTGTTCTCCAAGCCACATACAATACTAATTTTGTTTAACATTCATGGACAGTTTCTGGACACTTGTTTATCTTCCATTTCTGATAGCACTTTTACGCATAATTTTCAACTATACTACCAGTAGGTCTGGATAAGCAAGCCGGCTTTTAATATGTGTATTCCATTTTGCATCCCCGTATCACATTCACTTAAAATTTCAATGATTTTGTGACAGACAACAGTCGCGTCTTATTCCAATCAAACAACCACAGAACATCAAACTTTCGGAAGTTTGCTGCTGCCATAGAATACCAAACATTTAGAAGTGCTAAAAGTGCTACTCCCGGTTAATCCACAGAGCAATAATATTTTAGAAGAACTACTCTCATCTTAACGTGTGTTTCTCTATCAGCGTGTCATTCAAGATCACAGAGTCTGAGTGCGACGATGGCCACGAAAGCCACGCAATGGGACTATATGATTCCCAAAGAGACGTCGCGATAGGACTTCGGCGTGGCAGTACTTCCTTAGAAATTGTAAGAAAAAGTGCGGTTCTCACAAAATGTAATAGTGGAGATCTTATTTTGTGGTAGCTAAGTCATGAAAATGTTGAAATGAGAACAGATAATAATTTTTATTTTTATTTATTTATTTATTGTTCTCTGAAAAGGTTCCCAGAGCCATAGCTCATGCTAGGGAACAGTACAAAAATATATAAAATGATGGCAAACAGCCCTTAACAATACTTATATTACATTTTCATAGTAGGAATAAATTACCGTGCAAGAATAACATATATGAAACATACAAAGATACAGAAACTCACTATAACTCAAGAAATAATAGTAACAAAGAACTTAACTGAAAAATAGAAGCTACATATTCTATGGGACATTAATCCGTATTAATTTTTAAACAGTTCAGCTTTCAAACCAGCTATAAATGTGTAACACTTTATCAGCTATCATTATATGCCTTCAGTAAATTTTCAGCAACTTTCCTTTTAAAACCTTTTATTTTCGTGCAGCCTTTCAGTTCCAGTGGCTGCACATTATACAAGTTGATAACGTGTGAGGCTAAGCTGTTCAGGCCTTCAGTGTAGAAGTGTTCACTGTTGGTTTTGTTAAGTTTCCTTTATTTCTTGTATTATATATATATATATATATATATATATATATATATATATATATATATATATATATATATATATATATATATATATATATGTGTGTGTGTGTGTATGTGTGTGTGTGTGTGTGTGTGTGTGTGTGTGTGTGTGTGTGTGTGTGTGTGTGTGTGTGTGTGTGTGTGTGTGTGTGTGTGTGTGTGTGTGTGTGTGTGTGTGTGTGTGTGTGTGTGTGTGTGTGTGAGGAGCTTTCAAATGTTAGATTGGACTTTAGAAGATTATTTTTTATTTTGTAGAGATATATTATCAAGCACAACTCTATGTTTACTTGTAATGGTAAAATGTTAGTTACATGGTAGAGTGTTTTTGTGTTTGTTCTAAAGGGTAGATTGTAGATTATTTTCAAGGCACGATTTTGAAGTACTTCGAGGTCATGAATTAAATATTTCACAGAGTTACCCCATAAGATATTTAAGTAATCCAAATGAGATTGAATTAAAGCATGGTAGATACTTCGTAAATGATTTACACTGAATCCTTTGAATTTCAGCCTGTGAATTACAGCTAACACAGGAAGAATCTTATTTTTTACATGCATGATATGGTCCTTCCATGTCTAGAATCAAACCTAGATATGTGATTTTTGTTACTCTTTCAATCACTGCGTTATCAACATGTATCTTGTTATTTACTACTGGTACGTATGATCTTTTATGAAATAACATATATTTTGTTTTACAGACATTTAATGTTAACTTATTGCCCTTAAACCAGCTATTCAATGCATTCAGGTCTTGCTGTATGTCATATATCAGCTGGTGCTCAGAGTCATCTATATATAACAAACATATATCATCAGCAAACATAGTCAATTTACCTTTTAGTCTTAAACATCCTATGTCATTTATAAAAATTAGGAATAATATAGGACCTAATACAGAACCTTGTGGAACACCATGATGAATTACTGATAGAGAACTGGAAATGTTGTTCATATTTACAAATTGTTTCCTATTACTGAGATAATTCTGAAACCAGTTGAGAGGAAGTCCTCTTACACCAGCATACTCAAGTTTATTTAGTAATAAAATATGATCTACAGTGTCAAAAGCCTTTTTTAGGTCAATAAATAAACCAGCAGCTAAACAATTTCTATACAGAGCTCTTTGAATAGGTATGATAATATCTACCGTGGCAGCAAGAGTACTAGATTTGTTAATAAATCCATACTGATGATTGTGAAAAAAGTTGTGTTTTTCTAGATGCTGTAATAACCTAACTTTTACTACTTTTTCCAGAATTTTGGCAAATACAGGAATAATACTTATTGGTCTGTAATTATCAATAATTACTCTATCACCTGTCTTATAAATTGGGACAACTCTTGTGATTTTACAACCATCAGGTACTGAACCTGAACTAAGTGATAAATTAATAAAGGTTACAATGTGTGGAACCAAACTGTACTTGCACTTTGTTAACAATTCATTTGATAAAATATTATCTGTTTTATTACCTTTGTTTTTTATTGTTGCTATCATTTTTAGAACCTCATTATTATCTGTTGGATATAGAAAAAGACTATTTGGTACTGAACTATAAGGTGGTGGAGTATATTGTGTAGTTATACATATCTTCACTAACTGATCAGCTATATTTACAAAGTATTGGTTAAAAGATTCACATATTTCTAATTGATTTCCTATTTTTTGATTACCTACCATTATTGTTTCTATTTGATTGCAATGTACTGGGGTTTTATTTCTTAAGATTCCATTTATTGTCATCCATACCTTTTTGGATCATAGGAGTTATTCAGTTTATTTGAGTAATATGCTTCTTGAAGTTCCCTTTTCATTTTAGTTACTTCATTTGCACACTTTTTGTACAGTTCAATTGCTATCCGAGAGGGAAATTTGCATTTTGTTTTGCTATACAGTAAGTTTTTCTTTTTAACTAGAACCAAAAACTTACTATTAACCCATGGTTTATGTGTCAGTTTATTTGACACAACCTTTCTGCACCTGTAGGAGCAGACTGAAACCCCTTCCTTTATAAACTGCAATAATGAGTTATAATATTCATTAGGGTCATTTGTGACACAGTTAAATCCAGTATTTTGTATAAATAAGGAAAGTCTATTATGATTTATAGTGTTAAATTCTTGAATTGACATTCTGTAAGTGATATACTTATCATGAAGGGCCTTGCAAAGATGTTCTTTTATGTCGATTATAAGTATGTTATGGTCACTGATATCATGCATTATGTTAGATATAGATATTGGGGTATCATTATTATTGATAAGTACATGGTCAATTAGTGTAGCTGAGCTATTGCCTATTCTTGTTGGGTATATTTTATTACCTTGTACAAAATTGAAACTTGTAATTAGTGTATTATAGTTTTCAAGACTTTTACTCTGAGTGAGGTAATTAATATTTACATCGCCTATGATCATGGCTGATTTTGCAAGCTTCCAACACAGTACAGTTTCCATATCAGTGAGAAAGTTGCCAGTATTTTGATCATTAGGATTATAAACTGCAATGATATCAAGTGTTATTAGATCCCTTTTCAGGTTTATGTGCAGGATACTGTGGATACTGTTTACTATGTTTTGTACCGACGTTTTCCATACATCTCTAATATACACTGAAATTCCACCTCCTGTCATTTTCCTTATAATATGATGTGCATAAAAATTTTTTATATTAAAAAAGTTAATTATGTTTTCCCTGAGCCAGTTTTCTGCTATAACAATCACATCTACTTTAGTTATTGTTGCCACAAGAAGCTCAATATCATCTAATTTGTTTACAATAGACCTAGCATTCAGGTACACAATTCTTACCTTTGGGCTCGGTTGAGATCTTGTAATGTTTAAATAATCATCTACAGACTCATATTTGAACTCACCTATAATGTTATCACAATCACACATGAAAGGTAAAAATATTGCACTTCATCACAAAATAGAAACCTAAGACACTGCACTTCACTGAGCTTCTCTTGTTTCGTTCTGCACTGCTGCTGTGGTTTTTGTATTATTTGAGGTTATCTTATTTTCATATGCCAGAAGGTGATTCTTCCCCATGATCCTTATTGAAGGTCCAAACTGTTTTTCTCGTATGAAGATTTTGCCATCCCTGGTCCACGCTCCTACTATCTTCCCTTCTCTCCTTAAATCCCTTGTTCTTTTTGCTATGCCATCATTGAGAGCCGTCAGGTGATCATTGACGAAAATTAGTTCAGGGGGTCCAGGTAAGCCCATATCTTCAGTGGATACTCGTCTTTTTGTTATTCTGGCTTGGACTATTTCTTCTTTCTTCCAATGGCACGTAAAGCGAACCAGTATAGGCGGATTCCTTAGATTGGTACTTACTTCATGTTTTCTGGAGGGAAGTCTGTGCGCTGCATCGATGTCATTGTACGTCAAATGGACATCTAAGGCATTTGCAAATTGTATAACAGTATCAAATACATCTTCCCTTTCCACTTGTGGTATGCCACTGATAATTAGGTTATTCTTTCGCTGATATTGTTTTACATCCTCGATGTCATTTTCCATAACATCTATCTTAGTATCATAGATCGATCTTATGCTTTGCTCCATCTTGATGTTTAATTCACTAATTTTGAGTTTCAACACTTCAAAGCACTCATTCATGAATAAAGCTGCTTTCTTCACTTCTTCATTTTCTTTTCTTAATTCCTGCACCGTGAACTCTATTTTAGTTGTTAGCTCCGCTATTGATGACTGCAGTATTTGTAGGTTAGGTTGCGGCAAGCAGTCCTCTCTCTCACACATCCAGTTTGCGTCACCATTCCCTGATAGTTCTTTATATTTTTCTTTTGAAACTTTTACACATGTAGCATGGAACCATCTCATGCACTCCCCATTACACTCCATTCTCATTTGCGAACTTTTTACTTGTTTTCCACATGGAGCACAAATTTTAGCACCTGTTGCTGCTGCCATCTTGGGAATATCACTGTTTATGACGAGGGCTCTTAAACTTTAACACAATGTTGATATACATTGTCATATCTGAGCAATAGCTCAGCGTTCAAGGTCAGCAAACATTTGCCCTCGAGGAGGTTGGGAAAAATATATTTATACGAAAGCAGCAATTGCTTGGGATAAATGAGCTATTACCTAATGCCTGCTTTTATTTACATTATCTCTTTGGTGACTAAATTGCTGTCTTAAAATAAGTCGCCATTTGATAGGGTTGAAATTCCGTTTTCTTAGGTAATCGCGAGAAAAAAATACGAGGGTGCTGATGTTACATTCACAACTATTTTTGCTACTAGTTTTTTTTACAAGCAATTATTGCAGAAGGTTCTCCACCTATTTCTTAAAGCAAATAAACTTTCAACTTAAATTCATATTAGACATTTCCTTGTAGAAACAGTAAGTAAAGCAAGTCATTTTAAAAAAAAAACAAAGAAGATTTGAAAATCCATGCTCCTTGTAAGACTGTGAAAAACAAATGCATAAACATAATAAGCACTATCCTTTCAGAAAAGTATTTTGAAAATTCTCGGCAATTACAAGGAAAATCTGGAAAATTAACTTTATGCACACTTGCACGCACATAATGAAATGTGCTTTAAAACAATATCCAGATTTTTTTTTAGTTAATTGATGTTGACTCCATCCATCAAATATCCAGATATTTTGTAGTAAAAGTTTATTTAAATCTTACAGTTCATCAATCGTGCAAATGTTATTCAAAAGAAATAGGACTCCAAGAGCTATTCCGAATATATTGAAGATTATACAATTTAATTGCCGCGTTGGTGTCTTAAACATAAGACATTGGAGCCATTTTTTGAGGAAATAGAAAATTAAGAACTTTTTCTATGTAACGGGTTTTAAGGCTGAAGTAGTTTTCTTAAATATCATATTGTATCCTTGAATGACACATCTTAAACACACAGTTTGGCATTTAACAAATTATCTGGATTCGTACTGTTAACACACGCATACAAAATTTCATTCGAAAACTGCTTTGGGGGATTCAGCAAGGTCCAAAATATGAATTTTGGGTGAAATTTCCATTTCGATTTTTAGATTGAGTGTAACATTTCTACTCACTGTATGTTAGTAATAGACAAATTAAAAACTGATAAAACATGCAGGGACTCAAGTTGAGTAGATACGTAGTGTGACTTTGTGGGTTCGTAGAATTAAAAGTCCAAGTTGCAGAAGTTCAAAATTCCCCTTATTTCCATAGAAATACACTTTGGTCAAACCTTAAATTAGCAGGATTGCGCCACATACAGAATTACAAGTTTCCAGCTCGCCTGCCACACCCACAAACAAGGAGTTCACTTTCAAAACAGTTGCAGGCACACGGATCAGTTCCGATTATCACTCTCGTTGCGACTCCGTTTACTTGGCAAGTCGCTGCTTCCTTATATATATCACTACTCATATTACTAGACATCTCTGGAATATTCTATAACAAACAAAAGAAATTGAATGTTCGGTAAGACGGCACTAGACGAAACATGAACGTTCCAGACGTCTAATTTTATCTGTGTTGGCAAGCCCTTTATCTCTGTGTTACCTTTATCTGTTTTGGCAGGCTCTTTACCTCCACTCTGCACTACCTGTTTGTGCGCGTCGCCACCAGTCGCGACACTGCTCCCTCCTCAAGGCTGGTCGTCCCGAACAGTAACATCGTAGCGGGCCTATACGATCCAGATGCACCAACGTCTTTCCTCGGGGCACCTTCTGGATACGGTAGGCCACGTCGTTGATCCTCTTTACCACCCAGTACGGTCCTTGCCACGGCTGTTGAAGTTTCGGGCAGCGTCCCTTGGTCCGGGTAGGGCGGTACAATCATACCAGATCACCTTGCTGGAATCCTTTGCTGTTGGCTTGCCTATCGTATCGGGTCTTCATGCGGTCGCTCGCCTTCTGGATGTTCTGACGAGCCATCTCCTGCATGTGGCGGAGATGATCCACGAGGCTCTCCACATACTCGGTTGCTGGCTGCTTTGCTTCAAGGGGTACTCCCAAAACCCAGGTCACAGGGGAGGCGTAACTCTCGGCCGAACATTAAGCTAACTGGCGTCATCCCAGTGGTGTCGTGTGTTGATGAGTGGTAGGCCAGCAGGAACAGTGGCATCGCCACGTCCCAGTCTCACTGATGGCTGACCACGACTTTCCTCAATGTTCTTCCAGGGTCTTGATGTACCTCTCCACCATGCAGTCCAGCCTGCCTTGGTAGTGTAGAGGGTAGCGTGACTTCCTCACGTTCAAGAGGTCCCGAGTTCGAATCTCGGTCAAGGTGAGTTAGCTGGATAAGGTTTTTCCGAGGTTTTCCCTTATCCTTCAAGACGAATGTCGGGTAACTGTAAGCTCCATGGATCCTGGACTCATTTGGGCATCATTATAGCCAATTCATTCACCGTCCGATATGACTTAAAGTTGGAGGACGTAAATTGCAAAAAAAAAAAAAAAAAAAAACATCGCCAAGCCCAAGCACTGGCGATATTGGAGAACCCCTTTATGGAACGGCGGTAGTAACTACCAAGCCCCAGGATACAGCGCAATTCTCTTTTATCCTTCAGCCTATGCCAATCTCTCATGGCCTGTGCCTTCTCTGGGTCTGTGGCCACTTCGGTTGGTGAGAATATGTGGCCCAAGTAGTTGACTTCCTTGCGGAAGAGTTGGCACTTCTTTGCGTTTAGCTTCAAGTTGGTCGCCCGCAGTCTCTGATGCACCTTACTCAGGTTGTCGAGACGGTCTTCGAAAATCTTGCTGACGATGATGATGTCTTCCAGGTGTAGCAGGCGGGCGTCACAAGTCAATCCTCTTATCACTGACTCCATGAGGCGTTGGAGGGTAGCTGGTTCGTTGGAGAGGCCAAAGGGCATAGCTGTGAACTGCCAAAGCCCTTGGCCTGTCGAGAATGCGGTTTGATCCTTGTCTCTCGGGTCTATAGCTACCTGCTAGTAACCCGACTTTACGCCCAGGGTCGAGAACCAGTGCGCATCAGCAAGCGTGTCCAGAGTATCGTCAATCCGGCGTAAGGGGAAGCAATCCTTCCTAGTGACAGCGTTCAACTTCCAGTAGTCCACGCAGAAGCGTAGCTCTCCGTTCCTTTTCGTCACCAAGATTCCAGCGGAACACCAAGGGCTGTCGGACTTCGACTACTCCCCTGGATCTCATTTTCTCCAGCATGTCTCGCACCGCCCCTTGTTTTGCCAGCGGAACGTATCTAAGTGATTGCCGAATAGGACAGGCGTCTACGGAGTCGTTGCGGTGGAGCACTCGGTCCGTGCGGCCGTAGTCGCTGTCACCTTGGCTTAAAAATCTCTGGTATCGTCTCAGCAGTTGGCGAACCTTCTTCAAATGTTCTGCGGTCAGGTGGTCAGCCGCCTTCTCCAGTATGCCTTCCAGCCGGGGCCCCAGGTGTTGCGTCGGCTCCGGTTCATGGGTCTGGTCGATTGGTGTTATGCTGACCACGGGCTCGCACGTCTCCAACCATGTCCCGGTCTGGACGCCGTTATGAGTGTCTGTCAGATTGAGCAGCCTCACTGGCACCTCCTCTCGGAACGGCAGCAATGTCCTTGCTACACATAGTCCATTCACAGGCGTCTTCTGGTCCAGCATCATGTTCTTGGTTCGCTGACCTTCCAGTCGCGCTGTCACCACCACCTCACTTCTAGCGGGGACAACCACGTCTTCCCTCAGGACGACCCTGCAAATTCCCAGGAGTTCCTCGGGTTGCCGGAGTATCACTTCTTCTCCATTGAGCCGCAGGACCTATCTACCGACGTCGGCCGTCGCCTCCTGGCTCCTGAGGGCATCCAGTCCCAGTATCACCTCCTCAACCACCTTCGCGACGAACACCCATTGACGCACGACACTGCGTCCCAAGGTCAACTTCAGCAGAACCTCCTTCTCCACAGGCACCGTGTCGCCAAATGCCATCATAAGCTGGTATGGTCGGCTCGGCTTTTTCGTCGGCAAACCCTTCGCCACGTCAGGTCTGATGACGGTCACGGCTGCCCCGGTATCCACAAGCACGCGGCACGGCTTCCATCTCACCCAACCATTCGCGATGACGCTGTCATCCATCTGTCGTCTGACGGCGCGTAGTGTCACTCGAGGGGATGGTGACGACGGCGCCGACGTGTTCCTTGCCACGCCGGACCTTTCTTGTTCTTCCGGCTGCTCTCCCTGGTGTGGGCAGTCTCTCTCTCCAGGTGTCCCGGCTGTCCACACCCCCACCGAACATTCGAGCCCCTCCCTCTGGGTGTTTTTCGGATTGTGTTGGTCTTGGGTGGGCTGTGGTTCCCGATACCCGTGGGTACGTCTCCGGACAGGGTTGAGGGAAGCCATTAATATTCCCGGGTACCAGCCTGCAGAGCTAGTAGAAGGCGTGCTAGATCGCCAGGTGGCCCCACCGAAGTCATATCGGTAGCCTTCACCTTTTGGTGTTGGCGCGCATAAGTGGCGTATCCACTTCCATCCCGTCTTGTGTCCTTGGACCAGATGGGGGGCTTGTTAGTAACCCAGGTCTTGCCCTATGGAAAGCCCCGCGGAGGAGGCCGGGCGCCCTTTGGGACAGCTCTGGTTCTCCCTGGGGAAAGAGGCCCGGGTCTTGGTCCTACGGGACCAGGACTAATGGGAGTAGAACGTGGTAGGGTAGCACATGGTCATAGAGCTAACTGAAAAACAAATTAAGTAACTTGCAGAGAGTTATTGACTTACCCTCGTATGTTCCGCCGAATATGTGATTGTGAACTTTGTATAGGGTAGATATATTTTTAATTTGGTGTAGGTAAGATAAAAGTTGCTACGATTAGAGTTGCCGGCCAGATGTATGATCCACATTCTTCTCCCGCCGGATGCCTTTAAATGTTCACCTGTTTAGTGGTGAACCACCGCGGTGTTGTCTTAACCCAGTTTTGAATACTGCGTTTTGTCTGCATATCCACCAGAATGCTTCTTTGAGCGGACCAATGGTGTTATTTAGCCTTAGCAAGCGCGCCGATGGGCTTTCCAGCAGTATATATGATGGCACGCTTCACTGTAGTCTATGGTAGACTTCTCCTCGAGACGCCGAGGAGTCAACATCGCCTCTTCAGACAGACCAGCCTAGGACTACGCAGCGGCAGAGCAAGCGGATTGCCAACATCGGGAGGGACCTTAGGGAAGCCCCCGGCAATCGCGCCACTCTACCGACCTCGCAGAAAACGCTGCCTTCTTCTGAGGGACAACACTCAGCTGCCTTCTCCATCTTCAAGAAGGGGATATCTACAAAGGTAGCGGGGCGACTCACGACCTGAGCCATCCAGTCCTTGTGACTGGGTAAGGCGCATTCTGTTAAACAGGTGTCCGGTCCTCTGAGTTGCACGCTGTTCAGCACCCGCTGCCTAGAGGTAAGAACACCCGTAGGGCGGTTGATCGCACTGCACCTTCGGGTGCAGGGCTGTTAGTGTTCCTGCTCAGTACCTCCTCCACAAGTTTTTCTTTCTTTTTGTCTCTTCTTCTTGTCACTTCCAATTTTCCACTATGGCAGAAGCTACTGTCATTGCTTCCACCTCGACCCGTACAGGGTCTGATGAACCGGCTGCTATGGCCAAACCAAGCACCTCCACTGGAGGATTAAGGAAGAGGAAACCTCGCCAACAACGCTACGGCGGAAAGGGCAAGGTAGTCCTTCTCGAACAACCTACTGACCAGGGCGTCTCACGGGAAGCTGTTTCTCGTGCAGGCAAAATTTCGGAGTCTGACTCCGATGACGAGCGCAATAGTGTGCGCAGCTTTCATTCCAGGAGCGGGAGAACATCCGTGTTCTCCTGCAACTCTGCTTACTCTTCGGCATCTGAGGGAGGCCGGGAGCCCAGCTCTTCGGACCTCTCTTCGGATGGCGAGGGTGAGGAGTTCCGTGAGGTAAGGTCGCGGAGAACCAAGAGAGCAGCAAGACTGGCTGCAGAGGGCGTGCCCTCTGGCCAGTCTTCTCGACCCACCTCCGGTCAGAACCAGGCTGGAAGTCAAAGGCGGCACATACCGCCTATCATCGTGGACAACTTCTTGGGGGCGGTAGGCTTCCTTAAGGAGGTTATGCCGACCCTCGAGAACGAGTGTTCGGTGAGAAGGAATAAGAGCCGATTTGTCTTCCACGCTAAGAACGAGGGGGACTACACCAAGATTCTGCTACAACTCAAGAAGAGGAAAATTCCTCATTTTACCTTTGGCCTGAATAAGGCCCGTGATGTGCGACGAGTCATCCGAGGGTTACCCGCGGACACTTCCGTGGATGACATAAGGGCAGACCTCACCCGCCAGGGTATCACCCCTAGAATAGTGAAGCAGCTCACTCGACCTGCTCCAGATCGCCAGGGAACGAAAGCTCCCCTTCCCCTGTTCCTAGTAGTGGTGGAGCGGGTAAACGACCCCGAGGACAAGTTGGATGGTGTTCGCACCTTCTGTTACCTCCGGGTCACTCTGGAACCAGCCAAAGGCTCTGGCGGGCCCCCACAGTGCTACAGATGTCTGGGATTTAATCATTCCAGCCTCTTCTGCCACCGTAATCCTCGCTGCTTGAGGTGCGGTGGCACCCACCTCAGAGAGGACTGCCCCCATGCCATCACGGAAGATCCAACCTGCGCCAACTGCAAAGGAGGGCACATAGCGTGCTATGGAGGTTGCCCTACCAGGAAGGCGGTTATTGCCTCTAGGAGACCAGCTCCAGGGCCAATAGCCCAGAACACCCGTTCTGAGCCAGAAGCGGAGAGGGCAACCTCTTCCATAGCACCACGGCAACAATTGCCTAACTCCAACAGTGCCCCATCCTTTGCTGAGGTGCTGCGCAAACCAGCCGGTGACTCGACGACATTGCGGGGCAAGACACAACCCCCCAAGGATACACACACACGCACAGTCAAACCTAATAAGCAACACAAAGCTCCAGCCCCACCTACAGCCACTCCCAGAAGGGAGGAGGGTCGTGAGGCGGCCAAAAGGGCGGACTCGGATTCCGAGGCTGGGAGCGGGTCTGGTGAACCCAAGCCCGCTCGACAGATTAGGGACGAGAAAGCCAAAGGTAGGCCAGCCCCAAGACACTCCTCACCTTCGAAGTCCCCAACTTCACACACAACTCCCTCCACCTCACCACGGTCGGAGTTGCTGACGTGGCTGTATCAGTTGTTACAGTCCCACGGTGAGCTACTCTGTGAACTGCTGGTGCGGTATACCTCCACGACAGACCCCGCAACCCGCATGGTGACAGCCATGGAGGGGCTTGCCCTTCTGACCTCCTTTACCGCCCCGGCCCAGAATGGCAGCACGAACTAGGTCAAGCACCTCGTTCAGGTTCGCGTTCTGGAACGCGGCTGGAGTGGCGGATCAACGGGACGAGCTCCTACATTTTGCAAGATCCAATGTCTTGGACCTCATCCTGGTGTCGGAAACCCATCTCCGCCCCCAGATCCCCTTCCATCTCTCGGGGTATCACTGTCTCCGAACGGATCGCGCTGGTCGCCGAGGAGGTGGCACAGCGATCCTGGTGAGGAGAAGTGTGGTCCATCGAGCTGTCCAGCTTCCACAACTCCAAACACTTGAAGCCACGGCAGCCTGCGTGAACCTTGGCGGTTCTGAAGTCCTGGTAGTTTCAGCCTACCATCCTCCTCGCTCACAGTTCATAGCCAATGACTACCAATCCATTCTTTCCTTACATCCCAATGTCATTATGGCCGGGGACTTCAATGCCAAACATCAGCGTTGGCATCATGGTCCCCGAGCGGATAGGAGAGGCAGTGACATTATCCGCATGGTAGATGCGGACCCTCACCTTCGAGTTGAGGGCCCATGGCAACCCACTCATTACCCGCGTGGTCGGGGTCGCCCATCTCATATCGACTTCGCTATCATCAAACGCTTTCCATTTCATCTCTCACTCACTTCACTTAACGCATTACATTCAGATCACAACCCAGTACTTGCTGAGGTTAATACACGGATTGCCAACCATGACGTCTCGGTTCAAAACCGGGATGTGGACTGGGATTGCGTCAAAGTCTGCCTGAATGACTCCATTCCTCCCAACCCCAACATAGCCGACATTCCCTCCCTTGAGGCTGCGGTCTCGTCCTTCACCTCAGTCGTGAAGCGAACGGTCCGCAACCTTACAGTTAACACCCCAGCCCCCCTTCATCCGGATGTTCTTCCCCTAGACATCCTACTTCTCATTCGCCGTTCTTGGGCAGCAAGGCGGCTCTACCAAAGACACCGCACGCCTCATAATCGAGGACTTCATCGGCGACTGTGCCGAGAGGTTCGTGCCCGCCTCCGTGAGCACAGAGTGCGCGCGTGGGAGGACACGATATCTCGTATGAACCTCGAGGATGGTGACGTGTGGAGGGTCATTAAAAGACTTCGGAACCGCCAAGGGACACCAAACTCCCCACTCCAGGGCATCCAAGGCCTGTCCTACGAACCACAGGCCAAGGCTACGGTGTTCGCCGACTACCTTGAGAGGACCATGAGGCCTAGAGAAGACCCCCAGGACCCTGCCTTCTCTGACCGCGTTAGGCAGGAGGTACGTCGATACTTTCGGCGACCCCCGGCTGAGGCGGACAGACTCCCAGTCATAAGGCCCAGTGAACTTCAGGGCGTACTCCGGCGCCTCAAACCAAAAAAGGCAGCGGGACCTGATGGCATAACGCCACTCATGCTCCGCCACCTTCCCTTCAGGGCCGTGTTATTTCTAACCAAATTCTTCAATATGTGTCTCTCTCTGAGTCACTTTCCACGTAGTTGGAGAGAGGCTCGGGTGATATACATCTTGAAGCCAGGGAAAGACCCGGTTAATCCTGCCAACTACCTCTCCATCAGCCTCCTTTCGGTTCTCTCGAAAGTTTTCGAGAGACTTTTCTTAGCCCGCATGTCCCCCCTTCTGGGTGACATACAAGCTATCCCTCCTCACCAGTTTGGCTTTCGTCCTGGGCATTCAACGTCACAGCAGTTGCTGCGCGTGGTGGAGGCTGCAGCCCTGGGTTTCCAGGACAAGGCATTCACCTCGGCGGTTTCTCTGGACGTGGAAAAGGCTTTCTCTACGACCTGGCACGCGGGTCTTCTGTACAAACTCATCCAACTGGAGCTACCCACTCAAGTCATACACCTTCTTCACTCTTTCCTAAAACATAGATTCTTCACTGTCACAGTGGCGGGAAAAACATCTACACGAAGGTCTATCCGCGGCGGAGTCCCCGAAGGTTCTGTGTTATCCCCGACGCTGTATAGCGTCTATGTGGCTGACCTTCCCACTGAACAGCACGTCAACATAGCACAGTATGCTGACGACGTGCTGCTATTCTCAACAAACAGACACCCACGCAGAACCTTCAACCCCATCCAAAGATATCTAATCCTCCTCCAGGAATGGTGCACGCTTTGGCGATTGTCCATTAATACGGAGAAAAGCCAAGCGATATTGTTCACCAAGCGCCGCTTTCCCGCCAACTTCCCCCAATTTACCTACTTCGGGCAAGGGATCAGATGGGAGAATTCAATCAAGTACTTGGGAGTGAAGCTGGACAAAGGCCTAACTTTTCGGGAGCACATCCAGGAGCAAGCTCATCGGTCGTGTGGTGCCGTGGCATCACTATACCCTGTGCTTCGGTCTGCGATGTCTGTTCCCCTAAAGTTGCGCCTCTTTATGGCTCTGGTCCTCCCTATCATGCTCTATGCGTGCGAAGTCTGGGGTATGGCCGCAGGCTCACATCTAGTTCTGCTCCAACGTGCACAGAATAAATGTCTTCGGATTATTTATTCTGTTTGTACAAGGTTCCCCGTGAGATTACTTCATGGGGCTTCATCCCTCCGATATGTGGAGGATGAAATTAGACGCCGGGCGACAAAATTTTTCGAGGGTTTGCCCCAACATCAGAGCGCCCTAGTCAGATCCCTTGGGGATTATGTTCCTCGTGAGCGTCGCTATAAGCGATACCGGTTACCCCGCATGTCTTGCGGTCACTACCGGTAACCACATGATCTCCATTCCAGCCTAAATTAAATTTCAGCTACTCCAAATTTGTTATTATGGAATATTCAAAATTATACATACCTTCTTCCTAGTTTATTAACTAACCCACCAGCGGTGCTCGCTGTCCGTAGCACCCGGTTCATCATTCCCTGAGGAGCAAAAAGCTACCTCCCTACACTAACCCCACTTAAATTACACCCGTCATTCTGCAACATCCACATCCCGCCACTACGTGGTTAAGCTCTTCCCAGAGCAGGTACACGATTTGACCACCCTTCGGGCTGTTCCAAACAGCCTGCCAGATTTGTGCTGCTGCTGCTGCTGCTGCTGCTGCTGTAGTCTATGGTAACATTTGTCTAGAGATCGTGACATCAGATGATGATGATTAAACTTTAGGGGCGCTCAACTCGATGGTTATTAGGGCCCTTTCAAAAACTGTATTTCACTTTACTCGTGACATCAGTCTGATCACATCTGCAATAAACGGGAAATTGGAATGCCAAGAAGGACATGGGCTAGGAATCTCCAGATTATACGTAGATTGCTGTAGGTGCCCTTTTCTATACCTTCTGGAATTTGATAAAAGCTTAATTCGCCACTGTTTCCCAGATCTGCTAGTCGCCAAAACTAAGGGTTGAAAGACCGCACGAAACAGTTGGAGTTTTATCCGGAGGGGCATGCTTTTGCAGTGGAAGACAGAGTACAGCTGTCATAGGATGCGTGCTCTTGTATCTTGCCCTTGACATGAGGAACGTAGGTTATCTTACAGTCGAATGTTACCCCGAGATACCCTGCCATTTCCACCCAACGGATTTAAGGGCGCCGCAACACGAACTATCTCTGGAGGCTGTTAATTCTGGTTTTCAGCAGGAGAATCACCGAGCTTTTCTTTGGGTTAATGCCCATTGGCCATTTATTTCATCCTCCTGCCAATGACGTGGTGCTGGGTCTGATCTATGAAAGCTGTAGCGCGTGCTCCGTTTGGTTGCGAAGATCATAAGAGCATCTGCATACTGGAAAGTATGTGTGCTATGAGGGGTGGCGATATCGGCTATGTAAGTAGCGAAGAGTGTCGATGATAACACTTCTCTCTAGGACTCGCGTTCCAATGGGCCACTCTGTCGGATGTACCATTTCCACTTTTTCTCGGAAGCCTTTGTTTTGAAGAAAACCGGCCACCAAAGAAATACACGAAGTGCGAAATGTTCCAGGAGTTTTTGGTTAAGTCCTTCATGCTCAGTCATAGAGAAGGCTTTTCCACTTCGAGCAGCACTTCTACTCCTTTAGACCTTTCCTGGAAAGCCAGAGAGGCCGTCTCTACTATTTGCAATGGTTGGTTGGTCACTGAAACTAAACTGATGTTCCGGGATCCGTCTTTTTACGCTAGGTGAGAAGCTAGCCTGGTAATGAGCAGTTTCCGAAAGACCTTCTAGAAAACTGGCAGGCAGCTGATGGAACGATACGAGGCTGGTCAGGGTAAACCAGATTTTTTTCCGGCTTAAAACTGCAGACCATACGCTCCTCCTTCTAGACAGTTGAAAATTGACCAATAAGCAAACATGGGTTTGTAACATGGTGGAGTGAATCACGGTTCTAAGGAGAAGGTTTTGGAGCATTACTTATCCTACTCAGGGGGATTTCTTGCTTTTTAGAAATTGTAGAAACAAGCACTCTAGGCGTAACAGTAGGAAAAAGGAACTCCTTGTGGTCTATTTGGTGGGCTTCCAAGGTTTCTTTCTTCCTGTTCCACGAAGTTAGTGTGACAGTCGTTCTGCGGCTCAATACTGACTGGAATTTGTTTTCAAGGTGATCTGTTAGAGAACCTCCTTTCTCTAGCGGCTCGAAAATGAGTCGTCATTGAGGACTGTGCAATGCCTTTTGGTATACTGTTTCAATTTTTAGGATGTGAAGGATTATTCCACACAGTGTTCTCAACTCGAGGTTAACATGCCATAACGTGTTATCCTAGGTCGTTTGAAGGTATGCTCCTAGGAGGCATCTTACCAATTATTTGAGTCTCCTGTATACTTCTCTTATCCAAAGATGGCGAAATCTCTGTTACTGCTCTTGTAAGTGTTTTTGGCTTTGGTAAGATGCCTGAAATGAGCAGAAATAATAGTGAGGTTTAATAGGTGAGCGAATAGAAATGCGTTTTCTTACAATTAATGTCATCCAACATTAAGTCCTGTCGTACGGTAATTAAATGTGTGAAATCATGCTCAAATGTGCCCAGGGTCCATAGTTACCTGACATTCTTCTTTAAGGTTAAGGGAAAGAAACTGAAAAATCTTTTAGAGATACGTCAACCTGAACTGGATTAGGATTCGGGACATCTTAACGCGAGGCAGACATGCTACCACCTACGCTACAGAGACGGGCATAGGAATGCTATGTGTATGAGCACCGGCCGTATTGTTTATGCTAGAGAGGAACTGCTTGACTGCTGTCTCAGGTGTCCCTATTGAATTTTTTCGAGGCTCTGAGTCCTCAGAGTTTTGGAGAGCTAGAAGTGAGGCATTCCAAATGACTTCTTCTATCCAGTCTGGTGTTGCCAGGGCTGCGAGGGTACAGTCGGCGTCGACAACAACTGGCTTGTGGTCAGAGTCCAGAGCGTTTACCACCGAGAAGTCCGCATCAAATGGGATGTTGTTGACCACGGAGTTTATGCCGCGCATCATGCCTTATGGCGTGAGTACGTTTAAACGTTCAGGCCATACATAAACATTGTCGGCTTCCCACTAATGAAAAGTTGCTGTCTTTGGCCTTTGCTCCTCGGGATACGGCTGTTCCAGTTTGGATGTTTCGTTTTGAAATCGCGCCGATATACATTCTTTAGTGCAGGTTCAGGAGTTGTTCAGCCTGCCGTGTGTCCGATGGATTGTTCGTTCCCTCGGCACATGCACGATGAGATTTGTGTCTCCGTTTAAGAAGCGGTGGAGACCACCCGACTTGTTCGTGCGGTTTGGCCAGATCCTGTCATTCTCATTGTCTTAGGCAATGCAAAGAATAGCGCGTAGGCTTAGTGGGATAATGTAATTAGCTTCGTAGAAATAATATGATGGGCTATATACCACTATTAGCAGCGCGGCAAGTCACCGATGAGAAGTCGAATGGTACAGTCCTCCACGAGCTGTAGTGAAGAAGTGGAGAGGGTGTGTGGTAGAAGACTGAGGGGAGAAAGTCATGTGAGTGCAAGAAGAAGACTGAGCGGAGAAATTCCTGTGAGAGCGAGTAGAAGACTGAGATGTGAAAGACATGTGAGTGCAAATAGAAGACTGAGTGGAGAAATTTGTGTGAATGCAAGTAAAAGACTGAGGTGTGAAGGTCATGCGAGTGCAGTGAAAGTCATGTGAGTGCAAGAAGAGGACTGATATGTGAAAGTCCTGTGAGTGCAACTAGAAGACTGAGATGTGAAAGCAATGTGAATGCAAGTAGAAGACTGAGACCTGACGGTCATGTCAATCTAAGTAGAGGACTTAGATGTGAAATTAATCTGAGTGCAAGTAGAAGACTGAGATGTGAAAGTCATATGAGTGCAAGTAGAAGACTGAGATGGGAAAGTTTTGCAGGCGCAAGTACAAGACGCAGAGGTGAGGTAATGTGAGTGCAAGTGGAAAACTGAGATGTGAAAGTCATGTGACTGCAAATAGAAAACTGAGACGTGTTAAGTCATGTATGTGCAAATTGAAGACTGAGATGTGAAAGAAATCTGAGTGTAAGTAGAAGACTGAGATGTGTAAGTCATGTGCGTGCAATTTAAAGCCTGATGTGTGAAGGTAATGTGAGGGCAAGTTGAAGAATATGGGGAGAAAAAATGTGAGTGCAAGTAGTAGACTGAGATGTGAAAGTCATGTGAGGGCAAGTAGAGGACTGAGATGTGAAAGTAGCAGTTCGAGATGCGAAAGTAATGTGAGTGCAAGTAGAAGACTGAGATGTTAAGGTCATGCGATTGCAAGTAGAAGACTGAGATGTGAAAGTCATGTGAGTGCAAGTAGAAGACTGGGGGGAGAAAGACGCGTGAGTGCAAGTAGAAGACTGAGATGTGAAAGTCATGTGACTGCAAGTATAACTGAAAGATGAAAGGCACGTGTGTGCAAGTAGAAGACTGAGGGGAGAAAGCCATTGGACTGCAGTTAGAAGACTGAGGGGAGAAAGCCATGTGAGTGCAAGTAGAAAACTGCGGGAAGAAAGCAATGTGAGCGCAATTAGAAGACTGAGGGGAGAAAGTAATGTGAGTGCAACTAGAAGAATGAGCAGAGAAAGTGATGTGAGTGCAAGTAGAAGACTGAGATAAGAAAATCATGTAAGTGCAAGAGGAAGACTGAGGAGAGAAAGCCATGTGAGTGCAAGTGAAAGACTTAAGGGAGAAAGTCATGTGAGTGCAAGTAGAAAACTGAGATGTGAAAGTGTTGCGGGCGCAAGTAGAAGACGGATATGTGAGGTAATGTGAGTGCAAGTGGAAAACTGAGATGTGAAAGTCATGTGACTGCAAATAGAAAACTGAGACGTGTTAAGTCATGTATGTGCAAATTGAAGACTGAGATGTGAAAGAAATCTGAGTGTAAGTAGAAGACTGAGATGTGTAAGTCATGTCCGTGCAATTTAAAGACTGATGTGTGAAGGTAATGTGAGTGCAAGTTGAAGAATATGGGGAGAAAAAATGTGAGTGCAAAGAGAAGACTGAGATGTAAAAGTCATGTGAGGGCAAGTAGAGGACTGAGATGTGAAATAAATTATAGAGCAAGTAGCAGATTGAGATGCGAAAATAATGTGAGTGCAAGTACAAGACTGAGGGGAGAAAGCCATGTAGGTACAAGTTGAAGACTGTGGAGAGGAAGTCATATGAGTGTAAGTAGAAGACTGAGATGTTAAGGTCATGCGAGTTCAAGTAGAGGACTGAGATCCGAAAGTCATGTGATTGCAAGTAGAAGACTGAGGGGAGAAAGACTTGTGAGTGCAAGTAGAAGACTGAGCAGAGAAAGTGATGTGTGTGCAAGTAGAAGACTGAGATAGGAAAATCATGTAAGTGAAAGAGGAAGACTGAGGAGAGAAGGCCATATGAGTGCAAGTGAAAGACTGAGGGGTGACAGTCATGTGAGTGCAAGTAGAAGACTGAAATGTGAGAGTCATGTGAGTGCAAGTAGAGGACTGAGGGGAGAAAGTCATGTGAGTGCAAGTAGAAGACTGAGCGGAGAAAGTCAGGTGAGTGCAGGTAGAAGACTGACATGTGAAAGTCATGTGAGTGCAAGTAGAAGCCAGAGATGTGAAAGTCATGTGCATGTAAGTAGAAGACTGAGATGTGAATGTCATGTGAGTGCAAGCAGAAGACTGAGGGAAGAAAACCATGTGAGTGCACGTAGAAGGCTAAAGGGAGAAAGAAGTAAGGGACTGAGATGTGAGAGTCATGTGAGTGCAAGTAGAAGACTGAGGGGAGAAAGTCCTGTGAGTGCAAGAAGACTGAGGGGAGTAAGTCATGTGAGTGCAATTAGAAGACTGAGGGGAGTAAGTCATGTGAGTGCAACTAGAAGACTGAGAGGAGAAAGACATGTGAGTGCAAGTAGAAGACCGAGATGTGAAGGTCATGTGAGTACAAGTAGAAGACTGAGGGGAGAAAGCCATGTGAGTCAAAGTAGAAGACAGCGGAGAAAGTCATGTGAGTGCAGGTGAAAGACTGAGGGGAGAAAGTCATGTGAGTGCAAGTAGAAGACTATGGGAAGACGGGGGGAGAATGCTATTTGAGTGCAAGTGGAAGACTGAGGGGAGAAAATCATGTGAGTGCCAGTAGAAAACTGAGATGTGGGAGACATGTGAGTGCAAGTAGAAGACTGAGATGGGAAAGTAATGTGAGTGCAATTAGAAGACTGAGATGTGCAATTCATGTGAGTGCAAGAGAAGACTGAGATGTGAAAGTAGTGTGAGTGCAAGTAGCAGACTGAGAAGAGAAAGTAATTTAAGTGCCGGTAGAAGACTGAGGGGAGAAAGTCCTGTGAGTGCAAGTAGATGACTGAGATATGAAGGTCATGTGAGTGCAAGTAGAAGATTGAGATGTGAAATAATGTGAGTACAAGTAGAAGACTGAGCGGAGGTCATGTAAGTGCAAGTAAAAGGCAGAGATGTGAAAGTCATGTGAGTGCAAGTAGAGGACTGAGGGGAGAAAGACGTGTGAGTGCAAGTAGAAGACTGAGATGTGAAAGTATTGTGAGTTCAAGTAGAAGACTGAGGGGAGAAAGTCAAGTGAATGCAAGTAGAAGACTGAGCTGAGAAAGTCATGTGAGTGCAAGTAGAAGACTGAGATGTAAAAGTAATGTGAGTGCAAGTAGAAGACTGAGGAAAGAAGGTCATGTGAGTGCAAGGAGAAGACATGTGAAAGTTGTGTGCAAGTAGAAGACTGAGGGGAAAAAGCCCTGTGAGTGCAAGTAGAAGACTGAGATGTGAAAGTAATGTGAGTGCAAGTAGAAGACTGAGGGGAGAAAGTCATGTGAGTGCGAGTAGAAAAGTGAGATGTGAAAGTTACGTGAGTGCAAGAGGAAGACTGAAGGGAGAGCCATGTGGGTGCAAGTGAAAGATTGAGGGGAGAAAGTCATGTGAGTGCAAGTAGAAGACTGACATGTGAAAGTCATGTGCGTGCAAGTAGAAGACTGAGATGCGAAAGTAATGTGAGTGCAAGTAGAAGACTGAGGGGAGAAGGTTATGTGAGTGCAAATAGAAGACCGAGATCTGAGAATCATGGGAGTGCAAGTATAAGGCTGAGGGGAGAAAGTCATGTGAGTGAAAGTAGAAGGCTGATGGGAGAAAGTCATGTGAGTGCAAGTAGAAGACTGAGGGGAGAAAGTCATGTGACTGCAAGTAGAAGACAAAGGGGAGTAAGTCAAGTGAGTGCAAGTAGAAGACTGAGGTGTGAAAGTCATGTGAGTGCAAGTAGAAGACCGAGGGGTGAGAGACAGGTGAGTGCAAGTAGAAGACTGAGGGGAGAAAGTCATGTGAGTGCAAGTAGAAGACTGAGATGTGCAAATCTTATGAGTGGAAGTAGAAGACTCAGATGTGAAAGTCATGTGAGTGCAAGAGGAAGACTGAGGGGAGAGGGCAATGTGAGTGCAAGGAGAAGACTGAGAGATGAGGTCATGTGAATGCAAGTGGTAGACTGAGGGGAGAAAGTCATGTGAGTGCAAGTTGAAGGCTGAGGGGAGAAAGTCATGTGAGTGCAAGTAGAAGACGGAGGTGAGAAAGTCGTGTGAGTCCGGGTAGAAGACTGAGCGGATAAAGCTGTGGTGAGAAAGTGATGTGAATATTGAAAGCTAATGAGGTATGTTTCCGAATGCTTCCGTTGATTCCCGAATCCAGTGTTGTATGTTTCTGCCACGGTGTGAGTAAATTCTGGAGATGCTGCTGCCATCTGTTGATTTAGTGATGAACTGAAATGTGGGATTCTCTTCTGACGGGATTTCAAAGTTCATTAGTTGGTTTTTATGTTTTCCTATGTATATTCTCTCCCATATGACGAGTTCACTCTGTTTTTTACGTATTTTAGTAATTCTGTGCTATCTTCAATTTCATGATTTTCAGACCAGAAATGAGCTGCTATTGCAGATTTATCAATATTTTTGTATCTTAAGTGCCTGAAGTGTTCTTTCTTTCTTTCTAGTGCCTATGTTTCTTTTTGTCCTCCCTATGTAAATTTTTTCACAGTCTTTATACTTAATCTTGTAAATGCCTGACTAGAGTTTGTAATTTGCTAGATCTTTTCATTAGTAATTTAGAAATAATACATGATTAAGACTGCATTCCTATTCCATACCTACATAGATAGGTACCAGGAACTTAGCAATATGAAAAAGTCACCATCTTTGATGTTGCTAGTATTGCAAAACTCATGACAGTGTTATATTGCATTACCAAAACCATTAAAAAAAATGAAGTCATATCAGTAAGGAAAACTTATTACACATTAATTTCATTAATTTATTGTAGCTGCTGTGTGTCAGTTTAATGGACTCCTTCCTATCCTTAAGTATTTCCTGAAGTACTATTGCAGGATGCATTGAAAGCGTAGGATGCAGTTTGGAAGAACAATAGCAGAAAGCAATTAAATTAGTACTATCCTTTTCTTTAGCCTTGGACGAACGTATGGATGGAACTAATTGGCTTGTTCATCGTAATGATGAACTAAAAACTTTCAAGAATTTCTAGATAAATATAACATGCAGGGAAGACATGTTCAATGCTGTAGATCATGTGGCGTGCCAAGTATTCAGATATGCCTTATTATTGACATGTCATTGGCTCATTAGGGGTGCCATGCCGAAATATTTCTTATGCCATGAAGAAACCTCCCAAGCTAAAGATCGAACTATACTTTATTTAAGTGATGCTGTAACAACATTCATCAGAAAATTGAGACTGATTGGAAATTGGAGATTGGAAAATTGTATCATTTTCCATGCTTTGTTTAGTATTTACTAGCAATGTTTTCTTGGAAAAATATGTGACAGTTGTGAAGCAGGTACATGCAACATTTGAATCACAATTTGCAGAGTTTAAACAATGGAAAAGAATCTGAAGCTTTTCATCTGACTTTTTCCTGTACAGAGGCTGCACACAACCTGTAAAAGGAATTACTTGCTCCATTAAATTGCATAAATATAAAATCTTCAAGTGAAAGAGGTTGGAAATTATTTACAGGTTTGTCAAGTCTTCTTCTAACAAATTGCAATTATTTGCATGACATTTATTGACAATATTTGGCTTCAGATTTGTTTGTGAGCAAAGCTTCACTAAAATAATTTATATCAAAACCTACATCACAGTAGACTACACGACAATCATTTGATTCATTTACTAAGGGTGGGCAAAACATACCTAGCAGCAGATGTTGATGAACTCCTCTGAAGAAAAACATATCACCAAAGTCACAAAAACTGACAATACTAGACACAGATGATGAACACCTTGTGTTTACAAAAATTCTGATTCATGAATAGTGACACAGTTGACAGCATGTTTTATCAGTTTTGATAAATCATTTCATTTCATTTATTTATCTCCTGTTGAAATTACATAGTAATTTATACTGTCGTCACAAATACAAGTTTACCTAAATAACATTAGTATTAATGGAAAGTCAAAAGTATAATATGACACTGCTACATGGAGGAAACTATGATAAATGAAAGTTTGGGATGGAGGTTTTGTTGGAAGAAAAATAATTAACAGAACACTTGGAGAAAGACTTATAAGAGTTAATGAAGTTTCATAATGAAGATGACATATTCACAGTAAAGGAACATAAAGACAGAAAAAAAGAGAAAACTAAGCAAGAATTATGTAAAATGCTAAACATTTATTGTATATCACATAACAGATGTGCATTTAGAAGTGGTTAAAAAATTGCACACTACAGAGTATGTGCATAGTCTTACAACCTAAAGTCATCCTCCATGGTCTATAGAGGCAACATGCTAACCTCTGGTTGCTGAGGTCACAGCTAAAACCCAACAAAGGGCAATGGACTTTTTTTGTTGTAAAAACCCTTAGCAGACTTCCTTTGGAAGGTAAGTAAGAGAAGATACTTTATTCACCTTTTGATTTATACATAAATCATGGCTTCGTCAGTAATACTACATAATTATATAGCATAATACTATATACAACAGTATGTACAATATGAAGTAACTTATGCAAGAAGTAATATTTACAAAGTTATTACAAATTTATGTCTTTAAATTCCAGGATGCTAAAAGGTACATGTTTTAGGAGTGCTTTTGTTAATGAACATTTAAATTTGCTATAGACCTGATCTTTGAAATGTCCAGGTAATGTATTGTATAGGCTAGTCCCATGGTGAATAATGCTACTGCGACTCTTATTGGTGCGACAGAATGTGGTATGTATGTGATTTAATGATCTGGTGTTGTGTGTGTATGATACATGTCATTTGTTTTGAAGAGATTTCTATTTTTATGAATGAAGCACAATGTTTCCAGAATATATATGGAAGGGAGAGGTAAAACTTTTTATTCCTTAAATACTATCCTACTAGGCGTTCTTATAGGTACTTGCTTAATTATTTTTAGTATTTCCTTTTGTAATTTAAAGATGACATAAAGATTTGTGAACATGCCCCATACTGGAATGCCATAGGTTAGAATTGAGTGAACATATTCAAAGTACATAGCTTTTAGCACGCTTGTGGTACAAACTTTACTTGCTACTCTGAATGTATAACAGATTTTGGACAGTTTATTTGCTAGATAATCAATATGTGCATTCCATTTTAGTTCCGAATCAATCCACACACCTAAGAATTTAGTTTCTTTAGCTTCCTTTATGGAGTGAGTATTAATGCAAATCTGCAGTTCATTATATACTTTACCAGGACTGAAGTTAATAAAAGTTGTCTTATCTATATTTAAATGGAGCTTATTTCGTACCAGCCATTCATGTAGAATTATATTTTTTTGATTTATGTCATTTTCTAGGGTACAGAGATTACGATTCCTATGTATTATATTAGTATCATCTGCAAACTTGTGTTTATTTGAGATTTGATGGCAGGTCATTTACATATATTAGGAACAGAATGGGCCCCAGAATTGACCCTTGTGGAAGTCCATCTTTTAGAGGGACTGAAGTGGAATGCTTATCATTTACTTTGACATACTGCTTCCTTTGACTGAGATATGACTCAAACCAAGCATTGGCTATACCTCTAATGCCAACTTCATCTAATTTGTCCAGTAATATCTTATGGTTAACTGTTTCAAATGCCTTGACAGGTCTAGAAAGATACCAATAGCTCGCTGATTGTGATCGGTTGCTTCAAGGACATCATTTACAAATGAGTGTAATGCATTCATAGTGGACTTACCCTTTCGGAAACCAAACTGAGAAGGGGTGAATATTTCATATTTTTCAAGAAAAGATATCATTCTATTGTACATTACTCGTTCGAGTATCTTTGAGAATACGGACAAGAGTGAGATAGATCTATAATTTTCAAGATTATTTCTGTCTCCTATTTTAAAGATGGGAATTACTTTAGCGGTTTTGAATATCTGAGGAAAAATTCCAGAGCTTAATGAAGCATTACATATATTTGCTAAAGGCTCAGCAATGTATTCTACACAAGCTTTAATTACTGAATCTGGAATACCATCTGAGCCACATGAATGTTTGTTTTTTAGATTTTTCACAACATCAGTAATTTCATTTTCCGTTACCAGGCTCAGATAAATTATGTGTATATTTTCCTTATATACATATGAAGGTTGTTTATGAGAGGGTTATGAGGAATTTAAATTTCCAACCAAGTTTGAAAAATGGCTCATAAAAGCATTGGCGACATCGATTGGTTTCTGGACACCAGTGAGCGTGATTCTCTCACTATTAGATTTAGTTGTTCCTGTTTCTTTCTTTACTATTTGCCACAGGGCTTTACTTTTATTAGGTGCACTTAAAATAAACCTACTATTATGCTACTTTTTGGCTTCATTAATTACTCTCTTAAGTGTTGATATATAAATTTTGTGTATTGTTTAAAATACTCATTAGTTGAGGTTTTGTTTATTTGGCTAAGCAGTCTTTTTTCTCTACAGGATGTTAGGATCCCTTTTGTGAGCCAACCAATATTTTATTTTTGCACTTTTTCACCCTTTTCATTGGAATGGCAACGTTGAAGCAATGTTTAAATGTTGTTAGGAAAAGATCACATTTTCTATCAAGACAACTTGAACTTAGTACGTTATCCCAGTTTTCTTTAGATAGCAGGAAATTTAAATAGTTTAGATTTTCTTTACTATAAGTCCTCTTATATGATATTGGTTCTGATGACTTAGATTCTAGACTGATTTGCATGTGCAATAGCACCGCATTATGGTCTGAAATGCCGGTGTCAATATTCTTGCATTTGTAAGTGGTCAGACTTTTTCAATTATAATTTGATCAAGACATGTCTTAGAGGTAGCTGTTATGTGAGTAGGACTGTTAATTATCGTTTTCAAATTATTTGTCTGAATAATGGGTAAAACTTCTGCCACATACTTGTCTTTTGATAGAAAATTTAAGTTGAAATCCCCACATACTATTAATCTATTTGACTTATTTTTCAGAGTAGCAAGTAGTGTCTCAAATTTTCCTAGAAATGTTTTTATGCAACCATCTGGACCTCTGTATATGCAGGCAAGTGTTACTTTACTTTTCTTATCATTTGTTTCGATGACAGTGTGTTCAAAACATTTTTCCTCATTAAGGTACTCTATTTTGTTTATTGTTTTAAATGATAGCCATCTTTGACTAGTATGGAGGCTCCCCCATTTTTAAATACCTTCCTACAATATACATTTCCAATTCCAAAACATTGTCAATGAAACTTCGTGTTCATGCATCCAGTGCTCAGTTAGGCATAAAAAGTGAACTTGATTGAACTGCGAGGCCAGTAATACATCTAATTCATCTATTTTATTTTTAAGACATTGCATGTTTAAGTGTAGGAGGATTAATTTTTGCTGCATACTATGTACCATACCTGAAGTTGCAGTAGCATCACTCACCTTAGCTGGAGGACATTTTTGTAACTTGATTTCAAGCTTCAGTTCACCATCTAGACATACTGATCGTTTCCCTGTTTCTTGCATATTTGAATTACATTACTAATGATTTTCCCTAGGTAATATGATCCTTTACGGTTTAAATGGAGTCCATCCTTTCCTAGACACGATTATACTTACAATGCCTGAAGAATACAAGGGCAACTGAACATTTTTAGAAAGCAATGTTTCTAAAACAAATGAAATCTGTGTAATTTTAAAGGTGCTTTCTAATGTTTTGCAAGCTGATTGCTATGTATTTGTTGAATTTACTTTAATAGTTTGTTAATTATCATTATTTAAAGATTTTGTGTTCTTGCAAAAGTGAATTTGACTGTAGGAGATATCCATATTAGGACTTTTTACAATTTTAAATTATCATTAATGGCTAAAAATGTAGAGATTGACTTAGAAATATACTTGGCAATCAAGCCCCATGTAACACAACTATTTAAAATCAGTACAATATATTTAAAAGAACTGGTCTATTTCTAAGTGATGAATTTTCCAAAGGATGCTCAGAACTGCTGTTGCTGATTAAAATACAGATGCTGTTCAAGCATGCTTGAAGAAGATTGACGGACATCTTATGAATTTATTCAGGCAACTCTGAGCATTGGTATGAGTAAAATTTGAAATATTTTACATCAAAAGTTAGGCACACTAAAACTTTGTTTTTGATGGATTCTACAAAAACAGACTCCTAATCTAAAACAACAAAGCATTGATTGGTGCTGAGTAACTATGAAAAAATTCCAAAGTGGAACTTCAAATTTGGTTTGAAATATCATTACTGACAATGAATCTTTGATTTACTGTCACCAGTACTAAAAGGAAAATAACTTGGCTCAATGGATCTTTCAACGGTGCCTAAGCCTACAAAAGTTTGACCAATTTGCAGTGGTGGTAAGAAGATGGTTATCTTTTTCTCCAAAATGGAGCATATTGCTACTATGAAGTTAGAAAGTGCTTATTGGTCCACAAATGTCTGTTTATCTCCAATTGCTGAAAAGTTCATAAAAATACCCAAAATAAAAATATTTTTACATTATGCTAGTGCATTATAGCATACAGCAGAACTAAAAACTTAGTATCTGAATTCCCTAAAGGGCAGTGCTGTGAAGTATGGAGTGGAGAAAGCCAAAAAATTGGAACGTTAACCAGGAGCGGTTTGTCGTAAGGGCGCGAAGGTGCGCGCCCCCCTGAAAGAAATCTTATGGAAATAAATTAACCATGGCCTTTCGACAAGAAAGGACAGTTTATTTTTAAAATATGAGAAAGCTTCATAAGGTGGTAAAAGTGATGTCTTCATAACTCGACGCGGTAAGATTAGCGCCAGCCTGCTGCATTTCCACATAAAGGAAGGCATGCAGCTCTGAACGTGGCGAGGGAGTGGGGGAAGGAATTTGTATGTGTTCATCCAGAGCAGTTGTGTTCGTGCCTAGATCAGTCCGCAGAGTTGTTTTATATTGCTAAAATGCACAGGTTTCTTATTTTAGTGTTCTTTATGGAGTTAGGAACATTAACAGAATGTTACAGGTGGCATTATAAAATCCAGTGACTACAAAATAATGGATAACTTTGTAAAATCACTAATGTAAGTGCAATTTTCTAGGTTGACTCTTAAAGGAAAATTACAATTGAAACATTTCCAACGCCCAAATTCTTAATGGGAAAAGAAGAAACTAAGAAAAATGAAAACCAGATGTTTAAGAGGCACCTTAGTTCTAAGGTCATGTGTGAGAAATGTGACTGGATCTGTGGTTGCGAAATTCTCAAGTCCTTTTTCTGCTATTCGTGATTTTGTTTGTTCCTAAATGTTTCAATTGTTTGTGGACAGTAAAGGAAGCGAGTAATATAAAAAATTTAACCGAAAAAGTAAACAAGCAGGAACATGCAGTGCACCATATGATTAGTGTGGTACATATGTCACTCCTAGGAAAACAACACATTGCATCATGTCTAGACTCCGTGTTTAAAGAAAATATTAAGAAATATAACATTCAAGTGCATAAAAATAAACATATTTTAAAAAGGCGTATTTCATGTGTGAAGTTTTGCGATGTGCTTGAACTAACTTTACGAGCACATGGCCAATCTGTTACTTCTTCCAATCCAGGGGTGTACAGGGGCCCCATGGACTATACCACTAAACTGGATACAGTGATGAAGGAACATTTAGAAGCAGCCACAGTATTTAGAGGAACTTTGAAAACAGTACAGAATGATGTATTAGACTGCATGTTGAAAGTCTGTAGGGAGAAAATAGAGCAACAGATACGAGCTTCTAAGTTTGTTCCCATTCAGTGTGATGAGACAACTGACGTTTCAAATCACTGTCAGATGGTTTTGGTATCCCATTACGTATATGAGGAATTCGTAAATGACAGACTTTGTCTTTTGTGAACCATGAAGGAAGAGATACGGAATCTCTGACAAAGTGCATAAGGAATGAAATCTACCCGCCTCTTGGAAATACCAAAGAAAAGCTCATTGCTCAAACCTTTGATGGGGCCAGAGTTATGAGTGGAAGGACTGATGGAGTACAGGCCAAAATAGGGAAAACATATCAATATGCGTATTTTATCCATTGATATGCACAACAGTTGAATTTAATCATACAAAAGCAACTAACCCTAATTCCCACACGTGTTATTTTCAGATCTGTCGGATATTCAAGCATTCTTTTCCAATTCCTCTTTGCGATCTGATATTTTAGAAAAAGTAGTGCAAGCAAGATTGTCCAGACTTGCTTTAACAACATGGAATTAGAACATTCGTACCGTTAATGTTATGGACGAAAAAATAGAAAACCTGAAATATTGCTTCGAAATTATTGAAGAGAGTTGCACTAATACAACCACAATAAATGAATCCAGTAGCTATAGAAGAGCTCTTGAAGATCCAAATTTTATTTTTTGGTTAAGAGTTTTTGCACTAAATCCTACTTCATGTAAGCATTTTGTACCAGCCACTTCAAAAGAAGGGCAAAGATAGTGTAACGTTACAGAATGACATCCTTATATTTAAACAACAAATGGAAAAGGAAAGATTTAATATTGATTTAGTATTGATGAACTCAAGTGACGAATTTCCACAGCCACCAAAGAAAAGAAAAAGTATGGAATGTGCAAGGGTTGGAGATGCCCAAAGAGGTTTGTGACGTCATCATAACTACTGTCACACATAGACCTGCTGATAATGGACATCTAGGAGCTGCATCTTTGCTATGTAACAACTTATTTAAGGATTTTTGTGAACGTTTCCCGGAGTGATGCAATGCTATCCTTTTCTGCAGCAAGGAAAACTGCGCACAGAGTTGCAGCTAATTTAAAGATGAAATTACTTTAACATTCAAGGAGCATTGAAACTTTTTCATTCCATGTACGAAAATAATTTTTCGTCAGTGTTCAGTGAAGTCACAAAGCTTTTGAAAATTGTCATAAGAACGCCAATGACAACTGCGGAGGCTGAAAGTTGCTTTTCCACTCTAAAAAGGATGAAAACACTTTTAAGAAATACGATAACAAACGACAGACTCAGTGCTTTAGCGATGCTGTTAATAAATAAGGCCCCTATCAGTAACATGCAGGATTTTGATGAAAGAGTGATGGAACATTTCATTAAATTAAAGAACATATAAATTGGTCAAAAGTGCAATTCATGATAAACTGAACAAACGCCAAATACGAGATTTAATGTGTGTACATTCAGTGATATACGCGTGAATCTGTGAAAAAAATTACACTGGTGTGGTAGCAGCTTATATCGATTTGATTGAGTTTGAATGATGTTCTAATAACATCCTTTTATATGTTGCATGCATATTAATATGCAGCTTTGGGCAAGGATTGTGTTGGGCTTCTTGTACTTATTTCTGAGGTATATATCGCAACTTGAGAACCACTATTTCCGTGGATTGTAGAGGTAGAATTTGAAAAAAAAATTGGTTCTTAAAATTTACAAGTGTAATAATTTATTGTTGTCAATACTTAGCAAGCAAAACCGTGTCCGCACCACCCAAACGTTTCGGCGACGAGCCGCCACTGACATTAACACCACTATCAGAACTGAAGAGGCTTCCAAACTCAATTTAAGCTGAATGACATCTGTTTTGTTAATTATACATTTAATGACAACAGGGGCAACACTAATCATTGTGAACAAATAATACCTATGTAAACCTATATTAAGGTTCTTATCGTAAATAAGTTAAGGAATACGAAATCTCACAAGAATTCAAGAAATATTACCTGAAGTATAAAAAAAATATATAATGAGGTAATCAAGAAGGCAAAAATGTTGCTCATTATATTAAAATCAATGGAGCAATTAATAAATTCAAGACATTGCGGGAAATAATCAAGGGTGAAATTAAAACTGAGACAAATTTAATAAATAACTTTTCTATTAAAAGTGATGTTCCAAACGTCATAATCCTAAAGATATTTTCAAATTATTTAACTGCTTTAACATAAGTGTTGCTAAAAGTTGACATAAAAGAATTAATTGACGAGAAAATAAAAATTAAGCCTAAAATATAATTAAAATACTGTGACATTGGCGATCGCGGGCCTGCCGTGGAGAAATTGAATATGACTGAGGCAGTCGCTCTGCCTTTGTTGCCTACTGGTTGGAGGGACAGGAGAGACGCACCTTCCATGGGCGGCCACAAGCTGATACCTCGAAGGCGTCACGAAGCAGCAGCGAGCTTTGCTGTTAGTGCGCAAAAGACCGTTCCAATACGTAATTCGAGAATGTTTATCCCCAGAAGCTTCTAGCCGCACCGACTGGGTATATAAGAGCCGGTACGAAGGCTAGCGGGAGAGCTTGAGTAGTGTTTCGAGAGTCAGTCAACTGAGTTGAGTAGAACTGTCGAGTACGGCTCTGTGGTGAGGAATCGGTGTACTGAAGCTGTTCACGATTAAGTCGGTGAAATGAGTTGTGTAAGTTGGCAGAGCAGTGCAGAAAAGTGCGTCGTTCTGCAAAATTACGTACATTTCGAGCTCCGTGGTGAGGAATCGGCAGGCAGTGGGAACAGTGCAGTGAAGCAGTTCACGAGCGAATATCTATCGCTGTTGAGTTCAGAATCTGCATGCAGCTCTACATAAGAGGTAAATATGATGTGCGTCATCAGAGAGATAACTAGCAGCGTAAGTACTAAAGAGATATACCTAAACAAACATTAAAGTGAGCTTTTGAAACTGTGTATTTGTATAAAATAGAAGATGATTGTATATTAGCTTGGGTTAATGACTTTGGTGTAAATAAAGAAATTTAAGTTGAACTTCGTTTTACGTCTCTCTCTCCCTCTCTCTCTCCCTCTCTCTCCCCCTCTCTCTCTCCCTCTCTCTCTGTGTGTGACAATAATCTCTTTTTAATGCTGGTAACAGCTGAGGAAATCAAATTGCTTATTCAAAAGTTAAAAAAAAACAATGGCAAATCCACGTAAATGGTGGATAGTAAAAAAAAAATGTAAAAAATATGTGTTTCTAATAGAACCACTATGCTATTTAACTAATTTTTCACTAACAAGTGGACAATTTCCTAAGTGGCTAAACCAAGCAAAAGTGAAACCTACCTAAAAGAAGGGTAACAAAGATGAGATTGAAAACTATGGACCAATAGTGGTAATACCCAGTTTCACAAACATTTTGAACAGATAATTTATTGCAGATTAATTGACTTTCTGGATAAATTCAACATAATAAATAATCAAAATGACTTTAGAAACAAATTTATAATGCATTAATAAGTTTTTGAACATATTTATGATGCACTAGATAAAAAAGTTAGGACAGGGTTTATTCTTAGATCTAACAAAAGCACTCAGCATAGCGGGTGATTCCTTACTACTTGAAAAGTTAAATTCGTACTAATTAAACTGTTAAGTTGTATCTTTTGTAACAGGGGCAAATGAAAATAATACTAACCGTCATATATGCAGCATTCTAAAGTATATCCAAAAAGTGTTTAATGCAATAGAAATTACACTTCTATTGGTAACAATGTTGCCCAAAGGAAAGCCCCACGGAGCTGCTTGGGTGGCTCCCTGGTTTTTAGAAGAGTTTCGACTCCCCGATAGACGTCGCCCCACATTTTAGTGTACGAGGATTAGAAAGATACACATATTTCAAAGAACCCCATAAATAAAGGCCAGGGAACAAGAGAGGCAACAAATAAACTCTTATAACTCTGTCATGAAACACCTCTCCTATTTCATTTAATGATTCGGTAGCGGTATGTGTTGTGTAACCAACCGTGGGTTTTCTTCTTCCGTCAAGCGATTAAAAAATTGCACTAGAATGAACTTTCAATATTTTTACGAGATAGGCAGTCTATATGAGAGCAGAAGATCAACATTTCCAGCATCTACTATAATTTAAGATAAGAATTTTAATGTGCCTCTGAGCACTGAACTTTGCTCACACACATTGCTTTGCACACACATGCACAGCACTTTGAGAATTAATTTTACGTTGTACTTTGTTATGTTGAACATATCTTTGTTATTTTTCTTTCCAATTAAATTTGTACACAATTGCATAAATCCGCAACTTTAGTACCGAGTACACTTAAAGGGATCGATCGGTGAAAATTGGTCATAAATTTTCTTAAACTACAATTAAGATTGGTCTACATATAAATAAGTGCAGTGCTCTGAGAATGTTTTCGTAAAACTATGTGTGATATCGGAGCGAAAATAAGAGACCCAACCGACGATTTAAATGGAATTTGAACATAATGTTGAATGGTAGGCAATACAAGCAAGGCGAAGAAGTCCTGCAGTTTCAGTGTGTTCCTGTCCTAAAAGGAAACGAAATCCAAAATTATCTTTCTCAGCTAGAAAGTAGAAGTCATCTTCACAAACGAAACGGGAAAAGAAAAACAACCGCTCCCCCCCCCCTGCTTCATGTTGAGAAGAGGTGGAACACTTCAAATGTAAATAATCATTCGTGCTAAACTGGCCAACCGCTATGAACCCGTTTCTTCGACCAACATTTGAAATCAGTGATATAACAAATGAACTCCCAAACAGGGTTTCTAGAAAATTATCAGTGTGTTTGTGCGCCCGCGGACTTGACTGTATGAGTTGTGTGTATATGTGTGCGTGTGCTGAATTCGTGTTGTGTGTGTATGTGTGCGCGCGCGCGTGTCCACCGGCGCGGAGGTAATAGTACAAACCAGTATTTCCAATAAATAAATAAAATTAAGAAAGGCAAATATATTTCAAGAATATAACCCCCAGCTCTAGAACCTACTCCTAGCGTGAGATAAATTGATAGTTTTGTGGTTTTTGGAAATCATCTCTAAATATTTGATCAATATACCACGTGATCAACTGAAGACAAAATGCATAGATATCTTGAAATTTCTGGGTAATTTCTGTGTGGTCCTCTTCATTCTGAATCAATTGTGTATAAGTTTCTTTAATTATTAACCCATAAGAGAAAGATAAATGTGAAGTACACAAAAATGCATATCCAATTAAAGCACATAATTTATATACCGCTAAATTATTTGATTTATATACCCCTAAATATATGTGTGTGACAATTTTCGAAATTCTCTTTGCACTTTATTTTAATTTTCGAACACATTTATTTCTTTAAAATGTAGAGTTGGGAATTTGTGTTCATCGCAGTTGCCTAGGAATTTCGTACATGTCAAGCAACTGCGCGTCTTGCTGCTCATAGATGTCACTGCAGGTAATGTGTTAAAGCGGGGAGAAACGACAATACACCCCACTACATCCCTCACCACGAATCCGTGAGGGCATATTCAGGGCTTCGGCCAAGCTTATGTCCTGGCAACTAGTCTCACCTCGGTTAGGCCATACGGCCAACCTGCACACCTTCTCCATGAATCCGCAGGTGCATATAGCGGTACGGCTGGAATTCCTCTCCTGACTACTCTCCGGTGGAGGTTTTTAGTGGGTAGTACCTTCGGGTGAAGCTCACACTCCCGACTGTGCCATCCCAGCTCAGTCGGGGTCAGTCCATAAATGGGGTTTTCCTCCACTTGAAAAAAAAAAGTGCTGAGCGTAGGAATGGACTCCGCTACTTGGCCTGGTGACAAGTGGGCAGCCTTAGCCTTACCTAGCGACGAGCAGCGCTACATCAGCAAGCATACAGCGATACAGCCAAGGGGGCCGCCGACTTCTTCTTGGCAGTGCCTTCCTTACAACCGTTCAGCGGGAAGCTGTGGGCAGTGTACCCCCTTCTAGCTTCTTGCTCGGCCGCCTGAGGGCGTGCCGGTACCGCAGCCAGCACAGCGGCAAGCTGTGGGCTCTAACCCTCTGATAGTTTGCCGCTCGGCCGCCAGTGTGCGCTCCGCTTAACCAGAGAGCGAGTCAGCCTTGTTTCTTTCTCCCATCTTACTATCTTCTTTCTTTCTTGACAAAGACTAGACAGACTACGAGACAGCAGGGTCCGCAAGACCACAGCCGAGGGTTTTCGGGCCTCTGGTCCAAAACCTAGAGTCATTATGACTCGTTCAGGCGCCTCCCTCCGGGGGCTCCGGTCCACTGCGGATTGCCGGAGGGCAACTGCGAGGACAGAACTGACTGCAGGTGATGAACAACTACCGTCTACCTCAACAGCACCTGATCCTGTGGCACCTGCTACCAAAAAGAGTAAGAGTATGAGGAGGAAAGCCTCGGCACCTCCTCAAAACCTTGCTCTGGTTACGGAGGCACCAGTTCCCGTGACCCCTTCCTATCCCCCTCTGCCTGAGTCAGAGTCAGAGGACGATGCCGACCAGGAGGGCTTCACTGTTGTTCAGGGGCGACGGCGGAGTAACTCTGGTCCTAAGCCAGAGGGCCAACTTGTACAGGCACCTCAACCCCAATCCAAAAGGGGGTCCAAGCTTCCGCCTATCATAGCGCACAGCTTTAAGAACCATGTGGGCATCATACGAAAGCTGGCGGCCACGCTGAAGAACCCCTTCGAGGTCAAGAGGAAGCCTCGAAAGGTCCATATAAACACCTGCAGTCCCGAGGATTTCGAATCCGCAAAGCAGGTTCTCCAGGATGTACAGATCCCTTTCCACTTCTACTCCCTCCAGAGGCCCAATGCTGAAAGACGGGTCCTGAGAGGACTTGATCCAAGTGCCCGCCAGAGGAGCTAAAACTCGCTCTGGAACAGGAGCATGGGATCAAGGCCTCATCTGTTGCCCAGCTGAGGAAAATAGTACATACTGAGGAAGGCTCTGTACGTGTATATGCCTCTCTTCCTTGTGGTAGACAAGCTCCCTGGAGAGGCAGTTAAGCCCATTGACGCTGTTCGAGTGCTATTCCACACCGTCACGAAAGTCGAGCGCTTTCAAGGTCAGGGTGGACCTGTCCAATGTCATAGGTGTATGGGCTTCCATCACTCCAGCATGACCTACGAGCGCAAGCTCGCGGGTCTGCGGTGTGTTGGTCCCCATCTCCTCAAGGACTGCGACAGGGTACCCGAGGAGAAGACCTGTGTTAACTGCCGTCAGGACCACGTCAGCATCTACAAGGGCTGCGTGGCGCGGCAGAGAATAATAGAGAGCCGCCGCGAATGCAGCGCGGGATTGGCAACTGTCGGTTCCGGGCTCTTATTCGCGGCCGCACTCGGAAGGATTGAGCACACTCTGCAAGTCGCAGAGCAGGCGGCAACACAGCCCGCAACACCAAAACCTCTACAAGAGGCACCGCATCCGCAGCGTCCGAAAAGGGGCCTAAGGTGTAACGGACAGCGCAGCCTGCTACAGCGGCTGCAGCCCCTCCCGCCAGGGAGGAGGCCTCAGCTGAGTGTACCGGCCCGGCTGGAGCGCCAGCGCCGGCACCAGCTACAGCACCTTCTCCAACTAGGGCCCCTGCACCTACTAGAGCACCTGCAGCGGCGTTTGCATCCTTTGGGGTGTCGATCTCAGCAAAGGATGTTGACGAATTCAGGGAACTTTCCCTGTGGTTCGGTGACCTCATTCTGAGAGCACTCCCCATCCTTAGGGACTGCAAGGAGAAAATTGAAGACCCGAGGCTAGACTTCCTCGAGAAGCATACCATAGTCCTCCAAACACTCGAGGAGCTTTTTCCGTGCACTGATGAATAATGCCCCCCCCCCCCCGACTTGTCAGGAGACCATTTCGTGCTGCGTTCTGGAACGCTAACGTTGTACGGAATCAGCGACCCGGAGTGTTGGAGTTTGTACAGTCCTACGGGATTGACATCCTAATGATCTGCAAGACGCACCTCAATGCTGGTATTGACTTCTCGCTGCCAAGTTACATTACCCACCGTTTCGATCGCAACGGTCGGCGGGGAGGCGGTACAGCTATACTCATGAAAAACATAATCACGCACACTCCTGTTCCTCTCCCTGTCCTACAGCACCTGGAGGCCTGCGCCATGCAACTGTCAGTCGGCGGACAGGACACCCTGCTGATTGTGGCATACGATCCACCTGGAAATCACTTCTTCGAAGCTGATTACACCACCCTATTAAACCTTCACCCAGTGGTTTGCATTGCAGGAGACCTCAACGCGAAACACGCTCTGGCACAGCCGCACGAGCAACCAGAGGGGACGCGGGCTCTACCGCCTCATAAGCGGGACCCAAATCTCGTCGCGCACGGGCCGAGAGGTCCAACTTTCCGCGGCAGACCAGATGTCATTGACATCATGATCACCAAGAACTTTATATTTCATCTAGACCTCTCGGCGGTGAATGAATTGGACTCCGACCATGACCCTGTCACTATCAATTCCAACGTCATCATGCCAGCACTGTTAAACACAGACTGGGAACTTGAGGTCGACTGGTATGCAGCCATCCTTCAACTGAACCAAACCATCGACCCGCGTCCACGCATCGACGACGTCGAGGCGTTGAAAGCGGCGGCGGTGAGTTTCTCCCAGCATGTCCGTCAAGCGGTGAGCGCACACTCTCAGTGCATTCCAACCAACACATCTAACCCGCTGACCATTCCCAACGAGATCCGGCAGCTGCTAAAAGCCAAGGCAGCTGTCCGGAAGCTATGGCAGCGTTTCCGCCATCCCAGGATAGGAGCAGTTTACCAGCGGTTCAAATCCCTGGCAAGGCGGCTGCTCCGTGTCCATCGTAAGGTTGCCTGGGAGAACACATTCAGAAACGTGGACCTCCAGGAAAATCACCCCTGTGGGATCAAAGAGTCTCTCAGGAGTGACAAAATCCAATACCAGCATCCGTTGCATGGTACTCGCGGGAGGCTCGCTTTCGAGCCCCAAGATAAAGCTACGGCTTTCGCGGATCATTTGGAAAGTCAATTCGAGCCGAGGGAGGACCACCAGGACGAAGACTTCACTGACCTCGTGGAGGCCGCTATGGACAACCTCTATGAGGGGTCGCAGCAACTTCACGAGGCGCTCCATCTCCCAATAGTCACCCGAAGAGCGGTGACTACTGAAATTCGTAAACTTAAACCTAATAAGTCCCCTGGACATGATGGTGTTAGCGCTCTTATGCTCCAGCACCTTCCCAAGAGGGCCGCCATCCACTTGACGCGGATCTTCAATGCGTGCCTCCACCTCCGCCATTTTACGGCTTGCTGGTAGGAGGCGAGAGTGGTGTGCATCCTGAAACCCGGCAAGGATCCGGTCTTACCGTCTAGCTTTCCTTCTAGGTAAACCTGGATGACTCGCATCTTCTGCTGGTCTGCTGGTCTGCAGGTGCTGAGCAGCAAACACCCCGCCCAGGTAAACCTAGGTGACTTGCATTTTCTGCTGGTCTGCTGCTGGTCTTCTGGCACACTTTTATGTCAATATCTCAGTCTGAAGAACATTATATTCCATAAGAATGTGAAATATTATAATAACAATAAATTCAAAAGTGCATCTGTTCTGCTTAATCCAGTTACTTAAGAGTCATAGTATTCTTCGTGTGGTGTTTGTGAGAAGGGTTAGGAAGCATTACCTCAAAATATTCACTTGATAAGAGTAACTCACATTCCGTTTCAGTCTTTACCTACGATTTTATTACAATGTATAAATGTAAATATAAGGTTAGTCTAAATTAACAACGCTTATTCCTTCCTCCGTGGCCCAGAGGTAACTTATTAGCCCCTGTTTTCCTAGGTAGTACGTTCAAACCCATAGTGGGCAGCAGATTTGTTCGGGCATAAAAATTATTGGCATGGCTTCGTTTGTAAGACATGTAAAAGGTGTTCAGTGTAGTGCATATACGCCGTGTGAAAGAATCACAAGCCTGACAAAGGAGCCTCTGAAGAAAATTAAATAACCCTGAGAGTAGAACACGGTATAGCATTTGAAGGGGCTTTTTCAACACTTTTAACTATTGTCCTTGAAGTGTTTTAGTTAAATTTGTTGCGCATGTTAATCGGTTTTTTAAATTATGCTACTAAAGCGAAAATGTACACTTACTTATGGAAAATACATAAGTTGGTTAATATGGGCGTTTTTTTCATTGAGTTTCTCTCGGTTGTAATATTTTAGACATTTCCCAGCGTCTAAAATAATCCCTTAGCCTTAATACATGCTAATCATGTTAACTAAAACTTGCTGTAGAGATATTTTTGTAAGACATACATGTTACGCCCACAAGCCTACCTAAGTTTTGTAAATATCTCACCTACGTGTACAGTAGCGACGATAGTTCTGTGCCACTGACCAACTTTCTTCGCGCACTGGAGAGAGTCTATGCCTTAGCGTCACTTGCACCTTCTGCTAGCGCTAGAAGAGAGAAGACAACGCAGCACGGCCATATTTTCCAGACTCGTCTTTACTAAAACGCATACCTTAAGATATACGAGCACTTGCTCATCTTAGCCACTGAGAAACAGCAGATCTTCATTACCGTTTTACTACTTTGCTTTCGCAAATGTTTTAATTTACAGGAAAAGAGAAATCTGGGGTGATGCATTTGTGGCTTGTAGCGCATGGAAGTGAATTAGTCGGTTCTCGTATGAACATATGTTTCATCTTCATAGATAGCCGACCTTCCTTCGTCTCTAAACGTTTTTTTGTGTCAGGTAAATATGATACGCCCCAGTTTCTCACATATCTTTCCTATAACAAGATGTTGTTGTTCCTTGTTTTCTTCCACTTGAAACCTATGCCACATAGGATAGTCTTTAAACTAGTGCTTCCCCCTTTAAAGTTAATGGAATGTTGACCTTTCAGGAACCCCAAATTTTGACAGTGGGCACAGATTTCTCCTGAATATGCAAATTATAAATCGTTTGGTGAACTACTCTCCTATCAGTCATCAATGACAGTGATTCTTTCTGGTACACGATGTACTTTCCAGATGTTTCAAAGGTCTCTCGTTCCTCACATTTCTCTCCTTCTTTAATTATTATACGAAATTTTCTCTCAGATACTTTTGTTGCTGCCCTCACCCTCTCTTACCCTTATTAGCTTGTTGTCAGAAGCTGCTTTCCGTTTCAGAAGAGATGGACATTATTAATAACTTCGCGTATTTGGCTGTGAAGTGTTTTTGAATTGGAGGCATTTTAGTCTAAATAAGAAAATACACACACACACACACACACACACACACACACACACACACAGAGAGAGAGAGAGAGAGAGAGAGAGAGAGAGAGAGAGAGAGAGAGAGAGAGAGAGAGAGAGAGAGAGAGAGAGAGAGAGAGAGAGCGCTAATCATCGGTGCGATTAATAATCATAATTTCTAAAACTTTAAAATCTTAACGTACCGGCACCGAAGCGGTGCCATTTTAAATGTACTGCGCATTGCCGAGAGTGTAGGCTCGTTAACTGGATTCTAAACGACTGCGCACATGGTCTTCACCGGCCCAGAACCTTCGTCCGTACTGTACTTTTTGCAAAACCCGAAGTACACAATTGAACAGAAATTATTTTTAATCTAATTAATTTAAAAGTATCTTAGCTTCTTCGCAAGTATATTTCCCAAATAAGGAAACTGTACCTAAAATGTTCCAAATTATAATAATTGCATTTTAAGGTTCTTTATAAAATAACTTAATGTTGTGTTTTGATATAGTAATCTACATAGAAATGACTTAACGTGAGTGTATCAAACTTAGCAACCACACATCTTTATACCAATGTAAGATGCGGTGAAAGCTCCAAAAAGCTCAGTAAGTCTTGGGTTTTGGAAAATTCACAAAGTCACTTTTAGGGAAGATGTATAACGCTAATCATTCTTAGTCGTGACACGCTGTATCGTGGCCGCGCTTAAACCATCCCCAACCGGCTCTCTTTGTAGGGAAAAACTGTTCTTCCCCCTAACCACAATGTCATAAACATCTTAGGATACACCAACCGGGGTCAGAGGTGAAGAATGTTAGGCACGTGTTTACAGCTGAGAATACCCAGGGTTGCCGTTGTTTAAAATAACTTTCAGAGGCAAAATATAAATAAATAAAGCAGAATTCGCTGTAAGAAATCGTCATTGATCCTATCAAATAAATTTTAAATGATTAATGTTTCCTATCATAATACATAATGTTACAACTCTTTATGACATAAATGAGAAGAGATATACTACCTATGCTGTTATGCTATTAGAACTTATATTACGTAGAGTCTGTCTAGTGAACGCGAGTGCAGCTGCCGCTTAAAGGAAACTACCCTACCGCCCACTAATGACCGTCATAAATCTATCTCCACACTTCAGAAATGGAACACTGTCGTTGAGGACCAATAGCAACCCTGATTTTCTCGAAGTGACAGTCGCATGTTTACTCCACGTGGAGTCTCAGTTGCCAAAGTTCCAACTTCCAGTTGATCTGTTTCATTACGTGCAGAAATTCGTTGTGTGTCACAATGGGGAGACCGCGGGAGGGAAATGCAGTGGTAAATGCAAATGAAGTAGTAGAAAACTTTTAGTCAAGTGAAAATAATCAAAGGGAAGACAAAAGTGTGAATAACTGGGCCCAGTTATATTACTGGAAAAGCCTAAAAAAAAGAAAGTTATAACGGGAACTGTTTCTAAGCAAATTCAAGTGCTTGTTTTGAACACATATACATATGTGCTAGCAAATAATCTTGGTAAGGGGTCGTGCAATGAACCTGATGATAAATTCTGGGTATTCACAGAAACACATTAAGAAATATTATGACGAAAGGAATACGAAAGACGCTGATCAAGTACGAAAACAAAAGGAAACGTTTCTCTAAAGTAGATAATTTCACATGTGATTTAATTCGTCGAGAAATTTATAGATTCTATGCAAAAGGGACAGCGCCCACCTTAGACGAATTGGTTGCACATTTGCTAGAAATTTGTGCTTTTCCTTATGGGCGCTTCACTTTGCGCGGCCTCCTAAAGAAGCTGGGTTTCGAATACCGCACTTCGAATAAGTTAAGAGTTATTATAGAATCCAGTAGAATTGTAGCTTGGCGATATATATAGTCAAACCTAAGGAAGTTTCGCAGTAATGGACATAAGATAATTTATTTAGACGAAACCTCGTACGATACCCATGACGTATCGACAGAGGTGGCAACCTTGCAGAAAGGACTGCGAGAAGGAGGGTCTGTCTTGTAAAACGATTATAAGGGTTCGTCAAAGGCAGAAACCGACGTGCACACGCGTTAACTAAACAGACTTTTTTACAAGAACTAAATGCGTATTATTAGCATAATATCTAAGGACAGTTTAGTAAAACATCATTACAATTTCAAAGGTGTTAAACTGCATCAGTGTGCATGAATTTGAGAGGGATATTTACTTGCAAATTAAAGAAGCACTTCGGATATTCTGGTAGTTAATAATCATTTATAAGCAAAGATTGCACGTTAGAGCTTTGTTTATTGCAATCGTGAGCCGATTTATCCTAAAACATTTTCCTTTATTCTATGGCAGCTACAGGTGGTGAATTTCTGTTGATTTAACAAAGCAATAAATACTTCAAAAGTAAAACAAGCAAACAAAACAAAAACAAAAACGAACCAAGGAATTAAAGAAAAACTAGTAAGGAAACTCTATTACTCCTTTCAAATTTTCGAAGCTTTTTACAAGGATGTCTGCTAATTTTACAAGTTTGAATAAAGTTAAGCAGTTTATTTTTTTGGCGGGGGGAGGGGAGGTCTTCTGCTAAACACAATTTAAATAAATGATCACGTATATTCTGCATAATAATTAAATATGTCATAAACGTTTTAGAACTCGAGAAAATTTAGAAATACTGTTAGATATATATTACAAGTATGAATGGAAATCCATGTTAGGTTCGATCCCCACGGTCTCCACATCTTAATTAAATTATGCAAGTGCTAAACGCCAATAACTATTAAACACTAATACATTTATAAAACTGCACTAAGTAAAACACTATTTAACTTCTATAAATATAAGCTTAAGTAACACACATAGGAAGCACGTTTGCACAGTCTAAGATAATTTCTGAGGATACAAGAAAAATATTGCAACAGCGCTCTAACTTGGTGAACGTATTAAGGACCACACATATGTTTAAGGGTGGAAAACCCTTATAATGAGGAGGCGTGGTCAGAAGGGAAACCTTTTGGCGCCGAGTGGGATTCAATGGACGAGGCTACTATACATCCCAGGGTACAATGATGAGGGAAGAAGAGATAAAGTCAAATTGCAGACGAAGACTGTGAAGAAAACCAGTGCTGGGATAGATAGGTTATATAGTGAAGTGGGACACTTCGTACACATAGATCCATTGCTCCTGCCATTCCCTAGAAAGAACCACTGGAGGCTACAAGTCACAGAGATTCCTGTAAGTCTCTAACCCATCCCACCGCTAGTACTATATAGGGAGAGCGAAGAACGATCTTGTCGACCGAGCAGCCCTCTAGTGTCCATGGGGAGTTCTCTTTCCTTTTAGCAAGCATGCGGCACAGTCTCTTGCCACGAACCTAAAAGCACACCTGTAAGGTGATAAGGACATGCAATGAAAGGGAAATGGTGGAAAAGAAATCCTTGTAGATGAGAAACCACCCCAGCATTAGCCTTCTGACCATGGCAAACCAAGCAAAATTTAAGGTCAGAGTGAGCGATCAACTGGATTCGAATCCGGAAAATGCCGAATAAAAATCTCAATCGTTAGCATGAAGACATCTCGCTAAAGTGCTCTGAATGATATCTCCATGTTGTCAGTGAAAGAGTTAAATATAAATGCAAAAGAATTACTGACAAACAGCCTTGACTCCCGTGTCTTGAAATAAGTAGTGGTTTTTGAATGGAGCTATTTCCAAACCTCCAAAATCGGTATTTAATATTACTGTGAACCGAAATTCTTAAATCGTGTAGTGGCTGCCTTTAGTATGACGAATTTACCGTACTTTAACTTCTACCCATTCCTCATAAGCGCTGAACTGTTAATCTTCACTACTATTCTACCACACCCGAGCTGTGTCGAAATAAGTTGTTAGTGGGTTTGTATTGACGGGGAAGCGGCGAACAGCTTGCCGGATATACAGTCATGGACATGAGTATTCATACAGCTGTAAATACAAATTAAAATACTTTATTTTGAACACTTGCCAATTAGAAACTTAGAACAAAATTCACACACCCTACTAATGCATAAATATAATGGAGTTAAAATTTACATTGCTCTACATTAATAAATAAAATGTTTATTATCACAACTTACAGTTTAAGGAGGACATAAGTATTCATACAGGAGCATAACTGAGTATATGTATAAATCCATAAACAAAACCCAAGATATTCCTTCCTACTAACTTTTTCTATAAATGACTTCTCTCAGCCATTTGGACATTACCGAGCGAGATGGCTCTGGTGGTTTTGTCTGTGGCCTATATTTTGGAGGTCTGGATTGGATTCTGTGGCCCACCTACATGATTTTTTTTTTTTTTTTTTTTTTTTTTTGACGGGGACCGGCGGTTCCTAAGTCGCCATGCGAATGTATATGTGTATGGTTTATTACATCGCCCGAATTTCCTGGCCCTCTATTTCATGTCCATTATTTTACATCATCCCTCAACTAGCGTATTTTTCAGAGTAGAAGTGTCTCGGCGTTGCATTGCAGGATGATATGCTCTGAGTAAAACTTCCTCCTCCGGTGGGACGGTCTCTGGTCTCCGAACCAGGTCTGATGGTGCCATTTTTGGAGCGCAGTAGGGTGGTATACAGGTTGCTCTGACCTGTCGGGGAGTTTCCAACTGATAAAGTGTAGTGGTACCTGCCCTCTGCACTGTCGTGACTCCTTGGGACGGCCACCCTCTGTCTCCTCTCGCCTCATCCTTCCTCCCGGGGGTGCCCCACTTGGGAGCATAGATACAACAGACCAAATTTGAACCTCCGTGCCGATTCCCTTCCGTAATGTAGTCCAGTCCATTTGGACTATTGGTTGTTTTTGCGCCAATATTATGACATTCTGTCGCAAGCAGTTCTTTTAGTTCAGATTTACTGGATGCGTGTCTTGCGCCGTTGCTTAGTGGGCTAGTGTTGGTGTTTTGGTTCTCTGCGTCCTGAATGCGCCAGGGATCGATCCCATCCCTGGGGAATGCAGATTATAAGTCCCGAGTATAGGACCGGTGCACACTCAGCATTGTGAGGAAATTGAGGAGCTACGCTAGGTAGCGAACCCTGGTCTAGAAAGCTAACTTTCCGGCTGGGGGTGCCGAGATGCTGAACACATCACCTCCCCGTATGGGCTGGATGATCTCACACCTCTGCCTTGCGTATGTGGGCGTGAGGCCGGCAGTCGGGTTGGCAGGCTTAGACCCACTTTAGGCTATTACGCCATGGGTTACGTTACTGGATATGTGGTGTCTTCTTATTCTATC